>JAAALK010000283.1:14492379-14888357 GCA_019279435.1 Zizania palustris | reverse complement strand
CCCCTCTGCAATTTAAAGATCTTTTAAAATCTTATAAAATGTCTTCGACTATTTGTAGTCGGAAGAATGGCAATTTAGTACCTTTGTTTTATGAAAGAAATCACTTGAGATAACTTTGAAGATACTTTAATATCTTAAATAATTTGTCACTTTGGACTGTGTTAACAGACATTCGAAGCTCATGGCTCAAATTCTGTTTTGCTTTAGCCACCTTCGGCTTATTTTTGCGATCTCTGTCGAACCAATAGTTCGGAGTTTGCAATGGTCTCTTTGGACTCTTTTTACGGATGTCTACCAGCCAATGGCTTGGACTCCGTATATTTTGGCCACCTTCGGCTCTTTTTTGCGGAAGTCTACCAGCCAATGGCTTGGACTTCGCAGATTTTGGCCACCTTCGGCTCTTTTTACGGAAGTCTACCAGCCAATGGCTTGGACTCCGCAGATTTTGGCCACCTTCGGCTCTTTTTTACGGAAGTCTACCAGCCAATGGCTTGGACTCCACAGATTTTGGCCACCTTCGGCTCTTTTTACGGAAGTCTACCAGCCAATGGCTTGGACTCCGTATGATGTGGTTTTGGGCTCTTTTACGGATGCCTACAAACCGGTGGCTTGGGCTCCGGATTATGTCAGCCCCCACGTCGGAAGCTTCGAACTTGCAGGTTCGAAGTCCGAAAATACAACCCAGCTTCATGACACTTCCCTCTCGGTCGACCCCGCGGTTCCAGTGCGTCCACTCGGAAGCTGGAAGTCTATGAGGGGAAGGCACTATCAGGATCGTATGCTTTATTAATTTAGAAGATGATTACAAGTGAATTACAAGGAGCCCTTATGCGAAGTATCGCTTTAGGTGCTCCGCATGCCAAGTATGTGCTAACTCTTCACCTTCTAAATTAGCTAACTTAAAGGAGCCAGGGCGCCCTGAACGGACAATTAGGTATGGACCTTCCCATTTATTCCCTAACTTCCCTGGTGCTATAATGCTTCGTAGAACAAGATGACCTGGTCTTAATTCATTGAGCTTAACCTTCGGGTCAAACCAAGCCTTCGTCTGCTGATGATACTTTGATAAATTTGCCACAGCTCGAAGTCTTGTTTCTTTTGATAAATCTAACGAAGCTTGTCTTTCTTCTTCAATGTCCGGTTCGGTGCTGCGAAATGACCCTCCTTTGAGCTCCGTTGGAGTCATAGCTTCATCTCCGAATAATAGTCTGAACGGAGTAAAACCTGTGGACCTTGTTTGCGTAGTCCGAATGGACCACAAAATCTTCGGAAGTTCTTCGGTCCACAGTCCCTTTGCTAATCCTACTATTCTTTGATTTAGCCCTGATAAAATATTTCCATTGGCTCGCTCTACGGCTCCATTAGACTGAGGATGCCTCACTGCAGCAAAACATAACTGAATGCCTAGATCTTCGCAAAACTTCCTGAAGGGTTCTGCGTCAAACTGTGTTCCACTATCAACTGTGAGGTATCTAGGCACTCCGAACCGGCAAATGATGTTCTTCTAGAAGAATTTCTGTACATTGTTCGAAGTGATAGCTGTTAAGGGTTCTGGCTCCACCCACTTAGAAAAATATTCAATAGCTACCACTGCGAACTTCAGATTTCCCTTGGCTACTGGAAAGGGACCAATTAAATCCATACCCCATCTGGCCATAGGCCATACCGGAGCAATGACTTGAAGAGCTGTTGGTGGGCGATGACTCCGTCGACCCATCCACTGGCATCCTTGACAAGTGCGGACTAAGCTCTCCGCATCAGCTGTTATTGTAGGCCAATAAAGCCCCTGGCGAAGTGTTTTTCCTGCCAAAGCTCTAGGGGCTAAATGGCTACCACAAAGGCCTTCATGAATTTCTCGAAGAATTTCTTGGCCTTCGGCTTGAGATATACATCGGAGTAGAGGGGAACATACTCCGGCCTTGTATAAAATACCATTGATTATTTGATAATTTCTGGCTCTAAGCTTTAATCTTGACAGCTGTGGCTCTTCGGGCAAATTTGTTCCTCCCTGTAAAAGTTCCATGATTGAATTTTTCCAATCTGCACTAGGAATGCAAAGAATCTCTGCAGAGGGAATTTGTGGCACCGAAGGTATATTGAGCTCCTCATAGAAAGCTTCTTCGGGCACATCCCTAGCTCCGGCTGCAGCTTTTGCTAAGATGTCCGCTTGCACATTTTCTGCTCTTGGTATACTCCGAATGGAAATACCCTTGAAGTGTGCTTCGATTTTACGGATTTCTTCTAAGTACTTTGCAAGCTGTGGATGCCGAACTTGGAAACTTTTGTCTACGTGCCCTGCTACTATCTGAGAATCTGTCTTTATAATAATTCTTGTAGCCCCTAGAGCACGTGCTTTTCGGAGACCCAATAAAATTCCTTCATACTCCGCTATATTATTGGTAGACTTAAAGTTGAGTCTTGCGGAGTACATTGCTCTTTGCCCTGAAGGCGAAATTAACACTGCTCCAATGCCTGCTCCGGATGCTTGGAAAGCCCCATCGGAGTAAACAGTCCAAACTCCGTCACTTGACTTCTCCAGAACTAAATTTGCAGGTGGAGTCCATTCTGCTACAAAATCTGCTAGGACTTGCGATTTGATTGCTGTCCTTGCCAAGAAAGATATGCCGAAGGGTGCTAGCTCAACTGCCCACTTCCCAATCCTTCCAGTGGAATCCTTACTTCGGAGCATATCTCCTAAAGGATACGAAGTTGGTACAATTACATTATGTGCCAAAAAATAATGTCTTAGCTTCCTCGAAGCCGTTATCAGAGCATAAACGAACTTCTCAAGTTCGGAGTATCTTGTCTTCGCTCCTGATAATGCTTCGGATACAAAATAAACAGGATTTTGGACCAACTTCCCATTGAAATCCACTTCTCTGACAAGGACTTGCGCTGACAGTAGAACCTGTAGCTGCAAGGTAAAGGAGTAGGGTTTCGTCCGTAGTAGGCACCGTGAGTGTAGCAAGATTACTGAGATACTCTTTAATACCTTCGAAGCTTTTCTGACACTCCGGTGTCCATGCAAAATCTTCGGACCCTTTCAATGCTTTAAATATAGGCAAGCTTCTCTCCGCAGACCTTGATAAATACCTGCTAAGTGCTGCTAGATGCCCAGTCAGCTTTTGCACTTGCTTTAAATTTTCCGGAGGAGCCATCTTCTGCAACGCAGTTATTTGAGTAGGGCTAGCTTCAATTCCCCTGCTTGAAACTAAATACCCTAACAGCTTTCCAGCCTTAGCTCCGAATATACATTTTTCGGGGTTAAGACGGATCCCACATGCCCGAAGGCTATTGAATGTTTCTGCTAAGTCTAGGCTATGTTGGTGCTTTAAAGCACTCTTTATTACAATATCATCCATATAGACCTCCACATTGCGACCTAGTTGATGACCTAGAGCCTTAGCAACTAGCCTCGAAAAAGTAGCCCCGGCATTTCTTAAGCCAAAGGGCATTCTTACATAACAGAAGACTCCCGAAGGAGTTACGAAGCTTGTCTTGATTTCATCTTCGCGCTTCAACCATATTTGATGATAACCAGAATACGCGTCAAGGAAGCTTAATAACTCCGAACCTGCGGTGGAGTCAACCATTGATCAATTTGGGGCATGGGGTAGGGGTCACGTGGGCATGCTTATTCAAGGATGTGAAATCGATGCACATGCGCCACTTCCCGGAAGACTTCTTCCTGACGAAGACTGGGTTGGCTAACCATTCTGTGTGAGCCACTTCTCTGATAATCCCAGCCTTCAACAATTTCTCAACTTCGTCCTTCGCTAGAGCAGCTCTTTCTGCGGACATTTTTCGGAGTCCTTGCTGAATAGGCCGGGCCTTCGGGTTTACAAGTAAACTATGTTCAATGATATCCCGATCGACTCCGGTGATATCTTCGTCAGACCAAGCGAAGACATCCAAATTTTCTTCCACCACCTTTTCCAAGGAGGTTGCAACTTCAGGAGGTAAATCTTTACCAAACTGAAATGTATACTCTTTACCATCTTTAACAATGACCTTCGTTGCAATCTCTCCTTCGGGACTTGGTCTCGGAAAGGACTTCTTCGAAGCTTCGGAGGAGGCTGAAAAAATTTCTTCATTATCTTGTACGGTGTTTACTTGTCTTGGATCAAGAGGGGGACCATGACCATATTCCGCCCTCCGAGCAATGGCTTGATCTCCGAAGACTGTAAGGACTCCTGCCTGTGTGGGCATCTTCATGCACAAATAATTGTGATGCGCCACAGCTCCGAACTAGTTTAGCATGCCTCTTCTGAAGATGACGTTGTAAGCATACGGGGCATCTACAACATCAAAGATTACTTCCTCAGTCCGGGCCAATAAACCTTCTCCGAAGGTAACTTCCAGGCCTATTTGGCCAAGTGCATCAAGCGGAGGTCCTGCGAAGCCTTGCAGAGGACGAGCCGCTGGAAGGAGATGCTTCCTGGAAATGCACAATTGATCGAAGGCTTGAACAAAGATGATATCTGCCGAACTACCTCCATCAATCAACACCCTTCGAACTTCAGTACCCGCAATATCAGCAGTGATAACCAGTGGATCTGCATGCGGGAACTTAATTCCAGCTGCATCCTCCGCAGAAAAAGATATCGGAACGTGAGACCACTCCGGCATTGCAGTTGCAGATGACGAAGTTCCAATATGGCCTACTTCTCTGACGTAGTCCCTTCGCTGTCTCTTGGACATGCTTCCGAGGGTACCTCCTCCTGAGATAGGGAGAACTACTCTTTTTCCTCTATCTTGCCCTTCCTCTTGCTTCGGAGGTGGCATAACATTGGCCACCGGAGGGTGTCTTGCAGCATCAAAGTTTTCTATCCGCGCCACAGCCTGGACCGGCTAGGGGCGTGTTGCAGCTGGAACTCGGTCGGTACTACCTCGACTCGAAGTTCTCTCTAGGTACTCTCCCCTCAGGGTAAGTATAGCCTTGCAAGTATCAGTTGCATGGCTTCGATTTTCTCCATGGATGCAGCAGAAAAGGGTTTGGCCCTTGCCAGCCGTTTTCCCTGGCGGCCTCCAGCCGCTGGCCTTGTTCCCCGTAGACTGTGGAGCTCTCTGTGTAAACTTCTGTGGGGGTGCAATATTCATGACTTCAGAACGAGGGTGCTTTTGCCCTCTTCTCCGATCATGTTGCACTTCGAAGACTGGTTCTTGCGGCTGTGCCGAAGTTTTCACTTCTACTTTGACTTCTTGCAATATGGACGAAGTAGCGGCAGTCCTTCGAAGCCAACCCTCTTCTGACCTCGCATACTCCTCGAAGTATGCCATCAACTGAGAGACCGAGGAGATGCTTTTTCGATGAAGTTTATCCAGAAGGCCTTGATGAGTGACGCCTTCCCGAGCTGCATCAACTACCGAAGATGCAGACAACCCCCGGATTTGCGACTTCGTATGAGCGAAGCGCTTAAAATATTGCCTCAATGTTTCTCCGGGGAGCTGTTTCACCTGGAAAAGGCTTCCTGTTGACATGGGAGGCACGAAGGTGCCTTGAAAGTTGCTTATAAACTTCTTCTTCAGCTGCGACCATGAATTAATTGATCCTGGCTTCAAGGACCAGAACCACCTTAATGCCACTCCTTGAAGAGCTAAAGGGAAGCACTTCGCCATGGTGTCTCGAACTCCTCCGCTAGCTTCAATTGCTAGGGCATAAGAACGAACGAACTCTCCAGGATCTTCATCTCCGGCATACTTACAGAGCTTCGAAGTTTTGAACTTTGGATCAAAGCGAACCTTCTGCAGCTCAGGATGGAGCGGAGATTCATTATCGAAGGAGGCGTTCTCCGGGGCTTCGGGATAATCGAGATCATCGTCTTCGGGCACTTCTGGGATGGTTGGGGTGGCTTGAGAGCGAAGCCTGTTCGCAGCTTCCTGTCGCCACCTTGCCACTTCAGCTTGAAGGTTGGCCATTTGAGTGGCCATATCTCCAAGATTATCTTCATTTCCTCCGGAAGGATCTTCCGGGTCTTGAGAACTAGTAGGATCAGTTCGAATTGGGATGGAAGGTGGAGGAGGGACTCCGGGTGGTCGAAGTATGGAAGGGTTGGTGGAGAAGCTTCGTATGTTCGAGGGATAGAAGCCCCTTCTGGAGTTTGCGGAGGGAATGCCGAAGACCCTCCGACTTCAACCGTGTCGAAGGGTATCTCTCCGGAGATCCGAGAAGACCTCCAAGTGGGATTGCGAGGTGCGCTCCGCTTAGGAGGCATGATGTAAGAGTTGGTAGAGAACGAAGTTTTCGAACTAGGTTCCCCACGGACGGCGCCAACTGTTGGCGTAAAAGATTACGCTAACAGGTTTTTGTAGAATAGAAACTAACAAATGAAGTGTTTGCGAAGAGAACTGTTCTAAGCCTCCGAAAGGATAATAACTTAGAATAGTTCGAATGTGTGTATTGAATAACTTGTATTCGGTCCCTATTACAGGGTGAAATGGGGGGTATTTATAGGCCCAAATATTAAGGAAAAGACCTATTTACCCCTCTATTACAACCGACATAGTGGAAACTATTCGGTACCCTTGATAGGGCTAAAATGGTAAAAGACTAATCTAAAGAGATAGAAGATAAGTCTTCCATCTTAGCTGGCAGAAAAGATCTTGAAAAGCCTTAGTTCGAAGATGTACTCCGAACCAATGCCTATCTTCGTACTTCGAACTTGACTTCGGGTATCTTCGAAGATGAACGTCTGGGAACCTTCGAATCTGCTGTCTGCCTTTATACTGTTTCGGCAATAACTCCGAAGATGAGATATTTTCCCCCAACACTTGGTCTGCTTGATCTGGAGCCCTAGAAAGTACTTGAGCTCACCGATGAGGCTCATCTTAAACTCACCGTGCATCTGCTCAAAAAACATGGACACAAGCTCATTAGTAGATCCACCAAAAATAATGTCATCCACGTAAATCTGAGCAATTAATAAATCAGAGCCAACTCTGAGCAAGAAAAGAGTCTTTTCCACATAACCCATCACAAAGCCGTTCCCCAACAAGAACTGCTTTAATCGATCATACGAAGCCCTAGGGGCTTGCTTTAGACCTTATAAAGCTTTCTGTAACTTGAAAACATGTTGAGGAAACTTGGGGTTTTCAAAACCGGGGACTGCCCAACATAGACCTCCTCCTCTATATACCTGTTTAGAAAAGCACTCTTGACATCCATTTGAAAAAGATTAAAACCTTTAGAAGAAGCGAATGCCAAAAGTATGAGAATGGACTCAAGACAGGCAATAGGGGTGAAATTCTCCTCAAAATCAATACCCTCCTTCCGGCAAAAACCTTGGGCAACTAATTGAGCTTTGTTGCGCACAACAACCCCATCTTCACCTTGCTTGTTCTTAAACACACACTTGTTCCCCATGGGGTTGCATGCAGGTGACAACTCAACTAGTGTCCAAACCTGATTGCGAACAAAATTTCCAAGCTTTTCTTGCATGGAATTTATCCAATTTGCATTAGATAAAGCGTGTGCAACATATCTAGGCTCAAAAGTGGCAACAAAAGCAAACTCAACAAACACAGTGAGAGAACCAGCCTGAGAACGCAAAGATCTCGTAGTGAGATCACAAATGATAAGCTTTGAGGGGTGATCATGCTGAACTACCTAGGAACCTTGGTGATTAGATGTCACCTCACCGGTGTCAGCAGCTGGCACCTCTGGACTCGACTGAGGAGGCTCGATCGAAGTGGAAGTAGTGATCAGAGCTCTGCCATCATCCTCAATCGAAGTCTCAAAAGGTGTGGGGTCTACAGGTTGTGCAGAAGGCCTACCCTCATCAACAATGGGAGCATCATCATCTTCCTCGAAGATGGACTCTCCAAGCTCATCATCACTAGAAAGATCAAAAGAAGGAGTAAGCAAAGGCATGGACTCATTAAAAGAAACCTCACACGTCTCGACAAGCTGCTAGGAGTCGAGGTTCAAAACATGGAAGCCTCGAGAATGCAAAGAATAACCAAGGAAGGCTCCATCCCATCAACGAGACTCAAACTTGTCCAAATGTCCTCTATTCTTAAGCACAAAGCACTTGCAACCAAATGCTCGCAGGTGGCTCACCTTGGGCTGTCTGCCAAACCACAACTCATATGATGTCTTACCTAGGTAAGCTCTAAGAAAAATGAGGTTGGCTAGATAGCAAGCTGTGTTCATAGCTTTAGCCCAAAAACGCCTAAGAGTCCTATGCTCATCGAGCATCGTCCTGTCCATCTCGAGTAGCGTGTAGTTTTTTCGTTCCACAATGCCATTCTGTGGGGGAGTGTAAGGGGCAGAAAACTGGTGCTCAAGACCCTAATCACTATAGAAACTGACGAATTGAGAATTCTTGAACTCATAACCTTTGTTAGAGTGAATTTCTCACATCCAACCATTGTTCTCATTCTTCAGCTTTAGGAGCAGGTCATGCACAAATTGAAAAGCCTCATCCTTATACTCCAAAAAGAAAACCCATGAAAATCGAGAAAAATCATCAACAATCAGAAGCACGTACCACTTCCGACCGACTGAATGTACCCGAGCTGAACCAATAGTATCCATGTGTAACAAATCTCCCGTCTATGAAGTCATCACCTTAGTCATAAGTGTGTGAGAAGCGACAACAATCTTCCCATGATGACAGGGATGGCAAACTAAATCCTTCTCCATCTTAAGCTTGGGAAATCGTCGGATGAGATCCATAGAACTCAATATGACTAGTAGATCAAAGCTTGAATAACCTAACCTCCTATGCCACCTCCATAGCTTAGAGGAGGATCCAGCAATCAAACAGTGAGATGGGCCAAAAGAACTTCAGAAATCAATCTGAAATACCTTACCAAAAGGTAATATCTGGAAAACCAAAGATCCTCTATAATCAACAACAGAAGACATGCCCTTCTTAAAACGAACCTCTAATCCCTCCTCAAGAAGTTGCGAAACAGAAACCAAATTAAAGCTCAAATTTCCAACCAAACAACATTATTCAAGGAGAAATGCTCAAAAATCTGAACCGAACCAAAGCCATGTACCTTCCCTTGACCATTATTCCCGAATGTGATGTATTCCTTCGAGCTTGGTGAAGTGAGGCTAGAGAATTATCTGTGATGTCCCATCATGTGGAGAGAGCATCCTGAATCCATGATCCATATGTCCTCCAAGCCTCAATCCTACAAAATCAATGGTCATAAGGGGAGCAATCGGTCTGACACCAGGTTTAGCAAAAGAGCTAAACCAGTGTCGAGCTATCTTCTAAAAAGAAGGAAAGTTGTATGAAGTGTAAAAGTCTAGACCAAAATGTTGTTCAAAGCGTGGTCCACTATACTACCTAGAGTCACAGCCACGAGGTCCAAAGTCGTATCCAGAATGACCTAGAGCTCTGCCGGGGCAAAAACCATCCTCCTGAGTATGGGCACGAAAGTCGTCTCCTCTACCACCACCTACAAGACGCACCTTAGCATCTAGCATCTCTCCGCATCGTGTGACGCTCTATCTACCACCCTACTAGTAGAACTGCTCCTACCCACCTTGAGCTCTCTCAGCTCTCTCAACCTGCTTCCTCCTAAAGCAAAACTCCACAAGATTCCCTTCTCTCTAACAGAACTCACAGTGATAGGTAGGCTTCTTGGGATGTGGTTGAGTCTTGGGTTCCTTGGGCTTGGTGGTGTTGGGTGTTGGCTCATTGGTATGAGTGGGTCTAGGTAGAGAGTCAAGAGAAGTTTGGAGGTGCTTGGGTTTTGGGATCTAGACATGTTTCTTAGGTAGAGCTTTAGGTTGTTCTTGGAACACTCCATCATTGGGATGACTGGCCTGAAAAGACTCAGTGGAATGAGTCTTGGAATATCTCTTCTCTGGAGTCATCTTACTCCACTCCACTCCACTACATGACTCAAGGCACTCTCAAAGTTAGCATTGGTGTAGGTGTAACCTACTCCAAACACATCCTACCTCTTGAATTGTTGGATCATCATGCCAAGCTAAGGCTCTTTGGCACTCACCCAACTCAGGATCTGATGGAGGCAAGAGTTCTCATTTTGAGCATCAGCTAACCCCTCTCTCAAGGAAGCTAGCACCTCCACCCAAGGCAAGCAGATCTCACACTATCCATCAACCTGAACATACTTCTCAGCTTTCATCTTGATCAACTCCATCCTTAGAGACAAGTAGTTCTCACTACAGTGGGTGGAATTGACAATGTCTCAAGCTCAAGCTTAGTCTATTCTAACTCAGCACAAACTCTCTAAACTCACATGACTGCTCATCACTCTTTGCTCCCATCTCAGCTAGGTCAACTAAATGGGATGGACATTTTCTATAGGGCACGATAGTCATGGCATGAGCATCTTTCAGCTCTAGCTGAGCGCTTTCAAGCTCACTGGTCAAAGCGTCTCTCTCATCCACCCTCTCAGTGTAACTGGACTTCAGAGTAGTCAGGTCACATAGCAACACCACTCAATTAGGGAACTCACTGCTCTCACCCAAGCAAGGGAAAGAAGATAGACTCTCAATTTTTCTATTTGCCATTGCAAGCTCACTTTCTAACTCATCTACCCTCTTCTTAACCCTACTAACAAGTTTCTCCCGATACTTCAACTCCTAACGGTTCTATTCAAGTAATTCAACAACTTCATGCTCATAAGAGGATACCTTCTCATCGTCGTCGTCGGAGTTGTCGGAGGAGCCCTTATTTTCTTTATCCCCAAGAGCTGATTAGGACATCACTAGCTCGGATATGACCATGATTTTGAGCAAACAAACTAAGGTGCATGCTTTCTACGTTAGATTTAAATTTTATTTATTTGAACCATGGATGCTACACCATGAGATACTTTTAATTTCAATTACAGAAATTCTCACATTGATCAAGCAACACGTTGAGAGCGCACAAAGGTAATGGAACATCATGGAAGTTGATTGGGGACCAAGTCAAGGCCATGAAAACATAATATACAATTTTGGGACGTTATTTATGTGCCAAGAGAAAGTGGAGATTAACTTCTACATGTTTCCGACTCGGATTCGAACTGCATGGATACCAACAAATTCAAACGTGCACAACTTTTACATGGCAGCTCCGATTTGGATGATCGTGGACTTTTTGGAAAGATTGAGACGTTCTCTTTCCAACAGATCCAGCTACATATCCAGATCCCATCGGAGGAGATCACATTTTTGTCTCCTTTCATCAAAGATGGTTCTTCACCAACACATGCGTAACCGAATGTCAAGGTGAGTCGGTTTCCTCCTACTCACAGTGTAACAAAAGGACAAGTGATATTGCACAATGATATCTATTTTGCTAGGAGCTACAATGAGTGTGAATACAAGAACAAACCGAATATGATTTGTAGCCAAATGACAAACTCTTAGTACAGGAGTTCTAAACCTTGTACGATCCAAACCAGAAAGCAAACGACAGAATATGAAGATGACTCTAAAAAGAAAAATAAAGATCTCATTGTCAGCTTTCCAAAATGTATCAAAACTCTCCTATCCGAGTTGGCATGTGCGAGATATGATAGTTTTAGTAACACCTACACAACTTGCCCGAATTATTCTCGAATTCCAACAAACAAACTGACTCCAATTTGATTTGAACTCGAAAACTAATAGATAAAAATACCCTAAACACTTGATAAACAGACTAAAACACAGTGGTAAAAACGTGACAAGAACTCATAACCCTAAACGAACTAAACACTAAGACTAGCAACTTCACAAGACGATGCAACCAAAAACTCAAAACTCCAATACCAAGCAGAACTAGTAAAAGCCTTAAAGAGGCTTGGATCTCGGGTAATTTTTTGTGTGGCTTTTTCTAGACTGCAGGAAAAATTGAAATAAAAACTCACCGAGCAATGAAAGCTCTGATAGAGATAAGACGATAATTTCGATTAGTAGAAGATGACGTTGATGACCCGACTACAACCGTACGAGATGTTCGTGTTGTGCCTTAGCGATCGATACACCAAATCCAAGGGTTGTTGATCTTATCGGTGATCAAACTTGTTCCTGCAAGCAATCGAAGAATGAGCAAGAACAAGATAATGGAGCAACTACAATTGTTGGATATGAAAGACGCACGATGGATAGTTGGGGTTCTGAAACGTGAAACTAGTGATCTAACCGATCACGGGTTTACACGGACAAGTAGCATTGGCTAAACTTTTATCTAATCAAAACCCCAAATTACAACTGAAGTCTCTAGGGTTATTTATAGCCCTAGGACGTTCCCAAAGTTTGGAAAACTTATTACATATGGAAAGGACTAATTATTTCCAAAACAAATTGACTAAAAAATAGAAATTCCGTGCTCAATTGGTTCGGCCTAAAAAAAGAACACACATTGATTTGGTGATTGTGATCTCCTCTGATGGAATCTGGAGGTGTAGCTGGATCCATTGGAAAGAGGTCATCTCAAGCTTTCCAAAAAGTCCAGGATCATCCTAATTGGAGCTTCCATATAAAAGTTATGTGCGTTTGAATTTGGTGTTGTTCCCGTAGTCCGAGTCTCAAGCCCACACATGTAGAATTTTATCTCCACTTTTTATTGGCACAAAAATGACGTCTCAAAGTTGCATACTATATTTGGATCGACTTGACGTGGTCCCCAATCAACTTCCATGATGTACCATGCTCTTTATGTGCTCTTAATGTGTTGCTTGATCCATGAAAGAATTTCTGCAATTCAAAACAAAGCCAACTCATGGTGTAGCATCCTTAGCTCAAATATATAAAATGTAAATCTAACGTAGAATGGATGAACCTTGGGTTGTTTATTGTAAAGTATAAGCATGGTTATATTCGAGCTAGTGATGTCCTCATCAAGAGCCATTGAGCAGTAGCTCTCGCGGGACCTTCGGCTACGGTAAGAGTGAGTCTTCGTCTTGTCCCCGAAGACCATGAAGTAGAGGCCCGCCGGATCATCCTTGTCCTTCCCCTTATTGATCATGATCTCCTCATCGCTTGAGCTTGAGGAAGAAGAAGAGGATGATCGCTTGGAGTTACTCCTCTCCATCTCGGCGAAGAAGGCCTTATCGCACTTCTTATTCTCGCACCGGTAGTCCTTCTAGGCCTTTTGGAACAATTTGGTCTTGGGCTTGCCCTTGGTGAAGGTGTACTTTGTCAGATATGTCATGCTTGTTGGAGTCGTAGGAGCCACCGCTGTTGGAACTAAGACATACTCAGTTGCTTGAGAGAGAGAGTTGGTGATAGGAAGAAGATAAACAGTGTGCACTCAAGGTATTCGGCCAAATTCCCTAGCCACCAAACGGCTTGTATCCTACATTGTGCTTGCCTCCATTTACATCATAGAAGTACATAGCGTTTTATACACACACCACAGGAACCACATGAACCATCCATGCCGGCTAACTCGCACGTTCCTACAACATTGTGGCCTCTCTCCATGCAAACCGGCGCCACTAACAACCATTACTATGACTTCATCCATGCCAACATGCACAATAAACTCTATCACACTTGCAAGTTAGGATTAGTGCTCACATTGCCTCCCGTAATCTTGACTTGCATCATCCTCACAGACTTCATCACAGAACAACATGCATGGCTGCTCCGCCATCATCATTGCCATGGCTACCACCACAGCCTCCTAGCCATGATGATGCTGCCATCTTCTTCCTTGCTATGGCACGCTGCTTCGCTGGGTGATGGGCTCCCCCGCTGCGATGAACAATGACACCATCTCATCGTATGCATCTTCCTTTTCTCGATGACAAACGTCCTGGCGCACACAAACGCTTCCACACAGGACCGACGCATGGTCCAGACAAGACACCTCTTCTTTCAGTCTGGGCGCCACCTGTGGGTTGGCGCACAAACACCATCTTCTCCGGGCACCACACACCGTGGTACACAAACACCTACTCTTTTGGGCGACACATGTCGTCTTCATCGTCTCTGACGACCACACGCCGTTGATCCAGAAAACGCCATCTTCTTCTCTGGCCACCGCGCACGCCACACAAAATGGCTACTGTTGCGCTCCACTGCGGTGCACCCCATTGAGCATCGCTCACTATCATCCTGCCTGAAGCAGCCAATGACCGCATGCGACCAGGTAGTGCCGCACCTGTTGGCACCCATGCCCCTACACTGCCGCGCCTCGTGATGTCCTAATCCCGGACACGCCAACACGTGCTTGTTGCCGAAGAAGACACAACAACGGTGCACAAACACCACCAGCGTGCACTCATACGCCCGCATCACGCGTGTGCCATGACGCGGCCTTGCCAGCCACCACTAGCAACACTGTGCCGCCGCCCGCCGCCCCTCTCCTCAACTGAGCTCTGATACCAATTGTTGGAACTGAGACATACTCTATTACTCGAGAGAGAGAGAGAGAGAGAGAGAGTTGGCGAGAGGAGGAAGATAAACAGTGTGCACGCAAGGTGTTCGGCCAAATGCCCCAGCCACCAAATGTATTGTATCCTACATTGTGTTTGGCTCCATTTACATCATAGCAGTACATGGCGTTTTATACACACACCACATGAACCACATGAACCATCCATGTCGGCCAACTCGCACGTTCCTGCAACATCATGGCCTCTCTCCATGCAAACCAGCGCCACTAACAACCATTACTATGACTTCATCCATGACAACATGCACAACTGCTAGTGTCCTTCTTGTGAGTGTTCTGCTTGGGCAGTCGGTGATGAAATGACCTAGATCACCACACTCAAAGCATCCATGTTTTCTGCCATGTCGTTTGAACATCCTCTTATCATAGACACGACGAACTCGGCTATTGAACAAACACAAATCCAATTGGTCATCTGTGATAGACATCAAAGAGGACAAACACAACTCAGAGAAGCAGGATCAATAGAGGGTGTCACCAAGGCCAGGGTTTTTGATCCAGAACTAGTGAGATTTGATCTCAACTGGATATCAACCTCTAAAGCCTTGAGCTTACTGAAAAGCTCTACGACAGTCAAGGTATCATGAGAAGCACTCTCAACAATGGATGATACCTTGATCTCCCAGATCGTAGGGTCCATGGTATGAAGAACCTTGAGTGCCTATTAATGATTTGAGGCCAACTGATCTCTATGGGCCTTGTTGGCCCAAAGCTTGTTAATGATCGACGAAAAATGACCAAACAAAGCCTCGACATGTGAGTCCCATATTCTTGAGCTCTGGCTCAATAGATAGGCTCGTATGCGAGTCTTCCAATAATTATAGCCAAATACCTCAAGAGATGGAACCTTCCCTACAGAAGTCATTATCACTACCTTGGGTTAGAACCGGTTAAGGTATGGAAAACCCTAACCTTTCTCTCATAACACTTGTAGGAATGAGAATAGAGAACAGAGAGGGTGAATGGGTGCCTCAACAAATTCTTTCGAATCGATGGCCTACCAAAAATACCCAACGCTCCTCAAAAGACAATCAACAGAAATTCCATAGACAACAATAGTGCTATCACTCTCCTATCAGATATGATATGATGAGACAGTCTAATAGATCACAAAAACTAAAATAATCTAGCCTAAAAATAACTGGTGTCTTAATCGAAAAGATACCACCATAGTGCTTAAAGGCAGATTAAAATAACTCACAGTATAAATGACATTCCCACAGAAGTATCACTTGATATATTCAAAATAGATGTCCTTTAATAAATTAACTGAAGTAGAATCAGATCAAAAATTTAATCATGGATCAATCAAGCATATTTTAAAACACCTAAAATGTCGTGAGAATAAGACACATACCTGATACTTACCTGTGAATATACTAAGGAAGACTTGATGCATATTTGACCAAACACTTTAGATGTGTAGGCACTTTTTGTAGCTACACTTGGTGCATGCACTTGTTCTAGGCAGCAGTTCGTCAATGGAGAGTGGTACTGTTCGATGGAAGTTTTGGGCAAGTGCAGCGTGCGCCTAGCTCACGCCTCTGCACCAACTGCGTCGAGCAACAAGCTTTGGCCCGCGAGTGCCCTATCCTTTGGAAGCATCACGCCACGCGTCGAATGGCTCTTATGCAGGGCACAACAAAACATCGAACACCATGCCTGCCTGACTTCCAAATGAAAAACTGGCAGTGACAACAGATGGCTCTCTCGTGAAGGCCGTAGCAAACGAACAGGAACTCAGTGATGGGATGCGCTGCCTCGAAGCAATCGACACCCTGAGTCGGGCGCCTCCCAGCGCAACTTGTGGACTGCCACACGCAGAGACCAACACTCTCTCACCGTGCATCCTTGGCGGAAGCTCTATGCACTATGCAAGCCATGGGAGAACAGATCAAAAATGGCCGAAACAAGGATTCCATCAGAAAACCAAACTCGGTTTTTCTATGAATCACATTGCGGTGGCACCTTGGTGTGCTGCTTATAGAACGACGAAGCGATGAAGGAAAGTTTACTGGTGATAGAAAACCAGAGCAGTAACTCCTTCAAAGAACCAGTGGTGAACAGGAGTGCGTAGGCAAACAATAGTAAACCAAAGGAAGAAGAAGATGGGGGGACATAAAGTGAACTCAGATTTTCAATTTGATGAGTTGGTGAAACCCTAGGGTAAAATACACACTGACGCAAAAATAAAACTGTGGTCCGAACAGCCAAAATAGTAAAATCCTATCGACTGATATATTGTCCTGACGCGGAGCTTTCGTAGCAGCTACGGCTTCACTTTATGACCATCAGATCTCCAATGGGCATTCCAGATTGGGGCGTCGGTTTTGCACTGAAACTGACAAAGCATCTGCTCCCTTCGTACTAGGTACCCAGATTGGAATGGCCTGATTCCACGGCTCCCTCAGCACGACAATCGCTCGCTGCACGTTTACCTGAGTCAAACCCGGTCAACAGACCAGCGGATCCCCTACTGTTCCTAGCCCATGTAGCCAGATTGGGCAGTCTCCAAGATACAATAGGTCTCTTCTCCTCTTCATCTCCTCTCTCTT
Source organism: Zizania palustris (assembly GCA_019279435.1). NCBI lineage: Eukaryota > Viridiplantae > Streptophyta > Magnoliopsida > Poales > Poaceae > Zizania > Zizania palustris. The sequence goes on along the minus strand of JAAALK010000283.1, from coordinate 14,871,442 downwards.
TTCTCTGTTGACTTTCGTTAACAATCACTCATCACTTCTGGAACCATGATGCCCATGATCTTCAACAGGGATCCTCACATGTCCTTTTATTGCCTTTGCTGATTCATACCGAAGATCAAACTCCATAAGGGTGAGTACCCATTTTCCTATATGCCCCTGTTATGACCAGGGCCGATAGCATGTACTTGATGACATCGACCTTGCATATGATGGCACACTCTACTAACATCAAATAATGCCTAAACTTGGTGCATGAAAAACATAAACATAAACAGAGCTTCTCCATTGTAGAATATCGGGTTTCAGCATCTAGCAACCTTCTGCTGAGGTAGAAGATTACCCTTTCCTTTTTGTTGACCTCTTGCACCAGGACCGACCTGATGGCTTTGTCATCGGTCGATAGGTATAATCTAAATGGAATTCCCTTTTGCAGTAGCATTAATACTACTAGTGAGCTTAAGTATTCTTTAATCTCATCAAATGCCTTCTGTTGCTTTTATCCCCATACAAATTCCTAGTGAGGTTTTAACTTCAACAAGGGAGTGAATGACTCTATTCTTCTTGGTAGGTCAGATATGAATCTTCTTAGAAAATTTATCCTCCCTATTAGTGATTGCAACTTGATTTTATTGGTAGAGGGTTGAGTGTTCTTAATTGCCTCAATGTTGCACTGGCTTATCTCAATTCCTCTCTCATGTACGATAAAGCCTAGAAACTTGCCTGCGATACTCCAAAAGCGCACTTCTACAAGTTCATCTTTAATCCATATTTCCTAATTCCCTCCAGAACTTGATGTAGATCGGCCATGTGGTCTTGAGCATTGCTTGACTTTACTATGATATCATATATATATATCCACTAATAGGCCGATCAGATCATGGAAGATGTAGTTCTTGGCTCTTTGGTAAGTTACTCTGACATTTTTTAGGCACGATAGCACCTGGGCACTAGAAATTCGTCTTGTGGATGTCTTCGTCAGCCATGAAAATCCGATTATACCCTACATTTCCATCCATGAAGGAGATAATCTTATGACCCGATGTGGTATCTACTAATAGGTCTACAATTGGCATCGAGTACTCATCTTTAGGGGTCGATTTGTTTAGAGATTTGAAGTCAACACATATCCTAAGCTTCATGTTCTTCTTTCATACGGGTACGATATTCAATATCTACTCTGCATATCAGCACAACCTTATGAACCATGCATCATATAATCTAGTTACCTCGGCTTTGATGTCTATATATATTTCTGCCTTGAATCACTGAGGTGGCTTTTTGAAGGGCCAATAGCCCTGTTTTATTTGGAGCCAATGTTCTACGATCGACCGGTTCAAACCTGGCATATCATGATTTTCTTATGAAAAGTAATCCCAATATTCTCATAATAATACAATTAATTCATTCTTTATTTCATTAGGAAGTTGATCACTTACAAAGGTTGGCCTCAGCCTATCGCTATGTCAGATGTCTACTTCCTATAGCTCATCGGTTGTGGCAAAGCATTCACCGAGTTTACCCTCTACCTCATCGATGGTTCCTTTAAAGTGTAAGTCTGGGATGTTCATTGCTGATTGGCTTGACTCCATCACTTGAAACCTCAAGAAAATCATTGTCCCATACTTTGCCTAATAGATAGTCAACTCCTTCCATCCCCACACTAATAAATCAGCTATTGCTACATTGACCAATTTGTCAGCGGGAATAATTTCCACATGATCGCCGACCCATTGCACAATGCTCTAATGCATTGTGGACGGGACACAACAATTGGCGTTGATCCAATCGTGCCCTAGCAGTAAGCTATAAGGGCCTTTACCTTCGATGACTTAAAACATAGTTGACATTGTTTTGCTACCAACTATCAGTTCCACGTTCAGTACCCCTATTGTTTCTGATGAGTTGCTATCGAAGTCCCTTAGCACCACATTGGTCTTAATAAGGTCCTCCGACCCTTTTCCCAACCTTCGGAACATAGCGTATGGCATCACGTTGACGGCTGCCCCTCCATCTATCATCATTTTGGACATCGGTTTCCCGTTGACTAGTGCCTTAATATAAAGAGGCCTTTCAACGTTGATTGGGGTGTTAGGACTAGCTAGGATATTCCACCAACCTTTTCATCATCACTATCGGGGTCAACTCGATATTCTGCAGGGATAAAAAACACCATGTCTACCCCTGCATCCTTCTTGTTGTCCTAATCGGACTTCCACTTAACTCGTCGTTCCTTCTTGACTTCCTTAGGCTGATCAATCTTGTCATCGTGATTCAATACCGTCAGCTCCTTCTGGCACAAATGTTGCATGCTTTTCTTCTAGTTTTTCATAAAAATATTGATCAGGCACCACTACAGATTTCTTACTATTGTCTTGTCATCGGCCGATCGGACATCCTTTTCGGCATTGATGGGGCCAAGCCTTACATGTACTAATGTCCACCATGGTAACAACCTTCGATGGATGCTTGACCTTTTTTGATCATATGGCCTCGTCCTGTCGCTGCGGGACCTCCGATTTCTCCGCCATTCACCTTTGTTGTCACTACAATCAGTACAATTATCCATCGATGGTAGGATCATATATTCATTCCAACAAAACTTGAAGAATTCACAATTCTAGTGAGGGTTAAACCCTGGGTGGTTTTGGTCATCTTCATAGCCTGCTTCTTATCTTGTCATTCTTTTATATTTGTTGATCAGGTTTGATGAAGTGAATCGATCCTTGTCGGTACAGCTGACTCACTCTCTACGCCGGTCAGCGAGATGGTGCGCATGCACCATGTTAAAGGGGGAAAGGATGTCCATCGATGTTCATCGGCTTCTTTCCATCATCAAACTTGATTCGGCCTTCTTCTACGGTTGATTGAATCTGCTCTATAAATACATTGCATTCGTTGGTATGGTGTGATGGAGAGTTGTGCCACTTGCAGTACTTCATCTTCTTCAACTCGTCAATGGGTGGAGTCACGTGGTTGGGCGGTATTGATGTCGAAATTGTATTTCTCCTCCTTTTTTGATGCCTTTACTCAGGGACATGCGATAGGAATCTTGTTTCTGGGCAATTCGGCTAACCCAACTTTTGCTTTGGACTCATCGTCCTCGTCGGAACCCGAAGAGTATACCTATGTGAATGTGATCTTCTTTTGATACTTCTCCCTTTTCGCTCCATAGAATTGGCTCTCATGTGCCGATACCCTCTGTACTAGGTGCGAGATGCTCTTGAATTTCTATGATGAGAATTTCTCGTTTATTGGGTTTAGGAGTCCTTAGAAAGCTAGTTTCGCTAGTTGGGTGTCACTAAAGCGCAAACTGCAGCATATACAAGGCACGTCTCGGAATCTCAAAACATTATCTTGTACCTACTCATCCATCTTCTATTGTATTGCTGTCAAGACGGTAAGCTTCATTTCATGTATGTCGGCGAAGAAATATTTATGAAACCTCTTTTCCAAGTCTCCCCACCATTTGACAGGGTTCGCCAGTAGTGATGAAATCCATGCGAAGGACGAGGAAGCAGCTAATGTGTCCAATCATCGAGACTGAGTCTTGCCCCAAAAATTTGGTGACGTCGGGTACCTAATCAAACCACTCAGGGTAGGGCCACCGATACATGTACGTCTGGTTTATGGGTTTGAGCCAAAATTATTCCCGAATAACTTCACTGATCCGATTCACCAAATCCTCCTCTTATTGGCTCCACACGGGGTACTTGTTAGACATTGGGGCCTATGGGTACTAGTCCAACTGAGCAGAGTTGTACCTGTATTGTTCCTCATTGGCATAGGGTTGCACTCCGTAATGTGCGATCTGGTGGTACCCCTGAGGGATACCATTGGGTGCCCCCCATAGTATCATGAGATTAGGCAGTACATTCCTTATGAAGCCATATGTAATTTGGAGAACTTCTTGCCTTATAAGCCCCTATGGAGTAGTCGTAGGCTAAGGTGTCAGCATGCCCCTCTTGAGGCCACGCGTATTGAGAAACCAATTAGAGATGTGCCTTGGTTTTAGTCTGTGATGAGTGATTGACAAGTGCTTTTCTAGATGAAGGGGTCCTATTTGAATGGGTTTGGAGGTCTTTACCAAAGGGGTTCAGTATTTGCTATGTGCACAAGTGTGCAGCAGAGTGTGCTCACCAAAGGGGTTCAGTGGAGTACTCTTCGGAGATTGTATTGAAGGGTTGTATAATTTGTCTTTGTGCACCGAAGGGTGCATCGAAGGAGGTTTTAACTCAGTGCTCATTAAAGGGGTTCGTTTAGTACCAAATAGTTTGTTTTACCCGAAGAGGATTCGGCGTGTCGGAAACACTTATTTTCTTGTCAATGGTTTGTAGGTGATTCAGAGGCAATGGGACTGTCAATAGCAGGTGACTTGGGTCAAGCGGGGAGCCTGATGCCAGAGGGTTAGAAAGGATAAATGAAGTCGAGGTTGTACCTCAGTTCAATGGTGTGCTAGTCAGAGGCATCAAGTTCAAAGGGGTCTCCAAAGAAGATATCTCGAAGCAAAGCCCTTGGAGGGGAGGCACTTCAAAGTGGTTCTCCGGAAGGAGACACTTTGAAGGTTGGCGAACAAAGTCCTTAGGTTTGAGACAAGGCTGACAAGTGTGCTCCGAACAGAAGCACTTGGAAGGACACCTAGTGAAGGTCCTAGAAGTCAAGGGGCATCGAAGGCATGGTATGGAGAAGTCACTTTGGGAGTGTGCTATAGGTGGAGACACTACGAAGGTGTGCTTAGCAGGAAATGCTTCATGTAGAGACCTTGGACGAAGGAGGGACTTCGAAAGGTGTTGTCTGATATCCTCCGAGGGGAGGTACTTCGAAGGTGTGGCTTTGAAGTCTGGATGTATTGATGTACTTCAGCCATTCAAGGCTCTGGTACATGGACAGGTGGTGTTCGGTCTAAGAGAAGCTGTGAAGTTATGGTTGTCCACTCTAGAGGTGATGGAGCGAAGGTGATAAGGGCTTTGATGGCTTCGGCTTAAAATTGTCACTGTATCGAAGTCATACTTCGGTGTATAGAAGCCTGAGGGCTCGAAGGTTTACAATCGAAGTCACTCTAGCACATCACGTGTGCCACGAGGCTCCGAAGATTCTAGTCTACAAATCTGACACAAAAGCAGAGCTTCAAATAAACTAGGACTGCCTAATGTACCACCATGAATGGTTGTGACAGAAAACTTGTAAACCCTAGGGGTACTGTAGTCACTTCGCATGTCTGAGTTGTCCTATAAGGAGAGGCAGGGGTAGGTCTAGGGCAACACTTTTGCCTAGGTTTAGAACCTTTTGTACTCATTGTGTCCTAGAGTCGTTCGCCATATTTATTCTGATTTGTACTCAGATTTGTGAAGGCATTTTGTGTTCCTTTTCATTCAATAAAGTTTCATTTCTAAGTCTGATTCATTTATGCATGAAGTAGTATTTGTGTTCTTCGCTTTGCTTGTGTTGAGTTTCTGCAATGCACTGCATTTTGTGCAAACCGGAGTGTTTACTCTGTATTTTTTCTAGCAAAGGGACACTTATTTTCTTGTGTGCGAAGACCATGTTGAGTTATTTTTAGAGTACCTTCGCTCTATATTCTTTGGTGGTATATCCTCAAGATTTCACTAGTGAAGTGTTTCTCTATGTGTGAAGCCATTTTTCCTTAGTTGTTTTCGGAGCCCTATTTAAGGTGTAGTTTGCTGAGTCCTGTCCAAAGTATTGACTCAGTGCGAAGCCTAGTACCAGTTATTAGTGCAAAGAATCTGGACGAAGTCCTCTCAAGGATATACTCCGAAGCGAAGTGCTGTTGTGCAAAGCCTGACTCAAGACACCTTCATGTGCGGGGCCTGCTTTTGTGAAGCCCTTCTTTGAGTATTTTCGATATCCGGGTGTGAGCGAGGCATTCGGGTTTTTGGAGTTTGGAAAAGTGCATAGCCAGATTTGAAGTGTAGGCAATACCTCCAAACTGGATCTTGCGAAGGGAGCCTCCGAAATGAGTTTTGCAGAAGTGAAATTTCAAAGCTCCCATTCACCCCCCTCTAGTCGCCCTTTTCGGTCCAACATGTATTCTGTAACCAGCCCTGCCTCCCGATCCCTTGGGGCGCATGAGTCGGTGGCTAGGACGTCATGTTTAGTTTGGGACCGAATGAGGCATTCGGTAGTTCCTGCCTCATTGGCCCTTGTGGCGATGGCACCGACCGAGTGTGTTGGGGGTCCTAGAGCAGATGTGGATGGTTCGTAGGGAAATACATCAGACCTCTCATCGGTTTGTGAGCAACAGTGCCATCAATGGTCTTCTTGATCAACCCGTGCAGAGTGTTGACTAACACCTCTGACTGATTGATCAGGGTGTGGTGGAGCGCTTTGTCGACGACATCTTGAAAACTGACCCGTGGGCTTTTAGCCTATTGGTCGATCTCTCTGGTCAGGGTCGGCTTCGACAATTGAATTCTCTGGACAAGACCAGAATGGGTCATGCCAAAGGACTCGCGGCACATCTTCTACTAGTCATCTTCGTGCCTCTGTACCTATGCTCTTTGCTCATCTGTCAATGCCTCCAAGGTTACCAGGATGAGATTATTGTTGTTAAGTTCACCCACCATAGTTGAGTCGTCTGAAGATGGTCTCAATGGGCATGCCAAAAAGCGTGTTGGTGTCGTTTTTGGTCACACACGTGTCCTCAGAGATCTGCTTAACTCCAGTGTAGGTTCTAAAAACTTGGGGTTCTGAGCATGCCAACCAGTTTGACCCTGCAAGTGATAAGGCATGTAAAAATGTTAGTAGAAACGCCTATCGGCTATCGAGCCGATGGCCACGATATGCATCAAATCGCATGTATCAAATGAGAAAGTGTCAAATATGTGATACATGTAAACTGTTGGGTGACATAAAGCATGGGTTGGACCATCGGGGCTGATTAGGCAATCAGTCGATACGTAGAGCCCACACCATCGGGTCGATGATTAGGCAAGTGATTGCGCTATGCACTCAGGACAATTGATAATCCCCAATGCCAATGATATTCGACATGGAATTAAAGATAACCTACTAGCTTGTACCCAGATAGAACCTAAATCTAGCATAACAGAAGATGCATCCGTACTATTAAATCATCATAACAACAAGATGGACTTAACCAAGATAGTTGCTAAATCATGAATGACTCATAATATCTCGACATATCGGGCATACTTTATTCAGATGAACGATGTACAACAATAAATTAGATATAATAGATCAATATGTCGGACCTCACCGATGAAGCCTCAAAATATGATATCTAATCTAAATCAATCCAAGAGATGGTAACGATGCAGCCGTAAATGTAGCCAGTTGTTGGTGTAGTTTTTGGTGACACGTGTGGCCTAGGAGATCTGTTTAACTCTAGTGTAGGTCCTACAATCTTAGAAAAGAAGGTTCTGAGTTTGCCAATCAGTTTGATCATGCAACCGACAAGGAGTCCAAGAAAAAATAGCATTAGTAGCAGAACCAATCGGCTGCCAAGCCAATGACTATGGTAAGGATAAAATAATCGTGAATGAATATGCCCATCGGCCATGGGGCCGATGACCACTATAAGACAGGATAATCGCAGGAGAGGGTCGATGTATATTTCCTAAGCGCGCAAGAAATATAACATTGAATTAAAGATAACCTATCAGCTTGTACTCCGATAGAAATAAATAAAACATGCTAGATAACATATAAGTATCATCAAAATCATCACAATAACAAGATTGGACTTAACCAAGATATTATCTACTCACAATGAGCTTAATAATACTTCAAAGTATGAGGCATGCTTTATTTAGACGAACGGTATACAACATGAAGCAGATACAATGGAAAGAGATGTTAGACTTAATCGATGAAGCCTTAGACTATGACACCTAAATCACATCAATCTAAGAGATCAATTTGATGTAGCCTTAGACCTAGTCAATACACCGGGATAAACCGGCGACCATACTGACCCAGCTGATGCCTTCAAGAGATCGATACGATGCAACCTTAAAGAACAATGACTTAGTCGATACAACTATTGGGGTGGCCGGACTAACCTCTCCACCGAAGATAAAAATGATGCAGCCCAACTCTGAGCGTTGAATCCCGCCGAGATTAACCTTGGGAAGACAAGGGTGCCGATGCACCGAAGAGTAGTTGTTTGTAGGGTTGTGTTGTTTTTCCTAGCTAATTAGATACATATTTATGGTCTGGAGACTTGTCGTGCAAGTAATCCACATTGCAACTGATTCTGGATCATCATCATCTTCCCTTATTCATTAGCTCCTTCATTTCTGATCATATTGTAACAACATGGACCGACTTCTTTGACCATCTTTGACTTCTATTGACCATGTGGCACCTTTGGTGAGCCTAGGCTTTACCAAATCTCAGCGCTAACACATGCCCCCTAGTTTCGGAGCATCAATAGGGTAACCGATGCTTCGAAATTATCAGTCATCATTACCTTCTGTCGTCACATCCTCTGAGACGCCGTCATGACGTCTTTTCAAATTTGTGATTAGTAGTCGAAACCTTTCGTCTTCCAATACTTTATATATAATGCATCGGGCATCAACTTTCCTTCTTCTTCCTCTCTTTTGACTCTTTTTCCTTGGCCATTCATCAACGTGATTGATGTCTCCTGGTCTGACACATCTACTTTTCTTTTGTGGCAGCAGCGGACCAGGCTTCATCCAACACAATTTTGTACTGGTGCTCATTAAGCCGAGGATTTGGTTCCTCTAATCCCGGGCCTACAAAGATCTCGGTAATTTGAAAGCCTTACTCATGATTCCCTTTTGCCGACCGTTGCCAGTGGTCCCATCAAATCCACTAGGATTGGCTTGACTCAGTTGCCGAGGGACTCCTTTTTACTCTATAAGTATCTGTCGAGCACTCTCTTTTTCTCTTTGTACTTTCTGCACACAGTGCTCCTTCATCCTTCCAGCCCTCTAAGCTCTTCACCGTCTGCTACTAGTACTACTCTAGACCGCTGCTTCATCGTCTTCATCGGTCCTAGACCCTAGTTTCCTTCACCATGGCCACCGATGGTGTGATCCTAGAGGCAAGTCATGATCAACCTTATCTTTTACTTGTCATTCACTTTTGATCCTGTAGGGCCGATCAGTTTCCTCGACACACCTTTGTGCCTTCAGCTCTCTCTACTGCAGTCGTTGTACACTTCTCTTCTGGTTCATTGTGAAAATCTCATTTTTCCATCGGCTGGTTGGTCATCATCCTAAATGTTGATGGGGACGAGCCTTTCAAGTGGCGGCACCATCGGTGATTACAACCTCTGGTGGACCGCATCATGATCAAGTGGCCTTGTCCTGCTATTGTGCGACTAATGGTCATCCTAAGACTCATTTCTAATGCTGCACTCCGGACAGTTGTCCATTGATGGAAGGCACAACCTTTCTTCCAGCATAACCTGAAGAACTCACAATCCCAATGATGGTTGAATTGCGAGTAACTCTGGCTATGGTTGGCGTCCGCTCCTTCTCTTACCTTTACTTCATATTTCTTGATCAGATTTGATGACGTGATACTTCTCTTAGCTGGCCTACTTCTTTTTGTGCTCCGGTAATCAGTGTGATATGCGTGTACCATGTTGACCGAGAACGGGTGCTCGTCGATGTTCATTGGCTTTTTCCCATCGTAGAACTTGGTTCGGCCTTGCTCTATGGACGATTGCATCTATTGTCTAAATACCTTGCATTCATTAGTGTGGTGTGACGGGGAATTGTTCAACTTATAGTATTTCCTTTTATTTAGTTAATCAGTGGGTGGCATCACGTGGTTTGGTGGCAACTGGATCTACTTCACTTTGAGCAACAGGTTGAATATTCTATCATCCTTGTTGACATCGAAGTCATACTTCTCTTCCTTATCGGCCGGTTTCACCCAAGGGTATGCGACTTATTTCTTGTTCTTGGAACATTAGGCCAAACCGACCTCTGCCTCATAGACACTTCTCTCGTCAAAGTCCGAATAGTAGGCCTGAGTGTATGTCACCTTCTTCTGATACCTATCTTTCCTTACTTCCTAGAATCAACTCTCATGTGCCGATATCCTTTTCACCGGTTGTGAGAGACTCTCGAACTCATGTTATGAAAATATCTCCTTAATTGGGTTTAAGATTCCCTGGAATGCCAACTCCGCCAACTAGGTGTCACTGAGGCTCAAGCTATAGCATCTTCTTCGTATGTCTCAGAACCTCTAAACATAATCTTATACTGACTCATCCATCCTTTGCCTCACGGCTGTCAAGTCGGTAAACTTCATCTCATGAATGCCAACAAAGAAATATTTGTGAAATTTATTTTCCAAATATGCCCATCCCCTGACAAAATTTGTCGGTAGTGATGAAAACCATGGGAAGACCGATCCCAATAGAGAGAGTGGAAAGAATCGGACCTTTAGTGCCTCATCATTTAGGCCTCTCCACACTGGGCGAGGAAATGTATGATGTGTTCGAACGCAGAGATCGAGTCCTATCTTGAGAACTTGGTGAAATTGGGTACTTTGTATTGCCCTGGTAGCGGCACTTGATCAAACCATTATGGGTATGGTTGTTGATACATGTACGTCTGCTCTTTGGGCTTCAACCCAAATTGGTCTCGCATAATCTCTGTGATTTGATTCACCTAGTCGGCTTCCCACTGTCTTGGCATATGGAACTGATCGGGCATTGGGCCCTGTTGATATTGGTCTGGTTCGATAGCATTATACATTTGTTGCTCTTCATCACCATAAGGTTATTCTCTGAAATAAATCATCCGATGATACCCCTAAGGAATACCATTGGGTGTCTCCCTTAGTGGCACGATATCCGATAGCATGCTCCTAGCAACTCCGTATATGGGCTGGGGTATCTCTTGCCCAATTGGCCCTAGCGGGGCGACCGAAGGCTAGAGTTGTGGCGTACCCCTACCGCAAGGGTGCATGTTTTGGGGTGGATCTTGTCTACTCGCCCCTTGGAGGATATGTGTAGGCAATGGAGCTATCATGCCACCTTCCTGACCGAACAAAGTGTTCGGCGGATCTTTTCTCATCAGCCCTTGTGGTATTAGCACTACCCGACTATGCTGAGGGTTTTGCAATAGGCACAGATCATTGGTCGAAAAGTATATCAGACCTTGCGCTGACTTTGAGCGATTGCCCCAAAAAAGGTCTTCTTGATCAACATTTGCAAGGTATTAACTAGTACCTTACACTGGTTCATGAGGGCATGGTGAAGGGCGTTGTCGACTGCTTGCTGAAAAGTGACTCGCAGGCTATCGGCCCATGGAAGGTTGTTGCCGGCTATAGCCGGTCTTGGCAAATCACCCCTCTGGACGGGGCCAGATCGGGTCATGCCGAAGGCATCGAGGCACAACTTATTGTAGTTCTCCACATGGTCTAGTACCTCCTCCCTCTATTCATCGGTCAGAGCATCCATGGTGACCGGGATGATGTTGCTATCGTTGATTTCGCCAACCATAAGTTATCTGATAGGAGGTCCCACCGGGCGTGACAAAAAGCTTGTTGGTGTATTTGTTTGGTCACTCGCGTGGCCTAGGAGATCTGCTTAACTCTAGTGCAGGTCCTATACTCTTAGAAGAAAAAGGGTTCATGGCGTGCTAATTAATTTGACCCTACAATTGCTTAGGAGTCTAGGAAAAGAAATATCATTAGTAGAAGAGTCGATCGACCATAGAGCCGATGACTATTGCAGAGCGATCGGTGTAGATACTCCATCGGCCGATAGAATAAGGCAATTGCAGGTAGGGGATAATGGGCATCTCCCGAACGCGCACAAGATAGAATATGGAATCAAAGATAACATGTCAATATCATCATAATAACAAGATTGTACCTAACCAAGATAGTAACTAGTCATGATAACCTCAACAATATTACAAGGCATTAGGCATGCTTTATTTAGATGAACGGTATACAGCATGAAGCAGATACAATAGAAAGTGATGTCAGACTGAACCGACGAAGCCTCAAACTATGACACCTAAATCACATCAATCTAAGAGATCAATCTGATGCAGCATTAGACCTAGCCAATACACTGGGATAAACTAGCGACTGTACTGTACTAGCCGATGCCTTCAAGAGATCGATACGATGCAGCCTTAAAGAACGCTGACTTAGCCGATACAGCCATCGGGGTGGTGAGACGCACCTCTTCACCGAAGATCCAAATGATGCAGCCCAACTCCAAGTGTAGAATCCCACCAGGATTAACTTCGGGAATCCAAGGGTGGAGATGCATCGAAGAGTAGTTGTTTGTATGGTTGTGTTGTTTTTCCTAGCTAATTAGATACATATTTATAGTCTAGAGACTTGTCATCCAAGTAATTTACATTGTAACCAATTCTGGATCATCCTCATCTTCCCTCCTGCATCGGCTCCTTCATGTCTGATCATATTGTAACAACATGGACGGGCTTTTTTGACCATCTTTGACCGGACTTCTTTGACTTCTATTGACTATGTGGCAGCTTTGGTGGGCCTGGGCTTTACCAAATATTGGCGTCAACAAGAACATGTGGAACCAAGTTTGGATTACCATGGCCAAATACCCAACATACTATTTTCTTGGTTCGATGGGTAATCCCGATTCCACTGACATCATCAACGTCGAGACCAATCAGATACCCTTCAAACATTCTTCTATGCTTCCCTTTGACTGGACCAATAGTTTTAGGGTTTTCCCCTCTCCTCTTCCCGACTAACGTGATTGGTACCTTAGAGTATCAACCGCCCATCAGTTATCTTGGGATGAAATCGACATCGACCACTTCATTGGCCTTTCCCTCATGGAGCCTTACAAGAATGAACCTTTACTCGCCACTGCCTACTATCTTTGGTCTGATACCCTTAATGCATTCACCTTTGGTCATGGTCTGATGACCCCATCTCTTCTAGATGTTCTTATTTTGACATCCCATGACATCGTCTCTCCTTATGACCATTTTTCCCTTCGATCCAAAACAACCCACCGCCTTGATGTGAAATCCACCAGCGGTTGGGCAAATATATTCTAATCCACAACAAGAAGACTAGTCCCGTAGGAGTCTTTGAGCATGTTGCCTTTCTCAACCTTAGGTTGGAATGATTTTTATTTTGTGGATCCACTTTGGGTCCAACCTCTCATCTCCAGCCCTTGGCCGAGCAGCTTGGTATGAGGAAGAAAATCCCAATCGGCCAATACCTCCTTGGTGCCACTTATTTTCTTCACCACCAAGTATCGACCAAGTTAACGGCTGGTGACCCTATCGGTCCCTTCGGCGGTCCTTGGTGGTTTCTACAGCTTTGGCTTAACATCTACACCACTGAAGCCATCGACAATCGTCCCTTGGCTTCGATGGAATTCCCCTCGAATCACCCCAAATCGGCTGATCTTTTTTATCGTCAATGCGTATCTTTCGTCGAGGTGACTGTTTGTTGTGGTGATTTTCGGATGTCCCTCAAGTCCCTTAGTTTCTACTTCACAGGATTCTACTATGGCTTCTAGGATGAAAACATTATATGGTTGGCATATGAGTTCTTGTCAGAATATGCATATCCTCGTCGATTTCGCCTGGCCGATGTGTGTTGCGGTGAGGGGGCCAACAAAATTTTCAAGGCTTGTATTACTCCTTGCGTTCTACCTTACCTATTCTTCATCTACTGGATACAGATCCGTGGAGATATCAAGGACAGTACAGAGTATGAACACCTTTTAGAATGGCCGACCAGGTTCCTTACAAAGATTTTGCTTCCTAGTGAGCTTGCCACGCCTGCTACGATGGCTTCACTCAGTAGTGGGGTGAATGGATAAAACACCTCTTCGACCAGCCTTCAAAGGCATACTATGAACGCCTGTATTCTGACTATGTCAGTGAGGCCTTCATGCTAAATTATTTTCAACTTCACTCTTTTTTTCGCTTGTTTCTTTGTTTTTTGCTTACCTTGTATCCCCTGTATTATGCAAGAAGAAGATACGAACCCCCCGACGATGAGCTGGAGTGGTAGGCCGATAGATTATGGACCAATATTGGCCACTACCACCTTGGGTGGAACGGCTCCTGCCTTGATGGAGTGTCTCGTCAAGAGGCAGGTCAAGATCCCAGCTCTTAAGCTCAAAGCACTGGACGTGGTGGCATGCCGATCCATCAGAGCTCATCCCAATCCAGTAATTTGTTGATTTGTCTCTGCCACACCTAGCGTCATTTCACTTCTTCATTCACTAGAATTGCCTATAATGCCTCCTTTTTTCTCTTCAGCCGACACCACCTAGCCCTTCGGCCGTGGGAGTCCCCACTGTTGGTGATGTAACTCCATTTTCTCACGTACGCATCCATCTCCATTGTAGGAATACTTGCTTTGTTCTCTTTGGTGCATTTTGTTGTCCCTTTTCTGCCTCCTTCCCCTGCCGCCACATCTCCCCATATGGAATTTGACCAGCTAGTCGATGACCCAGCTAATGTTCAATCGACCTAGCCTGCTAGAGGTACCACGAAGGGTGAATCGGTGGCTGCCGTTGTTGCCGGAGTGGCGACTGATGTCGGTATTCCTTCTGCCTCGAGCTCTCTTTAGGTTCATTACTTGTTTTATATCCTTGCTACCTGCCTCATAGCTAACATCGGCCTTAAATGCAACCAATGTTGGATGCTACGGACCCGCCTGCCGCCCAAGGCAATCTTGAAGAGGAAGTCTCCCACACAACTCTAATAGTTGCAGGGGAAACGAGGCCGCTGCCTCTTCTACCGATGGAAATCCGCGATCGGTTGTCTCTGCTAGGCCCGTTGATGTAAGTTTTACTTGCATTTGTGGTTACCATGTGGTTTCGCTTTTTTCTAACTTTTCTTCTAATTTACATCAGCCTTGAATGCAGCCGATGTTGACCCCCCACAGACTCGTCTGCCACCACGTCATTTTTGAGGAGGATGATGCTGTCACTTCTTCTGCCGATGGCACTCTGCAATCGGCCGTTTTTGCGAGACTTGATGATATAAGCATTATTCACTTATCATCATGACATCGTTGCTTCATGTCTAATTTTATTTCTTCTTTCAGTCTTTCATCTGGAAATTCTGCTTTGACGTCGGTCCTTTTCTCTTGGTTGATGAGGATGTCACAGGCATACCTGCATCGGACACGATTCAGCTTTCCCTGGAGGTGAAGGAGGCTTTACTGGATTTGCTGCGTCGCCTTGAGAATCTGGCGGAAGCCCTGGTTAATGACTCAGGGCCGATAAGGGGGCATCTTAATGATATCATGGACCTCCTTACCCCGGAGTTGGCCGACGACCTTACACAGACTGCATACTTGGAGTTCAATTGACCAAACGTGCAGCGAGCGCAGAAGTAGATGGCTGACCAGGCTAGTTACGTGTCGCAGGAGGAGGCGTTCGAAGTCCATGTTGCAACAGCGGTGTTGACACGAAAACATGCTCCCACACTTGGGCCGATTCAATGATCCAAATGTGTGTGGATACTTAGGGATAAGCCTAAGCGTAACACAACACTGACGTCATGTTCTGACTACCCTTTGTTGACACGGAAACGTGCCCCCGCACTTGGGTCAGTTCGACGATCCAAAAGTGCACGTATACTTAGGGACAAGCCTAAGAATGACGTAGCACCAACGTCGTGTTCCGACTACCCTTCGTCGTGATAAGGGGGGTGGAGTCGCCAGGCAACAAGATTACACAAAATAATCCAATTAGCCGAAAGAGATAGATTAAAACAGAATAAAATCGACGAACAAGTTGGAGCCCGTCTGGTTCCAAGTCTGGTGCGAAGGGGTCACCGAAGTATACCTTCGGCGTTCGACGCGAAGTACTCCGCCGAAGGGTGCTTCAGCATTCGGACTGATCCGGTCGAAGATGGACTCCGAACGGATCTGGACGTGGTGATCACCTCTGAACAGAGGGGTTCAGCGTGAGATCTCTGATACAGTATACTACGGGATAATGACGCGAGGGCCACGTGTAGGTGCAACTTTGTCCGATGCGGAGTATGGTCGTGGCGAAGCCTGTTGACGAAGTATGCTGGCGAAGCCTATTGCCGGAGCCTGCAGTCCACCGAAGGGTGTCTGACGACCTCTGAAACTGATCTCTCAGCTCTGGATACCTCCTGCGAAGTAGCTCCGAACATGCAACCCTGCAACAGAGATAATTCGAAGTACCAATTCGGCCTAAGGACCGAATTTTGCTAAGTGTTGCACTAGTAGCGAAGGTAGCAATCTATTACATAGATTAACATATACTTCACAGGCGAAGTAACAAGGCGATAGCAATCTATTACGTAGATTAACGGATACTTCACAGGCGAAGTAACAAGGGTTACCACAGTTCCGTAGCGGCCGACGGAGGGCTTCCAGGCAAACCCACGAAGAGGTACAGGAAAATAAAAGTAAAGTAAATGCAATCAAAGCATGGGGTTTTGTTTGGTTTGAGTTGGGGGGCTCTCTACGCCGACCTTGCTTCTCTATTTATAGGGGCTTAACTCCTAATCTAATCTTCTATTAATCTAGCCAGATAGAGATAAAGATTGAGCTGGGAATGCATACAACTCTATCTCTACCGTGGTGGGCTTCGGCCAGGCCCGTCGAGGCCTGCTCCCCGGGCCAAAGCTTCGGCAACGTGGGCCTCCGAAGGCTTCCAAAGCTTCGGCAGCGTGGGCCTCCAAAGGCTTCCTGGCCGAAGCCCATGGGCTGGCTAGAGGCTTTCGGAGCCCATAGCTCAATGGACTTCGACGCTTTAGGGCTTCGGACAGACCCTGGACATGTGCACTTTCGGCCCAAATCACCAAAAATTGATATTTTGACAATCTAGCCATTGATGCCATTTTTTGCTATCAACACCCTTAACAGTAGCAAGGGGGGTGGAGTCACCAAGTAATCAAACAAGTATTTAGAAATAAAGTTCAATTAGCTGAAGTGTGTGAATGAATAAAACAACCCAATCGGCTGGACGGAGCCGGATTTGTTCGAAGTATACTGTGCCAAGGGTCACCGAAGGAAGTCCATCGGCGTCTGGTGCGAAGTACGCACCGAAGGTAACCTTCGGCGTTCAAATCGATCTTGCCAAGGACAGGCTCTGAACAAATCACAACACAAAATCGCAACAAGAAATCGCCTCCGAACAAGCTCCACCGGAAGAAGAAGATATCCTCTGTAGCACAGTTGATGGCTTATTTTGAAGAATATGCTAGGTCAGAGGAAGGGTGGATCTGAAGAACAGCTTCGTCTTCACCAATCATCTAGGAAGTCAAGCTCAAGGTGAAGACTTCAACACCTTCGCAAGGACCGAACTTCGACGTCCAGCATGACAGGCGTCGAGGGCAAAAACATCCTCGCTCCGAAGTCTTGAACATTGCTCCTTGTCCAAAAAAATTCCCTCAGAAATCTGCAAGCTTCGGGAAACAAGGTCAGGGGCTGGAGGCCGCCAAGGAAGCTGGCTGGCAAAAGCCAAGCCTTCTTCTGCTGTGTTCATGGCAAGAACCGAAGTCATGCTACCAATGCATGCAAGTCTATACTAGCCTTAAGAGGCGAGTACCTCGAAAGGAGCTCTGGTCGAGGCACTACTGACCGAGTCCCCCCCGAGGTACGTCCAGAGCCTATGCAGGCTGTCGTACGTGTAGAAAACTTCGACCCCACAAGGCAACCTCCGGTGGCCAGTGTTATGCCACCCCCGAAGCAAGAAGATGGCCAATACCGGGGCAAAAGAGTGGTCCTTCCTATTTCCGGAGGAGGAACTCTTGGCAGCATGTCAAAGAGGCAACAGAGAGAGTATGTTCGGGAAGTAGGTCATATTGGAACCTCTTCGTTGGCAGCCACAATGCCCGAATGGTCCCATGTGCCTATATCTTTTTCTACAGATGATGCAACAGATATAAAATTCCCACATGCAGATCGCCTTTTCATAACTACAGATATGCAGGAACAGAGGTTCAAAGAGTGCTGGTCGATGGCGGGAGTTCGACAGATATTATCTTGGTTCAAGCCTTCGATCAGCTCTGCATCTCTAGGAAGCATCTCCTCCCCGCAGCTCATCCCCTTCAAGGCTTCGCAGGACCTCCTCTTGATTCCCTCGGCCAAATAGGTCTTGAGGTTTCCTTCGGAGAGGGGCTCCTGGCAAGATCGGAGGAAGTAATTTTCGATGTTGTGGATGCCCCTTATGTTTATAATGTCATCTTCAGAAGGGGCATGTTAAATCAGTTCGGAGCTGTGGCGCACCATAATTATTTATGTATGAAGATGCCCACGCAAGCGGGAGTACTCACTGTCTTCGGTGATCAAGCCACTGCGCGAAAAGCAGAATATGGTCATGGCCCCCCTCTCGACCCAAGAGAAGTGAATAATGTGCAAGGAAATTCGAAGGATATCCCTACTTCAAGTGAATCTTCGAAGAAATCCTTCCCAAGGCCATGTCCCGAAGGAGAAATCATAACGAAGATTATTGTGAAAGATGGCAAAGACTATTCCTTTCAGTTCGGCAAAGATTTGCCTTCGGAAATCGCTACTTCATTGGAAAAAGTAGTCGAAGAAAATCTGGATGTCTTTGCTTGGTCTGATGAAGACATTCCGGGAGTTAGACAAGATATCATTGAGCACAACTTGCTTGTAAACCCAAGGGTTCGGCTTGTTCGACAGGGGCTTCGAAAGTTATCGGTAGAAAGAGCAAGTCTTGCTAAGGAAGAAGTAGAGAAATTATTGAAGGCTGCGATTATCAGGGAAGTACCTCATACAGAGTGGCTAGCTAACCTAGTCTTCGTCAAAAAGAAATCCTCTAGAAAGTGGCGCATATGTATTAATTTTACATCTTTGAATAAAGCATGCTCACGTGACCCCTACCCCATGCCCCGAATAGATCAATTAGTTGACTCCACTGCTGGTTCAGAGTTATTAAGCATCCTTGACGCATATTCTGGTTATCATCAGATCTGCTTAAAGTGCCAAGATGAAATCAAAACAAGCTTCTTAACTCCTTCGGGAGTCTTCTGCTATGTAAGAATGCCCTTTGGCTTGAGAAATGTCGGGGCAACCTTTTCGAGATTAATTGCTAAGGCTCTAGGTCATCAAATAGGCCGCAATGTAGAAGCCTATATGGATGATATTGTAATAAAGAGTGCTTTAAAGCATCAGCATAGCCTAGACTTAGCGGAAATATTTGATAGCCTCCGAGCGTGTGGAGTCCGTCTCAACCCTGAAAAATGTATCTTCGGGGCTCAAGATGGAAAGTTACTAGGGTATCTAGTTTCGAGTAGAGGAATCTAAGCTAGCCATACTCAGATAATTGCATTACTAAGAATGGCTCTGCCGGAGAATTTAAAATAGGTACAGAATCTTAATGGGTGCCTTGCAACACTCAGCAGATTTTTAGCAAGGTCCGCAGAATGAAGCCTGCCCATATTCAAAGCATTAAAAGGGTCCGAAGATTTTGCTTGGACACCGGAGTGTCAAAAGAGTTTTGATGATATTAAAAATTATATCAGCTACCTTGCGACACTCACTGTGCCCGTGGCAGATGAAACACTTCTTATTTACCTCGCAGCTACCGGCTCCACTATCAGTGCAGTCCTTGTTAGAGAAGTTTATTTCAATGGGAAGTTGGTGTAGAATCTAGTATATTTTGTATCTGAAGCTTTATCTGGAGCAAAAACAAGATATTCTGAGCTTGAGAAGTTCACTTATGCTTTGATAATGGCTTCAAGGAAATTGCGACATTATTTTTTAGCGCATAATGTAATTGTACCAACTTATTATCCTTTGGGAGATATGCTCCGAAGTAAAGATTCTACGGGGAGAATTGGAAAATGGGC
The DNA here is from genome assembly GCA_019279435.1 of Zizania palustris. Taxonomy (NCBI): domain Eukaryota; kingdom Viridiplantae; phylum Streptophyta; class Magnoliopsida; order Poales; family Poaceae; genus Zizania; species Zizania palustris. The sequence goes on along the minus strand of JAAALK010000283.1, from coordinate 14,851,652 downwards.
CGTCGAGCTAGCACCCTTCGGCATCTCCTTTGTAGCAAGGACAACAATCAAGTCACAAGTGGTGGAAGACTTTGTAGCAGAATGGACTCCGTCTACAATATGGGCTCCGAAAAAATCAAGCGAAGGAATTTGGACCATATACTCCGATGGAGCTTTTCAAGCATTCAGAGCAGGCATTGGAGCAGTGATAATTTCGATTCAGGGCAAAGAGCGATGTACTCCACAAGGCTCAACTTTAAGTCCACCAATAATATAGCGGAGTACGAGGGAATTTTGTTAGGACTCCGAAAAGCACGTGCTCTGGGTGCTACAAGAGTTGTTATCAAAACATATTCTCAAATTGTAGAAGGGCACGTTGACAAAAGTTTTCAAGTCCGGCATCCACAACTTGCAAAATATCTGGAAGAGATCCATAAGATCGAAGTAGCATTCAAAGGGATTTCTATCCGAAGTATACCAAGAGCTGACAATGCACAAGCTGATACCCTAGCAAAAGCTGCAACTGGAGCCATGGATATTCCGGAAGGAGCCTTTTATGAAGAACTTACTTTGTCTTCGGTGCCACAAATTCCTCCTGCGGAGGTTCTTTGCATTCCGAACACTGACTGGCGGAGTTCGATCATGGAATTATTGTAAGGCAAAACAACCTTACCTGAAGGGCCACAACTTTCAAGATTGCAGCTAAGAGTTCGGAATTATCACGTTATCAACGGTATTCTTTACAAGGCCAGAGTATGTTCTCCCCTACTCCGATGTATTTCTCAAGCCGAAGGCCAAGAGATACTCTGAGAAATTCATGAACGCCTTTGTGGTAGCCATCTTGCCCCCCGAGCTTTAGCGGGAAAAACACTTCGCTAGGGGATTTATTGGCCTACAATAGTAGCTGATGCGGAGACCTTAGTCCGCACTTGCCAAGGTTGTCAATGGATGGGAATACGAAGTCATCGTCTGCCAACAACTCTTCAAGTTATTGCTCTGGTTTGTCCCATGGCTAGATGGGGCATGGATCTCATTGGCCCCTTCCCAGTAGCAAAAGGAAGTCTGAAATTTGTAGTTGTAGAGATTGAATATTTTTCCAAGTGGGTCGAAGCAGAACCCCTCATAGCTATCACTTCAAATAATGTACAAAAATTCTTTTGGAAGAATATTGTATGCAGGTTCGGAGTGCCTTGACAGCTCACAATCGACAATGGAACCCAATGTGATGCAGAACCCTTCAGGAAGTTCTTCGAAGTCCTTGGCATAGAAATGTGTATTGCAGTCGTGCGTCATCCTCAGTCTAATGGAGCTATCGAACGAGCTAATGGTAATATTTTATCAGGCCTGAATCGAAGGCTAGTAGGATTGGCAAAAGGGCTATGGACCGAGGAACTCTCGAAGATTTTATGGTCCATTCAGACCACTCAAACGAGGTCCACAGGTTTTACTCCTTTCAGATTACTATTCAGAGATGAAGCCATGACGCCGACAGAGCTCAAAGGGGATCTCTTCGCACCACCAAACCTGAAAAAGAAGATGAAAGGCAAGCTTCGCTAGATTTAATGGAAGAAACAAGGCTTCGAGCTATTGCAAATTTGTCGAAATATCATCATCAAACGAAGACTTGGTATGACCCGAAGGTTAAGCTTAATGAGCTTAAACTAGGTCATTTAGTTTTGCGAAGCATCATAGCACCAGGGAAATTAGGAAATAAGTGGGAAGGTCCATATATCATTCTACGTTGAGGACGCCCTGGTTCTTTTAAGCTAGCTAATTTAGAAGGTGAAGAGTTAAAGCATGCCTAGCATGCGGAGCACCTGAAGCGATATTTTGCATAGGGGCTCCTTGTAATCATCTGTAAATACCTTCTAAATAAATAAAGCTCATGGTTTAGATAATGCCTACCTCTCAAATACTCCCTACTTTTAGTGGATGCACTGGAGGAACGAAGTCGGTTATGAAGGAAGTGTCATTCATTTGAACCAATTTTACGGACTTAGAACCACCGGTTCGAAGCTTCCGACGAGGCGGGAAAGTCACAAAAAATGGATTCCAAGCCACCGACTTGAAAGCATCTGTAAAAAGAGTCCAAGGAGACCAAATGATACGGATTCCAAGCTCTGGCTTGAAAGAATCCATAAAAAGAGTCCAAGGAGACCACAAAACGGATTCCAAACCACCGGTTTGATAGCATCCGTAAAAAGAGCCGAAGGAGGTCAAATAGAATAGACTTCGAGCTAATAGCTTAAAATGTCTGTAAAAAGAGTCCAAAGCGACCATTTTTATCTGATGCTATGGTATCTGAAAAAGATTCCGAAGTGACTACATTCAAACAAAAAGGTACTAAGTTACCAGTTTTTAGACTCCGGATTAGTAGAGTCGAAGACATTTTCGAGGTCTTTAGTGACCATTGTTGACCTCAGTCAATCTTTAATATGATAAGGGGCTCTGAGCCTCCAAAATTGAACTCCTAACTAATGTTATCTTCATTGCGCGTAACCACCTTCGACTAAATTTCAATGTTGCTTACACCCAAAGAGGGGCTGGGAAGTAGAGAGACAATTTTGAAACTTTAATCTTTATCATTCAAACAGATTACATTACATCATGAAAAATCTGTGTCTATACCAAGAAGGAAACGAAGACCTATTCGATCCCTAGATCTACTGTTAAAACTAGTACGACTTCGAAGGCGACTTGTTCCGGAGCTACGAATTTTTATAACCTTACGTTTAACCCTCTTCCTGCCTTTGGAAGCTCAAAAATCCTTCTGCTCTTACCGAAGTTCGGCCTAGGTACAAAGTCGTTCGGGGCTTCTTTCCAGCTTCGATGTTATTCAGGGCTCTTTTCTACTTGCTCTTCAGCAGCTTTTTCTTCTTCAGACCATTCAATGTCCTCAGAAGATGAATTTTCTAAACTAACTTCTTTTTCCTCTTTTTAATATAAGATAATACGTATTTGCATATTTCGAGCATAACTTCACCGGAGCTTCCCCGAGGAATTGAAAATCGAGGGCATTTGTGAGGTCTTAGAGCTTCCAAGGTAGCCCATAGAAGGCGAAGCTCTTCGTTAACCTCTAGCACTTCAAGATAATCCAAAAAAGGTTAGAAAGCCTAAAAACATTTCCAAATAAGTCTTTTCATTCATAAAGGATAAAAGCATAAGTTTTTACATAATCGGGGCCCTAAGGAGAACTAGACCTTTGGGCCTGAAGGAGTCTGGCTTCTCGAAGGTTGCGACCGTGCTTGGTTTTGGCGAAGTCCTTCGTTAATCCATGTCTTGATCGCCGACTAGCCTTCAGCTCTCCAAGATGGTTGGAAGGCTTCCCAAGCTGCAGCCACATCGATGGAAGGAGTTAAGAGCCGGTCATCGCCGAAGTTGACAGGAGTTGCCTCTGGTTCTGGTGCTACAGATAGCCCTAAATCCTCGTAGTAGCAAAGCAGTTCGACAGAAGCTACTTGGCCGAAGATCTCTCCATACCTAATACCTGCTGTCTTCAAAGTCTTCGCTACTGCTTGGATCATCTTTAGTCTTCGCAGCAGAGGGACATCGTCGGTCGAAGGTAAAGTCCAAGAAGTGCCAAAGTACTCTAGGACGCCCCGAAGGTTGTCCATGGTTTCTAAGGCTACCTTCTCACACTTCGCCTTGTCTTCGGACAAAGCATTCTTCAACACAGACAGCTCGTCTGTCAAGGATGAGAGCCTAGTTGCCTCCATAATCAAAGAATTCTTTTGTCCGAGTAAGTTGTTGGTCTCCTTCGTCAACTTTGACTGCTCCTCTCAGATCTTGACCAACTCAGCCCCTGTAGTTGCCTTCTCCCTCCGTAGCTTTTCCACTTCGGCCCGAAGCACGATCTGTTCAGCTTCGAGCTTTATGTTGGCAGCCTCCAAGCCAAGTCTGGCTTTCGTTTCTACGGCCACCATTTCATCCAAGCTAGAGATCCGAACCTCAGAGATAACGAGACTCCCCTGAAGAGCCATTATCTTCTCCTTCAGTCGGTTACACTCCCGCTCATTTGATACGGCCGCAGCGCGAACCAAGACTATTAGCTGCGAAGGAAGAAAAGAGCAATGTAAGCAAACTATTTACAGGTTTAAACTAACTCTGTTGTTGCAGATACTTCGTACTTGATAGGCTGCTTGCTCCAAGGTTGCGTCCAACTCCGACCCCTTAGCTTCCCCGAGAATGGCTACCAAGTCGGTCTCCCCAACCTCATGACTAGTACGAGCCAAAGGCTCTAGCAAAGTGCAAAGTCCAGTCCTTCGCTCCAGAAAAGGAGCTAGGAGGGGAGCCTTGACAAGGCTCTATGATCATCTTCGCTCGGAGAAGGGCCAGAGCATAGCGTCGCGTCTTCGGAGACTTCCGTAGATTGGCCCCCCTTTCGTAGATTGGCCTCCGTCGGTAGACTCCGATGGGGTCCATCCTGGAGTCGGAACAAGCAAAGGTTTCCCCTTACCTTTACCTTTCCCAGGCCTCATTTTCATGGCTACCTCCAGGATTGGCTTCAGAGATTTGGAAGCCTCTGGCGCAGTCTTCGTGGCAGGGGTCATCTCCATGTGAGTTGATCCTGTAAAGGCCAAAGGTATTATATATTGCATAAATTTTGCAGGAAACGACAAGAAAGAAAAAGTACTCTACTGAAGTTTACCTTCGACGTTCTCCCGCCGGATGAGTCAGAAACCATGTTGAAGAACATGGGTTTGATACTCTAGATGTGATGAGTGATTGTCAATGGAAGTCAAAGGAAGAGAAAGGAAGACCTGTCGTGTCTGAGGCGCGTGTGACTCAGGTACACGGGCAGCGAGCGACGGCCGGGCAGAGGAGCCGCGGAGTCGGGCTGGCCCAATCCGAGTACATGGGCTAGGAGCAGCAGATGATCCACCAGTCTGTTGACCTGGTTTGACTCAGGTACACGGGCGGCGAGCGATTTCCTAGCTGAGGAAGATGAGGGGTCGGGTCGGTCCAATCCGGGTACCCGGTGCGAAGACGGTGGACGCTTTGTCAGTTTCGGCGCAAAACTGACAACCTATGATTATTTTTTTAGGATATTAATATTTAGTTTTTAAGTTTAGAATATTTTTATTTGAGTCAGGAGATTTTTCTAAGAATATTTTAGTAATTTTCGGAATTTATTTTAGAGTCAGTGTTAATTTACCCTAGGGGTAAATTAGTCTTTTCATGTATTAAGAGTCGCCTATAAATAGGCCTCTATCCCCTTGGGGATAGACGACTGTTTTTTAATAGATCAATCTACAATCCTTCACCTGTTTTTTCCGATCTACTATTTTGTCGCCACCACGGTTTTTTGGTGTTCGCCACTCGTCCGGCGCCTGTCAACAGCAGCTACGGCAAATCGATGGCACGGCAATTCACGTAGTGTACGCAAGCTATTTCCCACAGCAGGCGCAAGGCCAAGCTTCTTCATGGCGAGAACTTTTGGCGTGTGAATCCCACGGCGGAAAACTCCAAGCGCAGAAAAAAAATCAGCATGCGTGGCGCGGCCTTCCATGCTTAGTGTCCAGGCGGGCAAATCAAGAGGAGCTAGCGCTAGCTAGCAGAACGGCAGCAGCTAGCTTGCCATCTACTTTCTTCACGCGGGCCCCAGCAGCTTCCAGCAATTGGCGCTAGCGGCAAAAGAAAAAACGAGGCAACGTGGCTGCACAGTTTCGCCAAGCGAAGGACTCCACAGCGCGCCGACGGTGTTCCACGACGAGGCGACTGTAGCACGGCGATGAGCACGAAGACGCAGGTAAGTTTTTAATCCCCTATATTTTAGCTGTTTAGTTAAACCAATATTTATCTATTTTTAATTAGCTAAAAAATCTGTTTAGAAATTTCGCGGTTAATTTAATCTGCCAAAATATTTTTAGTAATCGCATATTTTTATTTATAACTGTTTAATCTGCTTATATAAAAAGTAAAGAAAAGTTTATTAGTCACAGTAGTATGTTTAATTCTAGTCTTTACCTAAAATATTTTTAGTTTATTTCTGAATTAATTTTTGGATGATCCATATTTTATTTAGTTAATTAGTATTTTATTTTTAGACTGCAATTTGAACATTTTATTAAGATATTTAGTGTTTTTATTACGTCATTAAATATTTGTAGTATTCTTTTTATTTATTGCAGTGATTCTTTTAGTTTAGCTTTAATATCATTTTGATTAGGATACCGATCATTTTTAGGTTAGACAATTTTAATTCCAGTAATTTGTCTTGCTAATCTTATTTGTCTGGTTAAGTTTGTTTGGGTGTTGGGATTAGATCTTAGTTTAGCAAGAAATTTTTAGGCGCCCATTCACCCCCCCTCTGGTCACTACTTTCGGTCCTGCAAGTGGTATCAGAGCAAGGTTAGGGTTTTCTAATATCTTAACCAATTCTAAACCTAGGTAGTGACCATGACGTCTTCTGGAAAAATCCCATCCCTACAAGCTTTTGGCTACACTTATTGGAAGACTCACATGCGAGCATACCTTATGAGCTAGAGCTCGGACATATGGGAGATTTGTGTTCATCCTACTTTTACCATAAGGACTATTGCTACGGATACTGCTGCAGATGTAGTTGCACAACATCAAAACAATAGTAAAGTGGTGAACATTTTATTTTCTGGTCTAGGTCCTAGTGAGTTTGAGCGTGTTAGCCATCTCACCACTGCTCGAGAGATCTGGGCTACCCTCCAGGCACACCATGAGGGGACAGCTCAAGTCAAGGCTAGGCTCTACCAGACCTACCGGCGTGAGTATGAAAATTTCTCACAGAAGCCAGGTGAGATTGTTGAGGCTTTGTTTGCACTTTTTCAATCGATCATTAACAAGCTTCGCGTCAACAAGGCAGAGCGTGATCAGCTAGCTGGTCTCGGATCATGAATAGGCGCTTAAGGTACTCCATACCTTGGACCCTAAGATCGGGGAGATCATGGTCTCTTCTATTGTTGAGAGCGCGTCTTATGATACCTTGACCGTCGCAGAGCTTTTTAGTAAGCTCAAGGCCTCAAAGGTCGATATTCAGTTGAGATCAAATCTCACTGATTCTGGCTCCAAGACTCTGGCACTTGTGACACCGTCTACTGATCCTAATGCCATGAGTTGTACTGCTTTTTCCTTGATGTCCATCTCCGAGGAACAACTTGATACTCTAGGAGATAATGATCTATGCTTGTTTAACAACCGGGTGCGACGTGTCTATGATAAGCGAATGTTAAAGAGACATGACACAAAATCCGGATGCTTTGAGTGTGGTGACCCAAGTCATTTTATCGCCGACTGTCCCAAGCAGAAGAATTACAAGAAGGGAACCGGTGGCAACTCCTACAACTCCGGCAAGTACGACAACTCCACGAAGGGCAAGCCCAAGACAACATTCTTTCGAAAGGCTCTGAAGGATTACAGGCGTGAGAACAAGAAGCGAGACAAGACCTTCTTCGCCGAGATGGAGAAAAGATACTCCAAGAGATCCTCGTCTTCCTCCTCATCTTCAAGTTCAAGTGATGAAGAGATCATGATCAGGAAAGGGAAGGACAGGGACAATCCGGCGGGCCTCTGTTTCATGACCTTCGGGGACAAGCCGAAGAGTCGCTCACATCACAGCCGAAGACCCCACAAGAGCTTCTGCTCAATGGCTCTTGGGGAGAAGAAAGAAAACGACTCCTCCGATGACTCTGACGACGACGATGAGAAGGCATCTTCCTAGGAACAAGAAGTTGTTAATTTACTAGAACAGAACAGTCAGGAGTTGAAATATCGGGACAAACTGCTTAGAGGGGCTAAGAAGAGGATAGATGAGCTTGAGAGTGAGCTTGCCACGACAAATGGCAAGATTGAGAGTTTGTCTTCTTCCCCTTGCTTGGGTGATAGTGGTGAGTGCCCTAACTGTGAGGTGCTGTTGTGTGACTTGATGACTCTTAAGTCCAGGTACACAGAGAGAGTAGATGAGAGAGACGCATTGGCCACTGAGCTTGAGAGCGCTCAGCAGGAGCTAAAAGACGCTCATGCCACTGTCGTCGCACCTTGTGTAGACTGCCCATCCCATTTAGCTAGTATAGTTGAGCTGAGAGCCAAGAGTGATGAGCAGTTGAGCGAGTTAGCTGGAGTGAGAGCTGAGTTGGAGCAGACTAAGCTAGAGCTTGAGACCTTGTCAGTTCCACCCACTGTTTGTGAGAACTGCTTGTCCATTAGAATGGAGTTGATCAAGCTAAAAACTGAGAAGTCTGTCGAAGTTGATAAAGAGTGCGAGATCTGCTTATCTCAGGTGGAGGTATTAGGTTCCTTAAGAGAGGAGCTAGTTGATGTTCAGAACGAGAACTTTTACCTCCGTCAGATCCTGAGTTGGATTAGTGCCAGAGAGCCACAGCTCGGCATGATGATCCAGCAGTTCAAGAGACAAGATGGGTTTGGGGTAGGTTACACTTATACCAAGGCTGATTTTGAGAGTGCCATTAGCCGAGCAGTGGAGTGGAGTAAGATGACTCCCGAACAGAGATATCCCAAGACTCACTCTACTGAGTCCTTTAAGGATAGTCAACCAAAGGATGGAGTGTTCCAAGAGCAATCTAAAGCTCCACCTAAGAAGCAGATCTCGGTTCCAAAGCCTAAAACTCTCCACACTTCTCTTGATTCTTTACTTGGACCCTCTCACACCAAAGATGCTACACCCAACACCACCAAGCCTAAGAACCCTAAGCCTACCTATCACTGTGAGTTTTGTCAGAGAGACGGGCATCTTGAGGAGTTTTGCTTCAGGAGGAAGCGAGTTGAGCGAGCAGAGAGAGCTCGAGGTAGGCAGGAGCAGTTCTACCAGTAGGGTGGTAGATAGAGAGTCCCTCGATGTAGAGAGAGGCTAGAGGCTGGGCCACGTCGTGTAGGTGGTGGTAGAGGAGACGGTTTCCATGACCGTGCTCCGGAGGGTGGTTTCCATTCCGGCAGAGTTCCAGATCGTTGTGGATACGATTTTGGACCTCGTGACCATGATTTTAGGAAGAATAGAGGACTGCGCTTTGAACCGCGTTTTGGACTAGACTCATATGATTCCTTCTACTTTCCTACATACGAGCAGATGGCTCGACACTGGTTTAGCACTTTTACTAAACCTGGCGGTGGACCATGTGCTCCCACTCATGATTATTGATCTTGATTTGGGAGTTGTGTATCCTTTTTGGGATACTTTGAGTCAATTTTTTTACTTTCTTCTTTATTTTTTATTGAGTCTTTTTGTGTGCGTTCAGATCATGCATAATCATAAATCACATTTTGAGCTTGCTTATGTTATATGATTAATCTACTTTACTTGCTCTAGCTAGTATATGCTTTTGATTACTTGTCGATGATCATGTTCTGTTTCAGTTCACATGATATATCTGATATTTGTCGTATGCATGGCTTTTATGCTTTAAAATTGAAAAATGATCACCATTGCTTCTGGTAACTAGCATGTGTAAGCTGAATGCTTTCGCTATCTTTTACATTCCTTGTAGCTAGATCCGTACTTAGATGCAGATATGCAACTTGGACATCCATATGCTTTAAATATGAAAAATGTGCTATAAAAATGATAAAAATTCAGAAAAATGGAAAATTTACGCATTCTTATGATTATCAGAAAAGATCCAGGTGGGTTTGCTTTGTCGCATTGCATTGTTCTGGACTGCTTACCATAGCACTTTGGTATGAACTAGGATGGTGTAATGTATGCCAAGACCAATGTCTTAAGCTTTTGATGGTCCAGTTCTGGCCTAGGCTTGACTTGGTCGGTTAGCATAAGGTTTGACATGCAAATAACCCCTGGCAGAAATGAAAAATAAATGGGAAAAAGAAAAAGCATGAAAAATTTAAAAAAGATGACAAGTTTGCTGAAGCACTTTGATCTGGACAATGCTTATCTTGGTAGATATCAATTAGCTTTTGCATCTCATGCTTTACTCTGCTTGTCAACTAGAAAATGTGGTGATGCTTTTGTTTGCAAAAATCGAAAAATGCGTGCTAATGACTCTCTTTAGATATCATCTGTTGCACTGATCATGTCATGTATCTTAGACATTATATCTTTTGCTATACCTGTTAGACGTTGTAATAACAGTCAATCATATCTAAGAAGCATGCTTTTCACACTCCACCTGCACTCCATTTGTATTCATGGCATATTTTGAGGGGGAGTTTGTGTCTATGTCTTTTTAGAGTGCATCTACTCTCACTTGATGAGTCCAATTGTCAACAAGGGGGAGAAATTTTGGAGGGATTTATTTCAGGGGGAGTTCCTTGTTGGTAATTCTGAGATTTGCACTTGTTTTTGAGTCTTTATTTTTGGTTAACCATAATGACTATGTTCTTGCTTCTCTTTGGCTTTTGGTCATTAGGGTTAAACTTTTATTTTCTTTCTTCTATTTTCTTTTGTCTTTGTTTTCTTGTTTCCACATGTTTTGCAGGTTCTGAAGAAGTGCTGAAGAGGGTGTTGACAATGCACTCATCAAGGGGGAGATTGAGAAACCATGTTGAAGAACATGGGTTTGATACTCCAGATATGATGAGTGATTGTCAACAGAAGTCAAAGGAAGAGAAAGGAAGACCTGTCGTGTCTGAGGCGCGTGTGACTTAGGTACACGGGCAGCGAGCGATGGCCGGGCAGAGGAGACGCGGAGTCGGGCTGGCCCAATCTGGGTACTTGGGTTAGGAGCAGCAGATGATCCACCAGTCTGTTGACTGGGTTTGACTCAGGTACACGGGCGGCGAGCGATTGCCGTGCTGAGGAAGCTGCGGGGTCGGGTTGGTCCAATCTAGGTACCCGGTGCGAAGACGGTGGACGCTTTGTCAGTTTCGGCGCAAAACTGACAACCTGTGATTATTTTGTGTTTAGGATATTAATATTTAGTTTTTAACTTTAGAATATTTTTATTTGAGTCAGGATATTTTTCTAAGAATATTTTAGTAATTTTCGGAATTTATTTTAGAGTCAGTGTTAATTTACCCTAGGGTTAAATTAGTCTTTTCATGTATTAGGACTCGCCTATAAATAGGCCTCTATCCCCTTGGGGATAGACGACTGTTTTTTAATAGATGAATCTACAATCCTTCACCTGTTTTTTCCGATCTACTATTTTGTCGCTGCCACCGTTTTTTGGTGTTCGCCACTTGTCCGGTGCCTGTCAACAGCAGCTACGGCAAATCGACGGCGCGGCAAGTCACGTAGTGTACGCAAGCTTTTTCCCACAGCAGGCGCAAGGCCAAGCTTGTTCACGGCGAGAACTTTTGGCGTGTGAATCCCACGACGGAAAACTCCAGGCGTAGAAAAAAAATCAGCATGCGTGGCGCGGCCTTCCATGCTTAGTGTCCAGGCGGGCAAATCAAGAGGAGCTAGCGCTAGCTAGCAGAACGGAAGCAGCTAGCTTGCCATCTACTTTCTTCACGCGGGCCCCAGCAGCTTCCAGCAATTGGCGCTAGCGGCAAAAGAAAAAAGGAGGCAACGCAGCTGCACAGTTTCGCCAAGCGAAGGACTCCACAGCGCGCCGACGGTGTTCCACGACGAGGCGACTGCAGCACGGCGATGAGCACGAAGATGCAGGTAAGTTTTTAATCCCCTATATTTTAGCTGTTTAGTTAAACCAATATTTATCTATTTTTAATTAGCTAAAAAATCTGTTTAGAAATTTCATGGTTAATTTAATCTGTCAAAATATTTTTAGTAATCGCATTGTTGGGGGAAAATATTCCATCTTCAGGGTTATTGCAATGACGAGATAAAGACTGGTGATTAAGACGAAGCCTTCCAACATATAATTTCGAAGATGCATCAAGTCAAGTTCGAAGTATGATGACAGGCTTTAGTTCGGAGTATATCTTCGAACTAAGACTCTTCCGAGAACTTCTTTGCCAGCTAAGATGGAAGACTTATCTTCTTTCTCATTAGATTAGTCTTTTACCATTTTAGCCCTATTAAGGGTACCAAATAGTTTCCACTATGTCGGTTGTAATAGAGGGGTAAAAAGGTTTTTTCCTTAATGTTTGGGCCTATAAATACCCCCCGTTTTACCATGTAATAAGGACTGAATACAAGTTATTCAATACACACATTCGAATTATTCTAAGTTATTATCCTTTCGGAGGCTTAGAATAGTTTCCTTCGCAAATACTTCGTTTGTTAGTTTCTAATCTTCAGAAACCTGTTAGCGTAATCTTTTACGCCAACAGTTGGCGCCGTCCGTGAGGAACTTAGTCTAAGAAACTTCGTTCTCTACCAACTTCTTACATCATGCCTCCTAAGCGGAGCGCAACTGGTAACCCTGTTCGGAGGTCCCCTCAAACCTCCGGAGTGATATCTCCAGACACAGTTGAGGCCAGAGGACCTTCGATGTTTCCTCCACCTCAAACTCCAGAAGGGATTCCCATTCCTCGAGCATACGGAGTTCCTCCGCCAACTCCATCTATACTTCGACCACCCGGAGTTCCTCTTCCACCTCAAGTTCCACTCCGAACTGATCCTTACAGTTCTAAAGACTCGGAAGATCCTTCCGGAGGAGATGAAGATGATCTTGGTGATATGGCCGCTCAAATGGCCAGTCTCCAAGCTGAAGTAGCGAGATGGCGACAAGAAGCTGCAAATAGGCTTCGCTCTCAAGCCATCCCAGTTATTCCAGAAGTGCCTGAAGACGACGAACCTATCTATCCTGAAGCCCCGGAGAATGCCTCCTTTGATACTGAATCTCCGTTACATCCTGAACTGCAAAAAGTTCGCTTCGACCCAAAGTTTAAGACTTCGAAGCTTTGCAAGTATGCCGGAGATGAAGATCCTGGAGAATTTGTCCGATCTTATGCTTTGGCGATTGAAGCCAGTGGAGGAGTGCGGGACACCATGGCAAAATGTTTTCCCCTAGCTCTTGAGGGAGTAGCTTTGCGATGGTTCTGGTCTTTAAAACCAGGATCAATCAGTTCATGGGGACAATTGAAGAAAAAGTTCGTGAGTAACTTCCAAGGCACCTTCGTGCCTCCAATGTCGACGGGAAGTCTTTTCCAGGTGAAGCAGCTCCCTAGAGAAACCTTAAGACAATACTTCAAGCGCTTCGCTCATACGAAGTCGCAGATCCGAGGGTTAACTACGTCTTCAGTAGTTGACGCAGCTCGGGAAGGAGTCATTCATCCAGGCCTCCTTGATAAACTCCACCGGAAAAGCATATCTTCTGTTTCTCAGCTGATGTCCTATTTTGAAGAATATGCAAGGTCAGAAGAGGGCTGGCTTCGGAGAACTGCAGCTTCTCCGTCCATACTGTAGGAAGTAAAATTGGAAGTGAAAACTTCGACACAGCCGCGGGAACCTGTCTTCGAAGTTCAGCATGATAGGAGAAGGGGGCAAAAGCATCCTCGTTCAAAAGTTCTGAACATTGCACCCCCGCAGAAGTTTGCCCAAAGAGCTCCACAACCTTCGGGAAACAAGGTCAGCGGTTGGAGGCCGCTAGGGAAATCGGGTGGTAAGGGCCAGACCCTTTTCTGCTGTATTCATGGTGAAAACCGAAGTCACGCAACTGATGTGTGCAAGGCTATACTTGCCCTGAGAGGAGAATATATAGAGAGAACTTCGGGTAGAGGTACTACTGACCGAGTTCCAGCTGAAGTGCGTCCGGAGCCTGTCCAAGCTGTGGCACGGATAGAAAACTTCAAAGCTGCAAGACGCCCTCTGGTGGTCAATATTATGCCACCTCCGAAGCAAGAAGAGGGGCAAGACCGAGGAAAAAGAGTAGTCCTCCCTATCTCCGGAGGAGGTACTCTCGGAAGCATGTCAAAAAGGCAGAGAAGAGAGTATGTCAGAGAAGTGGGGCACATTGGAACTTCATCATCTGCAGCTGCTATGCCTGAATGGTCCCATGTGCCAATATCTTTTTCTGCAGAGGATGCAGCTAGCATTAAATTTCCACATGCAGACCCACTTGTCATTACTGCCGACATTGCAGGAACTGAGGTTCGAAGAGTGTTAATTGACGGACGGAGTGTTAATTGCACTTTTTTCCAGCGGCTCGTCTTTTGCAAGGCTTCGCAGGACCTCCTCTTGATGCACTTGGCCAAATTGGCCTGGAAGTTACCTTCGGAGAAGGATTGTTAGCCAGGACAGAGGAAGTAATCTTCGATGTCGTGGATGCTCCATATGCCTACAACGTCATCTTCGGAAGAGGCATGTTAAATCGGTTCGGAGCTGTGGCACACCACAATTACTTGTGCATGAAGATGCCCACACAAGCGGGAGTGCTCACTATCTTCAGAGATCAAGCTACCGCCCGAAGAGTAGAGTATGGTCACGGCCCCCCTCTTGATCCAAGACAAGTGAATAATGTGCAAGATAATCAATAAAGTTTTTCTCCTCCTTCCGAATCTTCGAAGAAATTCTTCCCAAGACCAAGTCCTGAAAGAGAGATCGCAACGAAGATTATTGTTAAAGATGATAAAGAATATGCATTTCAATTTGGTAAGGATTTACCTCCAGAAGTTGCCACCTCCTTGGAAAAAGTAGTGGAGGAGAATTTATATGTCTTTGCTTGGTCTGACGAAGACATCACCGGAGTAAATCGGGATATTATTGAACATAGTTTACTTGTAAACCCGAAGGCCCGGCCTGTTCAGCAAGGACTCCGAAAAATGTCTGCAGAAAGAGCTGTTCTTGCAAAAGACGAAGTTGAAAAATTGTTGAAGGCTGGGATTATCAGAGAAGTGGCTCACACAGAATGGTTAGCCAACCCAGTCTTCGTCAAGAAGAAATCCTCCGGGAAGTGGTGCATGTGCATTGATTTCACATCCTTGAATAAAGCATGCCCTCGTGACCCCTACCCCATGCCGCGAATTGATCAATTGGTCGACTCAACCGCAGGTTTGAAGTTAATAAGCTTCCTTGACGCGTACTCCGGTTATCATCAAATATGGTTGAAACGCGAAGATGAGATCAAGACAAGCTTCGTAACTCCTTCGGGAGTCTTCTGTTATGTAAGAATGCCTTTTGGCTTAAGAAATGCCGGGGCTACTTTTTCGAGGTTAGTTGCTAAGGCTCTAGGTCATCAATTAGGTCGAAATGTGGAGGCCTATATGGATGATATTGAAATAAAGAGTGCTTTAAAGCACCAACATAGCCTAGACTTAGCAGAAACATTTAATAGCCTTCGGGCATGTGGGATTCGTCTTAACCCCGAGAAATGTATCTTCGGAGCTAAGGCTTGGAAGTTGTTAGGATATTTAGTTTCAAGCAGAGGGATTGAAGCTAGCCCTACTCAAATAACTGCCCTACAGAAGATGGCTCCTCCAGAAAATTTAAAGCAAGTGCAAAAGCTGACTGGTCGTCTGGCAGCACTTAGTAGATTTTTAGCAAGGTCTGCGGAGAGAAGTTTGCCCATCTTTAAAGCATTGAAAGGGTCCGAAGATTTTGCATGGACACCGGAGTGTCAGAAAAGCTTCGAAGATATTAAAGAGTATCTCAGTAATCTTGCTACAATCACGGTGCCTACTGCGGACGAAACCCTACTCCTTTACCTTGCAGCTACAGGCTCTGCTGTCAGCGCAGTCCTTGTCAGAGAAATGGATTTCAATGGGAAGTTGGTACAAAATCCAGTTTATTTTGTGTCCGAAGCATTATCAGGAGCGAAGACAAGGTATTCCGAGCTCGAAAAGTTCACTTATGCTCTGATAATGGCTTCGAGGAAGTTGAGACATTATTTTTTAGCTCATAATGTAATTGTACCAACTTCGTATCCTTTGGGAGATATGCTCCGAAGTAAAGATTCCACTAGAAGAATTGGAAAGTGGGCAGTTGAACTAGCACCCTTCAGCATATCCTTTTTGACAAGGACAGCAATCAAATCGCAAGTCTTAGCAGATTTTCTAGCAGAATGGACTCCCCCTGCAACGTGGGTTCCGGAGAAGTCAAGTGAAGGAATTTGGACTATTTTTTCTGATGGGGCTTTCCAAGCATCCGCAGCAGGTGTTGGAGCAGTTTTAATTTCGCCTTCAGGGAAAAGAGCAATGTACTCCGCAAGACTCAACTTTAAGTCTACCAATAATATAGCGGATTATGAAGGGATTTTACTGGGACTCCGAAAAGCACGTGCTCTAGGGGCTACAAGAGTTGTTATAAAGACAGATTCTCAAATAGTAGCAGGGCACGTAGATAAAAGCTTTCAAGTTCGGCATCCACAGCTTGCAAAGTACTTAAAAGAAATCCATAAGATCGAAGCACAATTCAAGGGTATTTCCATTCGGAGTATACCAAGAGCAGAAAATGTGCAAGCGGATATCTTAGCAAAAGCTGCAGACGGAGCTATGGATATACCAGAAGAGGCTTTTTATGAGGAGCTCAGTACACCTTTGGTGCCACAAATTCCATCCGCGGAGATTCTTTGCATTCCAAGTACAGATTGGAGAAATTCGATCATGGAACTTTTGCAAGGAGGAGCAAATTCGTTTGAAGAGCCACAGTTTTCAAGATTGAAACTCAGGGCCAGGAGTTATCAAATAATCAACGGTATTTTATATAAGGCCGGAGTCTTTTCCCCTTTACTCCGATGTATATCCCAAACCGAAGGCCAAGATATTATTCGAGAAATCCATGAAGGACTTTGCGGTAGCCATTTGGCCCCTCGAGCTTTGGCAGGAAAAACACTTCGCCAGGGGCTTTATTGGCTTACAATAACAGCTGATGCGGAGAGCTTGGTCCGCACTTGTCAAGGATGTCAATGGATGGGACGGAGGAGTCATCGCCCACCAACAGCCCTTCAAGTTATAGCTCCGGTATGGCCCATGGCCAGATGGGGTATGGATTTGATTGGTCCCTTTCCAGTAGCTAAGGGAAATTTAAAGTTCGCAGTGGTAGCTATTGAATATTTTTCTAAGTGGGTAGAAGCAGAGCCCTTAACAGCTATCACTTCGAACAATGTACAGAAATTCTTTTGGAAAAGTATCATTTGCCGGTTCGGAGTGCCTAGACAACTCACAGTTGATAATGGAACACAGTTTGATGCAGAACCTTTCAGAAAGTTCTGGGAAGATCTAGGCATCCAGTTATGTTTTGTTGCAGTGAGGCATCCTCAGTCTAATGGAGCTATAGAAAGAGCCAATGGAAATATTTTGTCAGGGCTAAATCGAAGGATAGTAGGATTAGCAAAAGGACTGTGGACCGAAGAACTTCCGAATATTTTATGGTCCATTCGGACTACGCAAACAAGGTCCACAGGTTTTACTCCATTCAGATTGCTATTCAGAGATGAAGCTATGACTCCAACAGAGCTCAAAGGAGGATCACTTCGCAGCACCGAACCGGAGATTGAAGGAGAAAGACAAGCTTCGCTGGATTTAACAGAGGAGACAAGACTTTGAGCTGTAGCCAATTTATTAAAGTATCATCAGTAAACGAAGGCTTGGTTTGACCCGAAGGTTAAGATCAATGAGCTTAAACCGGGTCATCTCCTTTTACGAAGCATCATAACGCCAGGAAAATTAGGAAATAAATGGGAAGGTCCATACTTAATTGTTCGTTCAGGACGTCCTGGCTCTTTTAAACTAGTTAATTTGGAAGGTGAAGAGTTAGTACATACTTGGCATGCGGAGCACCTAAAGCGATACTTCGCATAAGGGCTCCTTGTAATCATGTGTAATCACTTTTCGAATCAATAAAGCATATGGTTCAGATAATGCCTACCCCTCATAAACTTCCAGCTTCTGAGTGGACGCACTGGAACCGCGGAGTTGACCGAGAGGGAAGTGTCATTAATTTGAATCATATTTGCCGAGGTGGTGGGCTGACATAATCCGGAGTCCAAGCCACCGGCTTGAAGACATCCGTAAAAGAGCCCGAAAACCACAGAATGCGGAGTCCAAGCCACCGGCTGGAAGACATACGTAAAAAGAGTCCAAAGAGACCAAATGATGCGGAGCACAAGCCACCGACTTGTAGGTATCCGTAAAAAGAGTCCAAAGAGACCAAATGATGCGGAGCCCAAGCCACCGGCTTGTAGGTATCTGTAAAAAGAGTCTAAAGAGACCACTGCGAACTCCAAACCACTGGTTTGACAGAATTCGCAAAAAAGAGCCGAAGGAGGCCAAAACAAAACAGAGTTTGAGCCATGAGCTTCGAATGTCTGTTAAGAAAGTCCAAAGTGACAAATTATCTAAGACACTAAAGTATCCGAAAAGTTATCTCAAGTGATTTCTTTCAAAAACATAAGGTACTAAGTTGCCAACCTTCAGACTACAAATAGTCGAAGACATTTTATAAGATTTTATTCGATCTTTAAATTACTGAGGAGCTCCGAACCCCAAAAATTGTACTTTTTCTTTGTGCCTAACCATCTTTGAATACAATTCAAAGTTGCTTACACCCAAAGAGGGGCTAATAAATAGGGAGACAATTTTAAATCGATATTTATTATTCGAACAAATATGATTACATCATGAAAAATTGGTATCTATACCAAGAAGGAATCGGATACCTCTTCGATCTCTAGAGCTAGGGTTGGAACGACTAGTTCTAGTGCCGGGAGTCCTAACAACTTTGCGTTTAACTCTCCTACCTCCCTTCGAAGCTCTAAAGTCTTTTTGTTCTTGCTGAAGCTCGGCCCAAGTTTGAAGCCGTTCGGGGCTCCTTTCCCAGCTTCCAAGTTCTTCAGGCTTTTTACCTTGAGCTTCATCTTCGTCTTCGGACCATATAATGTCTTCAGAAGATGAAGTTTCCAAGTTAACTTCTTTTTCTTCCTCTTTAATGCAAGATAATATATCTTTGCTTATTTCGAACGTAATCATTCCGGAACTATTTCGAGGAACTAGAAATTGAGGGCGCTTGTGAAGTTTTAAGATTTCGAAGGTAGCCCATAATAAGCGAAGTTCGTCGTTAACATCTAACACTTCGACATCTTCCATATGAGGCAAAGCCTAAAAACATGATAAACAAATCTTCATTCATAAATGTACAAAAGCGTAGTGCTTTACATAGTTGAAGATCCTAAGGTAATTCTAAACCTGCGGGTTTGGAGGAGGCCGACTGCTCGAAGCTTAGGACCGAGCCTGCTTCTGGCGTTGTCCTTCGTCAATCCAGGCCTTGATCGCAGAACGACCTTCGGCTCTCCATGAAGTTTGAAAGGCTTGCCAAGCAGCGGCCACACCGTCGGAGGGCGTGAGAAGCTGGTCGTCGTCGAAGGTAATGGGACCCTCTCCTGCGCTCGAAGTTATTGATCGGCCCAAATCTTCCCAGTAACGAAGTAGACCAACGGCAGCCACTTGTCCGGAGATTTCTCCGTAACGAATGCCTGCTGTCTTCATTTGCTTCGCTACTCCTTGAATCCTTTTCAACCGGCGCAGTAGGGAGATGTTGTCATCCGAAGGAAGCGTCCCAGTAGTACCGAAGTACTCCAGAACGCCTAGCAATTGGTCCATGACCTCCGCAGCTACCTTCTCAGACTTCAGCTTATCTTCAATTAACGCATCCTTCATCGAAGTTAGCTCTTCTATTACTCCAGAGAGCCTAGCCGCTTCCGTAGTTAAAGAATTCTTGTGATTCAGTAGCTGGCTATCTTCTTCTCGGAGCCTAACAAGCTCGGCCCCCGCAGTAGCATGCTCTGCCCGCATCTTTTCAATTTCTGCTCGAAGCACAATTTTTTCTGCTTCGAGCTCCTTGTTTGCAGCCTCCAAGCCTTGTCTGGCCCTACGCACCGTTGAAACCATGTTGTCCATGTGGGCCACTCGACCTTCGGAGATAGTCAGATTTCGTTGAAGAGTTGCATTCTCCTCTCGAAGGCGAATGTTCCCACGTTCGTTGGAGATATTCGCAGCTCGAGCCAAGACTGTTTGCTGCGAAAAGAAAAAGTCAAGGTGAGAAATTATTTGTATATAAATTTGATTCTATTTTGCAGATACTTCGTACCTGGTATGATGCGCGTTCCATGGCAGCATTAAGCTCCGAGCTCTCCACCTCACTCAAGATGGCCACCAAGTCCGATCCAAAGGCTCGAGCAAAGTCCGAAGCCCAGTTCTTCACTCTAAGAAAGGAGCTAGAAGAGGGAGCATGCTTAAGGCTTGTTTTTCATCTTCGTTTGGTGAAGGCCCGGAGTGTTGAGCTGTGGTCTTCGGAGCCCCGGGAGACTGACCCCCTTCGGTAGATTAGCTCTTGTCTGTTGACTCAGACGGAGTTGATCCTGAGCTCAGAGCAGGGAAGGGGTCCATCTTCCCTTTGCCTTTTCCAGGCCCCATCTGAGTGGCTCCTGGAATTGGCTCCAAAGTCGTCGAAGGTCCAAGAATTGTATCTTCAGGACGGACCTCTTCCATGGAAGTGGACTCTGGAAAAACAAAGGTATTATACATTGTATAATTTCGCAGGAAAAAAGAACAAAAAAAATTATTATGCGAAGTTTACCTTCGACATTTTGGCGGTGGGTAAGCATTGGGCTGCTTGGCGGATCGAAGGCAAGGTCTTCGTCGGAGTCAGCAGTCAAATCTTCGACTGTCAGAGCATTTTCCTGAACAGCCGTTGCTGCTTCACCCGGAATCGAAGCTGCAGTAACTTCGACTCCGCTCTCATCCATAGGGGCTCCGTCTCAGACTCCCTCCTGAGGTAAATCTTCTTGAGCAGCCGGAGTCCTCTCTTGTTCGAAGTTGACTTGAGACTCCGGCACGCTCGCAGCATCTTCAATATGTGCTTCTTGTTGGGCTGCGTCCTCATCAATCAGCCTCACGAGCAACTTGCCTTCATCCTCCTGAGAATTGGAGATTGAAGCTCTTGGGCTCGAAGGCGCATGATTTTTTGGTTTTCGAGCCACCTTCTTGACCGGAGTCCTTGCAAAGCTCGAAGTTCCAGCTTCGGCTTTCCTCTTCTTGGGCCCTTTCTCCGAAGGCACCCAATCCATCAGAGGGGGTGGAATAACTTCGAGCAGCCCCCATACTCGGTTGGATCGTTCCCAACTACCAACCAATTTGATTCTCCATTCTTTCTCGGTCGGAGTTGGAACACCCAAAATCTTCTCCGAAGCTCGTACGATTTGCTCCGAAGTTATAGGGGCTGAAGAAGCTAAAAAATGAGTTAAGTTTGTTAATTCTTCGAATAAATATACATAGAGTATGTTGTTTTCTAAGTTACCCGCAGGACTCGAAGTTGATTGGCCAGTTGGCCATCAGGGGAGGGATTTGAAGCCCGAGGAATTCTTCGGCTAAGTCTCGCATGCTCAACCGATGACTGATTTTTTGAAGTAAGCTGAGGCGAGCTTCGAGCTGACCCGGATCTGGATGCACAAGGGCTTCCTTTCGGAAGTTGATGTCTTGCAAAGGTCTGGCTAGACGGTTGCTCGCCCCAACTTCGGCGTAAAACCACTTCAGGATCCAATCGGTGTACCATCTGGCATTGATGGCCTTAGCGGGAAACCAAAGAGCATACTCGTCTCGGAGTCTGAAGTTGATGCTTCCGAAGGCTACTACCATCTTTTCACCTCCGGGGCCTACGAAGGTCTTCGGTTGGCATGAAGCTCTATGCAGTGCTGCGAAGATCTCCGCCCTTCCTTCACAACCTTCGGCTCGCAACGCCCATTCGAAGATGGCAAGGCGTGCTACCGCACTCGGAGAAAGTTGGGGGAGGGTGACGTGGAACAAGTCTAATACTTCCGCCAAGAAGTCTACTGCCAGAAGCCCCAAACTAGCTTCGAAGAAGGCTTCGAAGACGACCACTTCTCTGGGTCTTGGTGACGGAATGATTTCCTTCCCAGGTTTGCGAATCATAACCCCCGAACTAATCTTGCCTTCTACTGCAGCCGCAAGCGATTCCCTTCTGCAGGTTGACGGCCCCAGTTGATAAGACTGATCCGTATACTTCATCGACGCTGGAAAGAGGTCTTGGGGGCCGACATTTTGGGGATTTCCTCCCACCGGCGCCATTTCCGCCACTGAAGGATTTGGAGTTGCCATCGCCGATGATGCAGCCGCTGCCGCCGCAGCGGCTTGCTGCCGGGCCAAGGTCGAAGTCGCTCCAGGACCTTTGAAACTAGTTTTCGCCATTGGATTTTGTGGATTGTTTTAGAAGAAAAATGGCGGCTAGGGCTCGGGTGATGGCTTGTTTGCACGAAAGCAGTGAAAAGGTACTCAAGAAGGGTTTGGGTCCTCTATTTATAGCCCAGATCCTGATTTTTTACCGTTTGCCTGTGTCGTTTCACATTTCCAACCGTTACTTTGCTCTGAAATTAAAGCATTCCATAACTTCCGTTAGAAGAAAGAAGCTAACGGCTATTTCTTCTAAGTCTAAAAAGACTTTCAAACTTTTCGAGTTAGTTGTAAGTTACTACGAAAGTAATTTTATTAAAAACTGATTCAAAGTTTACATCTCCACGTAGTTCGGAGATGGTTTAAATCTGCTAACCCCTGCGCATGATTATTTTTTCTTGCGTATACTGCTCTCCTAACATTATAGATTTAGCGGAGAAGCGTATTCGAGGGGCTACTGTTGGGGGAAAATATTCCATCTTCAGGGTAATTGCAATGACGAGATAAAGACTGGTGATTAAGACGAAGCCTTCCAACATATAATTTCGAAGATGCATCAAGTCAAGTTCGAAGTATGATGACAGGCTTTAGTTCGGAGTATATCTTCGAACTAAGACTCTTCCGAGAACTTCTTTGCCAGCTAATATGGAAGACTTATCTTCTTTCTCATTAGATTAGTCTTTTACCATTTTAGCCCTATTAAGGGTACCGAATAGTTTCCACTATGTCGGTTGTAATAGAGGGGTAAAAAGGTCTTTTCCTTAATGTTTGGGCCTATAAATACCCCCCGTTTTACCCTGTAATAAGGACCGAATACAAGTTATTCAATACACACATTCGAATTATTCTAAGTTATTATCCTTTCGGAGGCTTATAATAGTTTCCTTCGCAAATACTTTGTTTGTTAGTTTCTAATCTTCAGAAATCTGTTAGCGTAATCTTTTACGCCAACACGCATATTTTTATTTATAACTGTTTAATCTGCTTATATAAAAAGTAAAGAAAATTTTATTAGTCGCAGTAGTATTTTTAATTCTAGTCTTTACCTGAAATATTTTTAGTTTATTTCTGAATTAATTTTTGGATGATCCATATTTTATTCAGTTAATTAGTATTTTATTTTTAGACCGCAATTTGAACATTTTATTAAGATATTTAGTGTTTTTATTACGTCATTAGATATTTCTAGTATCCTTTTTTATTTACTGCAGTGATTCTTTTAGTTTAGCTTTAATATCATTTTGATTAGGATACCGATCATTTTTAGGTTAGACAATTTTAATTCCAGTAATTTGCCTTGCTAATCTTATTTGTCTGGTTAAGTTTGTTTGGGTGTTGGGATTAGATCTTACTTTAGCAAGAAATTTTTAGGCGCCCATTCACCCCCCCTCTGGTCGCTACTTTCGGTCCTACAATGAGCACGAGACCACTCGGAGGCTCAAATGCCTCTTCGAAGTCCTCTTCAAACTCCAAGCTTGGAACCGAAGGATTAGTTGCCAAAATCTCTCCAACAATCATAGCTATTACTTCGTCTGGAGCAGAGACTTGATCATTCGTCGTCCCGATTCCGCCTTCTCCTGCAACAGGGGCTTCTTGGCCAGACAGGACATTTTGAGTCTCTGTCTGCTCGAGGTTGTCCTTTGCAACAGGCACGGCCGCCGCGTCACCCTCGGTGGGGACTTCAACCTCTGTTTGTACTCCTTCATCACCGGTAATGAGGACTTCGAACTCCCTCCGTATTTCTACTTGTCCTTCATCTTCAGATGACTCCGAAGATGAAGTAGGGGATTTGGAAGGAGCAACGAACTTTGGCTTTTGGGCCACGTTCTTCACGGGTGTCTTGGTCAGCGCCGAGGTCCCCGCTTGAGCTTTCCTCTTCTTGGGACCCGGCTCGGACGTGCTCCAATCCGGAAGAGAAGGAGCCTCAACTCTGAGTACGCTCCATACTCGGTTGAACCGCTCTCAACTGCCCACCAGCGTCACCCTCCATTCCTTCTTGGCGAGCATAGGAGCTCCGAGGATCTTCTCTGAAGCCCGTACAACTTGCTCCAAAGTCAAGGTGGCGCGTGGAGCTGAAAGATAAGATTTTATTTCAGTTAAATCATTTTTATGAAATTATTGCATATAAAACATTTTGCAGAGTTTCCAAGGTTACCTCCAGCACTTGAAGAGATCTCTCGGAGTCCACCCTCCGAATTCGCTTCGAAGTTAATAGGCTAGTTGGCCATCAAGGGCGGAATTCGGAGTCCAATGAACTCCTCCGCTAAGTCCCGCATGCTCATGCGACGTCTTATTGTTTGTACCAGGTTGAGGCGAGCTTCGAGCTAGCCCAGGTCTGGATAAACCTGTGCTTCTCTCTGGTAAAATATGTCTTCAAGGGGCCCGGCTAAGGTGTTGCCCGCTCCTACTTCGGCGTAAAACCAGTGAAGGACCTAGTCCGTATACCACCTGGTGTTGATGGCCTTCGCTGGGAACCGATTTTGATACTCATCTCGGAGCTGGAAGTTGATACTACCGAAGGCAATTAATATCTTCTCTCCTCTGGAGCCTTGGTAAGTTTTTGGTTGGCAGGAAGCTTCATGGAGTGCTACGAAGATCTCTGCCCTCCCTTCACAACTTTCGGCTCACATCGCCCATTTGAAGATTGCAAGGCATGCTATAGCATTCAGAGATAACTAAGGAAGAGTAACATGCAAAAGCTCCAATACCTCAGAAAGGAAGCCTATCATGGGAAGTACCAACCCAGCCTCGAAGACAACCACTTCTCCGGTCCAAGACGAAGGGATTGCTTCCTGGCCGGGTTGGCGAATCTTGATCCCTGGACTAATCTTCCCTGCAATCGCCGTCGCAATGGATTTCTTCATGTAGGTTGAAGGTCCTAGGCTGTACGATTGGTCAGAATCCTTTGAAGACGCTAGGAGAAGGTCATGGGGACTGGCTGAATGAGGGTTTCCTGCAGGCGCTGCCGATGCTGTGGCTACCATAGCTTGCTGCCTGGCTAGAGTCGAAGTAGGGATGGAAGCCTTGTGACTAGTCTTCGTCATTGAAGAAGGTGGGAGTTTGAAACTAGGGCTCAGAAAGTAGGAAGAGGAGCAATGCAGGAGCAGTGAGTAAAGTATCTCAAACGCACTCTTGTCCCTCTATTTATAGTCTGTATTCACAAGCATTTTACCGTTCATACATGTCGTTCCATCTTCTGTACCGTTACCATTTCCAAAAATGAAGCGACGTCATAACTCCTTCTGAGAAAAAAGGATAACGACTATTTTTGTGAGTCTAACGGTCTTTTCAACTTCGCAGAGATTATTTTCGGAGCTGCTCTGATGATACCTTCGCATGGAAGTCAATTCAAAGATTGTAAATTTCTGAATACTTCCAAGGTTGGTATATTTTACTAAGCCCCTAAGCATGAATATATTTCTTGCGTATACTGCTTCCCTAACTTTGCAGATCACTCGGAGAAGCATATTTGAGGGGCTACTGTTGGGGGAAAATACTTCATCCCCAGGGTCTTTAAGGTTATAAGACAAAGACAATTTACCAGACCGAAGTCCAAGACTTAACTCCGGCCTCGCGTATAATCAAGCTTGGAGAATCCGTCCGGACTTTTGTTCCACGCATAACTTTAAAGGTTCAATCTTTGGAGCGCATAGCTGCCAGCGAGGATAGAAGATGTATCTTCTTTCTGATTAGATTAGTCTTTTACCATTTTAACCCTATTAGGGGTACCGAAATAGTTTCCACTATGTCGGTTGTAATTGAGGGGTAAAAAGGTCTTTTCCTTAAGATTTTTACCTATAAATATCCCCATTCTCACCCTGTAATAAGCATCGAATACTTAGATATTCAATACACAACTTTGAACTACTTTGAGCTATAATCCTATTCGGAGGCTTGAAATAGTCCGCTTCATGAACTCTTTGTTTGTTAGTTCTTAATCTTCGAGAACCTGTTAGCGTAATCTTTTACGCCAACACTATTTGACTTGGTGACCGAATTACCAAATGTAATAGTAGGAAAATAGATAGAACGAAGGGTAACAATCTGTTACATAGATTAACGGATGGTTCAAAGGTGAACCAACAAGACGATAACAATAGGTTACGTAGATTAATAGATGATTCACAAGCGAATCAACAAGGCTTACCATGGTTACGATGTGATGTACGGAGGGCTTTCAGCGCAAACCCACGAAGATGGACTAAACTAATGTGAAAAGTAGATGAAAAGTAGACGTAAGATTCGAAACTAGGGTTTTGAAGTATTGATCTTTGTAGATTCATTTGAATCGGTCTCACCCCTATATTTATAGCGGTTAGTCTTGACGCACCTGGCTACAACTCTACCTCTAACCTGATTAGGATTCGGCCTAAACAAGATAAGATTTTATTAGGGAACAAAACAACCCAAATCCTTAACAAGTTCACCCTCTCAGGCCAACCCAAGGTGGGCCTTCGGCAGGCCTGCCAAAGTAGGCCCTTCGGGCCAAAGCCTTTCTGCGAAGCAGGCAGTAGAATGGGCCCTTCGGGCCGAAGCTAGCCTGTGAAGCAGGCCGCTGAAGGGAACTGAGGCCCCATGCGGATGGGCCTTTGGCACTTCAGGGCTTTAGCCCATGCTGGGAATTGCATATTTTTGGCCCAAATTACAAAAAATTGATGTTTTGACAACTTCGACCATTAATGCCGTTTTTTGCTATCAACAAGCGGTGAACGAGTGCACCCTTCTAGATCAGTTTTAGGGAGAATCATCAGTCATATTGCAGGAACTGGACCAGCTTCAAATAGAGGAAGTCGATCTGGCCAGGAGGTTGGACGGAGTACGGGCGGGGATCACCGCGAAGGAAAATAATGCCTTGGCCTCCCTTCCGGACCGGATCGAGACCCCAAGATGCCAACTCACCAGTGCCATCTGCCTTGCACAGCACCGATGACATGCCCTCCGATATGTCCCTAACTCGGATGTCGAGTAACATGCTATTCTTCGGATGGTTGACGCGATCTGGTTGCAGGTAATTGAGGGCATCCACCGTGCTTTGCATTGACATTTCACTGTATTGGCGTCTGATGTAAAACATTATTTTTTTAATATATTATCGTTGATTCCTTGGCTTGATATTGAGCATTGGCCGTCTGAAGGCGATGCCATTGGTATCGACTATTTTGTACGTAGTTCTTTAGGCATTTGTCTGAACGATAAGGAAATATTTCTCTAAGTACTTCTCATCTGGAGATTTCCGATATTGGTCTTTTGTGCTTCACCGGGGAATCTGGGTACCAATGAAAGTTGTCCTTGACCGGTCACCAGGTTCGATGTCTACCTCCTGTAGTTCATCAGTTGTGTTGAAGCATTGACCAAGTACACCTTTCGTTCTATCGATGTCGTCTTCACAAGGTGAGCTTGGGTAGTTCTTTGCTGATTAGTTTGACTCCATCATCTGATAATTCAAGAAAATTACCATCCCAAGCCTTCCCTGACAAACAAACAACTTCTTCCATCTCCCATACTGATAAATCGGCTATCGCTATGTTCACCGATTTATCGGTAGGGATTATTTCCACTTGATTGTCGACCCATTGCATTTGGATGGGATGCAACAGTTCACATGAATCCAATCTTGTCCTAGCAATAGAGCATGTTGGCGTAAAAGATTACGCTAACATGTTCTCTAAAATTAAGAACTAACAAATGAAGTGTTTGTGAAAACAGACTATCTCAAGCCTCCGAATAGGATAATAGCTCGAAGTAGTTCGAAGTTATATATTGAATATCTGAATATTCGATGCCTATTACAGGATGAAAAAGGGGGGTATTTATAGGTAAAAACTGTAAGGAAAAGACCTTTTTACCCCTCAATTACAACAGACATAGTGGAACTTATTTCGGTATATAGGGATAATATGGTAAAGTATGTTCGAAGGAGGTAGATAAAGTAGACGTCCCATTCTTCTGGCTGTTTTCCACTGCAGAGGGGAAGTCTTCGGAGGGTATCTTCGTACCGGACCCTAGATAAACCCTTTGGCTTTAACCCTTACAGCTGAAGACAAGTCTTGGACTTGGAGATTATTATTTGTCTTTGTCTTAGAATCTTGAAGATCCTGAGGATGAAGTATTTTCCCCCAACAGTAGCCCCTCGAATATGTTTCTTCGAATAACCTATATAGGAAGGAGAGCAGTATATGCAAGAAATATTTTCATGCTCAGGGACTTCGAAAAATTTCAAGGTGTTATAACTGTTCGAAGTATTTTCATCATTGGAGGTGTATCGGACTCAGGCTTCGAAGTTGAATCTCCGTGTGAAAACTTCGTAGGAAAATGGACCGTTGCGAATGCGGAGCATCGCAAGGAGCCGTTACCCCACAAGTAGCTGTTAGGCTTTTTGAGAAAGTAACGGAGATAATTTTAACTACGGGTTTACACCTTTTTACCTTATGGTCCCACCCGTCAGTGGCAGAAGTTGAATCTGCAAGAGCGAACACACATAAGAACCGTGCTAATCGAAAGCAGAGGGGTTATAAAAGGAGGAGTTGAACCACGACGGGAAATTTTACAGATCTCTGGTTCTAAGTCTCCACATTTTCACCTTCAAACCCTCTCCAATGCTTTTGAGCTCACATCCAATGGTGAGGACCAGCGCAAGGGTGTCTATGGCAACGAGTACTCTAGCGCAGAGGCAAGCATGGGTTGCATCGGTGGCAGTGGCAATGGCGATTGCCCCAGGGGGATCTTGGCCCAAAAATCTGCGAGAACTCCACCCGCCATCCAAGAAGCCACTAAAGCAAAGCTTTCTCCTCGAGCAATCAACATGTACAACGGAATCCATCGAGGAGGCGGTGAATGGGAAGCTAGGTCCGGGAATGAGGACTCGATTTCCTGGAACAGAGGTGACCCCGGCGCCGAGGAGCGAAGAAGTGGTGGTCTTTGAAGCCTTCTTTGAAGCGAGGATAGGACTTCCTGCAATAAAATTTTTGGCCGAGGTATTGGACATGTTCCACATTACCTTACCGAAATTTTCTCCTAACACCATCGCAAGATTGGCCATCTTCGAGTGGGCCCTTTGAGCTGAAGAATGCGAAGGGAGGTCCGAGGTCTTCGCAGCTTCTCATGAAGCATCATGCTAGCCGAAGATGCAAGATGGGCCCGGAGACTCCAAAGTGCTGGTGGCCTTCGGGAGTGTCAACTTCCAGCTCCGAAAGGAGCATTTGAAGAATTTTCCTACGAAGGCGATCAATGACCGGTGGTACTCTGATTGGATACTCTAGTGGTTTTATGCTGAAGTCAGCGAAGACTCTGTCCTGGCGGGGCCCCTGTAAGAGATCTTGTACCAGAGGGAAGCAGAGGTGTCTCTGGACCCAAGTCTGCTATCAACGCATCTTGGGTTACTATCTTCAGTGGCCAAGCACATGAGCATGCGAGACTTGGCCGAAGAATACATTGCCCTTTGGATTCCTCCTCTCGGGGCCGATTGGCCGATTGTATTCCAAGGTGCTTCGGAAGGAGAGCTTCGAAGCCTGGGTAAGCCTTCGCATATTCTGCATTAACATTGATTAGAGAACAAATAGTATCCTCAATAGATTGTTACTTTTTTCCACCGGCTCCATTGGCATTAGCCTTGGAGCAGATAGCCAGAGCTACAGAAAGGGTGCTTGGAGCCCCTACTGTAGTGGAAAAACAAAAGAGAGTGGAGCTGGTTGGGAGCTGTGAACGCTCCA
Organism: Zizania palustris; assembly: GCA_019279435.1. NCBI lineage: Eukaryota > Viridiplantae > Streptophyta > Magnoliopsida > Poales > Poaceae > Zizania > Zizania palustris. The sequence continues at coordinate 14,821,992 of JAAALK010000283.1, read as the reverse complement.
ACCGAGTGTGGAGTGCTCTCGGGATGGAGGCTCCACCTCTGCCAGACTTTGACTCAATGGGAGTGGTCTCCTAGAAGAGAAAAGCCGCCGCTGGGACCTCCAAAAAGGCCGCGAAGACTCCCATGAAGAAGGGAAAGAAGATAGCCAAACTCCCTTCGCCCCCATGGTCTCCGGCTTCGCTCGATATTCAAAGCTCCCCTTGGAGGAGTCTGAAGAAAGAGATTCGGATGTTCGCATGGGAAAGGAACTGGAAGACTACCTGCTACATGGCGACGAAGGTGAGTCCCAAGTTGCAACCGAGAACCCCCTTCGGGAGACTGTAGAAGCGGCGGTGGTGACTCACTCCGAACTAGCCGGAGTCAAGCCAGAACCCAAGCTAGAAAATCCTAGCTCGCCATTGATCAGAGTAGTAGTGACAGAGCCCAGGGCTTCGATGTCTGCTGCTCTAGCACAAACTTCGGGGGAGGAACTCAATGAGTACCTCAAGATGTACGAATTTCTAGGGGACCCCGGAATCCTTCCTCAAAGTCTAGATGGAGATATGCCTTCGAACTTTTTTCTTCGAAATCCCTGAAATGACTTCATTGCATAAATAATATTTCAATGAATAGTTAATGAATACCTTGAATTTTCCAGATGCATCGAGGAGCAGCATAGCTCCAACTAATGATGGAGCTCTAGCTCCTCTCGGAGATGAGGCTCCGGTCAAGGTGATAGCTCCGACGACTGGAGTTGCTTTGGGTGAGGTCGCTCCGCCTGAAGGAATGACTCTCGAAGGAGGATCTACTCCGATTGAAGATGCAGCTCCAATTTTTGTACCGGGGAGAGGTAAGGGCAAGACTTGTCTTGGGCCTCTCCCTTCTTTGACGACAACACCTTCGTTAAATGATCCTTCAGTGGACACTTTGGAAGAAGACCCCGCTGAAGATGATCAACGAGCCTTGTCCTAGCTCCCGCTACTGGCTCCGTTCTTAGAGAAGTGGATAGGGCTCCGAGCTCTTTTTGAACCTTTGGCGGACAAGAGCCAAGAGGTCGGGAGATCTGAGCTGGTCTTCGTTCTGAGCGAGGCCAGCGGACCGGAGCTCGACTTGGCCCTCGAAAGGTCTACCTCCAGGTATGTAGCAAATAATAAGTATATTTATTTAATGGAAATTACATCGTACTGACTTTTCTTTTTTGCAGCAATTTGTCCTTGCAAGAGCGGCAGTGACTTCTAATGAGCTTGAAACCAATCGGCTCAAACGAAAGGTTATAGCGCTTCAGAACATCCTCAAGGGCTCCAAAGATAAAACTCTGTAGCTGGAGGAAGAGCTCCTTGAGGAGCGAAGCGCTAAATCCATAACGGAGGAAGCACTCCATGCAGAGCAATAGACCTGCGCTAAACTCAATTCTTCGATAGAAGAAATTCAACCGGAGCGTATGGTGCTAAGCGCCGAGATCGAGAGGCTTTAGAAAGCGGAGACGGATTCCAGCGCTCAACGCGCAGAGCTTCAATCTTCACTCAATCAAGCGCTGGTCCAAAAAAATTACCTGTTGTTGAAGACAGCTGAGGTTTCCTCCGTTGCCCCCAAGTTGATGAAGGATGAGACGAGGCACAACGTGGAAGATGATCAGACTCTAGATACCCTCTAGGGTGTTCTACAATATTTCGGCACGGTGTGCCCGTCTTCTTCATCTGCGGCGGACCAACCTCTTGATCGGAAGCTCAAGATGATCTAGGCGGCAGCCAAAATGATGAAGGGCTTCGGGACCCGCTATGGGGATATCTCTGGGCAAGTAGTCGGGATCGGAGTCCTTCGACACCTCGAAGCCGTCGGGGTCTCGGTCGCTCCGGTGAAGGGTTCGACGCCGGGAAGCTTCGCCGATGACCTGGAATGCAAGTAACGAAGCTACAGCCAAGACTTGGATTGACGAAGCCCATCGGTAGGGGCTAGCTTAGACGAAGCCTCCAGCTCCATCTCCGACAACCGCTCCGCCTACCGACACGAAGGTCTAGCTTCTAGGGTGTTTTTAATTATGTACAAGAGATCTTGAAATGCCCTTTTTATTTTAATGAATGAAAAGTTTATAAATGAAAAGTCTTCGCTTGAATGTTTGTTTTTAGGTTTTGCTTCATACTTCGGATCCTGAGCTCGAAGTATTAGAGCTTAACGTAGGGCTTCGCCAACAGTGGGTTATCCTCAAAAGCTTGAGGCCTTACGGGTGCTCGCGATTTTCTGTTCCTCGAGGGGAGCAAGGGGAAATAGCACCCGATGTTTGCAGCGAAGTTCTATCTTATATTAAAGAAGAGGATAAGGTAGTAGCATCCTCTTCTTCAGAGTATGTAGATTGGTCTGACTCGAAGTACCAAGTCTAAGACCCAATGGAGGCTAGCTCCGAAAAGCTTTTATCCTGGGCTTAACTTCAAGAAGAACAGAAAAACTGCAAGCTTCGAAGAAGAAAAGCACTCGGACTAAAAGAAAAGTTTTGAGAACTCCAGGCTCTGAAGATCGAACTAGTCCTAGGGGTAGTTCTAGAGGTCGGAGGGGTCTTCGCTTTTATTTAGGTTTAGATAATAATTTTTCCTAATTACAATGATTGTAACATGATTATCCAATTAATACAAATTATCCGAGAAGCATCATTGTACCTTACTCCCCTGTCCCTCCTTGTGGGTGGGGGACCATATGCAATGCAATAAGGTCCATCGGACACAATGTTTGGTATAAGAAACTGATGCTTCGCAATAGTACTTGGTAGTCATGAATTTAACTCTTTCGTAGAGTTCTTCCAACTATACGTTCGTATTGTGATGTTCATAATTTTTGGATTTGAGCTTATACTTATGAGCTCTGAAATTGGTCGCTTAGGACTTATGAAGTGTTTCATTTGGCTGGAGCCTTGAAACCTTATTACTTGTTGCCTTCGACTCTTTTCTAGATGCTTCGAACCCGTAGGATTGGAAATCTGTTCTTTTATAGTCCTTAGACTCTTCTATGGATGCTATAAAACCGAAGCCTGGAATCCGTATGCTTTGGCCACCTTCAGCTCTTTTATAGATGCTTCAAACCTGGAGGATCATAAATCTATTTTTTTATAGTCCTTAGACTCTTCTACGGATGCTATCAAGCCGAAGCCTGGAATCCGTAGGCTTTGGCCACCTTAGGCTCTTTAACAGATGCTTCGAACCCGGAGGATCAAAAATCTGTTCTTTTATAGTCCTTAGACTCTTCTACGGATGCTATCAAACTAAAGCCTAGAATTCGTAGGCTTTGGCCACCTTCGGCTCTTTTACAAATGCTTTGAACCCGGAGGATTGGAAATCTATTTTTTTATTGTCCTTAGACTCTTCTATGGATACTATCAAGCCGAAGCCTAGAATCCGTAGGCTTTGGCCACTTTCGGCTCTTTTACAGATGCTTCGAACTAGGAGGATCAGAAATCTATTTTTTATAGTCCTTAGACTCTTCTACGGATGCTATCAAGCCGAAGCCTGGAATCCATAGGCTTTGGCCACCTTCGGCTCTTTTACGGAATCCTTGAACCGATGGTTCAAAGGCCGTTTGCTGGGTTTTGATGAAAGATGCTTACCTCTGCAAGCATCTCCGTTCCTCTAATACATCCACCAGGGGTAAGGAATATTTGAAGAGTAAGCCTAATTCGAACATCCATCTTTATTTATTTTAGAATGGTACTTTACAACTGATTACAAGGAGCCCCTAAGCGTAATAATGATTAAGGTGCTCTGCATGCCATGCATGATTTAATTCTTCCCCTTCTAAATTAGCTAATTTAAAAGATCTGGGGCGCCCTGAGCGTAGGATAAGATATGGTCTTTCCCATTTGTTTCCTAACTTGCCCGGAGCAATTACACTTTGCAGTACCAAATGACCTGGTCTAAATTCATTAACTTTTATCTTCGGGTCATGCCATGCCTTCGTTTGGTCTTGGTACTTCGTCAGATTGGCAACAACTCGAAACCTTGTTTCTTCTGACAAGTCCAATGAAATGTTCCTTTCATCATTATCATCAGGCTCTGTTACGCGAAGGGATCCACCTTTTAGCTCCGTGGGAGTCATGGCCTCGTCTCTGAATAACAATCTGAATGGGGTGAATCCTGTTGACCTAAGTTGAGTGGTCCGAATGGACCATAAAATCTTAGGAAGCTCTTCAGTCCACAGCCCCTTGGCCAACCCAACAATCCTTCGATTTAAACCAGATAGAATATTTCCATTTGCCGGCTTGACGGCTCCGTTGGATTGGGGGTGGCGAACATCTGCAAAGCACAACTTAATGCCCAAACCTTCGCAAAATTCATTAAAGGGTTCGGCTTCGAATTGGGTACCATTGTCAACTGCCAATTCTCTAGGCACTCCGAACCTGCAAATAATATTCTGACAAAAGAATTATTGTACATTTTTCGAAGTGATAGCAGTTAAGTGTTCAGCTTCGACCCATTTAGAAAAGTATTCGATTGCTACCACCGTGAACTTCAAGATGCCTTTTGCCATTGGAAAAGGGCCGATGAGATCAATTCCCCATCATGCCATTGGCCATACCGGAGCGATAACTTGAAGAGGTGTTGGTGGATGATGGCTTCATCTACCCATCCATTGGCACCCTTGGCAGGTTCGAACCAATTTTTCTGCATCTCTTACAATTGTAGGCCAATAAAGCCCATGGCGAAGTGTTTTTCCTGCTAGAGCACGAGGGGCTAAGTGGCTGCCACACAGGCCTTCGTGAATTTCCCGAAGTATATCTTGGCCTTCAGGTTATGAGATGCATCGGAGTAGAGGAGAACAGACTCCAGCTTTATAGAGCACTCCGTTGACAAGCTCATAATTTTGGACCCTTGCTTGGAGCCTTTGGAAATCTGGACCTTCTAGCGAAGTTGTATTCTTTTGCAAAATATCCAAAATTGGACTCCACCAATCAGTGACTAGAATACAAAGGACTTCTACGGAAGGTAGTTGATGAACCAAAGATTGAACAAGTTCTTCATAAAAAGCGCCCTCCGAGACGTCCAATGCTCCGGCTGCAGCCTTCGCTAAGACATCTACAAGCTGATTATCGGCTTGAGGGATGCTTCAGATAGAAATTCCTTTAAACAATGCCTCCGTCTTGCGGATTTCTTCTAAGTATTTTGCAAGATGTGGATTCCTAGCTTGGAAACTTTTGTCAACATGCCCTGCAATGACTTGGGAATATGTTTTTATTATAATTCTAGTTGCTCCAAGCGCTCTTGCTTTTCGGAGACCAAGCATGATTCCTTCATATTCTGCAATGTTGTTAGTGGACATAAAGTTGAGACTTGCAGAATACATTGCTTTTTGCCCTGAAGGTGATATTATTACTGCTCCGGCACTAGCACCAGATGCTTGATAGGCTTCGTCAGAGAATATTGACCATAGCCCTTCGGAGGTTTCTTCCGGAGCCCAAATTGCAGATGGAGTCCACTCAGCGATGAAGTCAGCTATGACTTGGGATTTGATAGTTGTTCTTGTAGTGAAGGAAATACCAAAGGGGGCTAGCTCAACAGCCCACTTTCCAATTCTCCCCGTAGAGTTTTTGCTCCGAAGCATATCACCAAGGGGATATGAAGTAGGGACAATTAAATTATGTGCTAAGAAGTAATGCCTTAACTTCCGCGATGCCATTACCAAAGTATAAACAAATTTCTCGAGCTCGGAGTATCGTGTTTTTGCTCCGGACAAAGCTTCTGAAATGAAGTATACTGAGTTCTGCACTAGTTTTCCCTTGAGCTCTATTTCTTTGACGAGCATTGCACTTACTGCAGAGCCCGTTGCTGCAAGATAAAGAAGGAAAGTTTCTTCTGGGAGGGGCACAATAAGTGTTGATAAATTTCTAAGATAATCTTTAATATCATCAAAGCTTTTCTAACACTCCAGCATCCATTTGAAACTCTCGGATCCCTTTAGGGCTTTGAATATTAGGAAGCTTCGCTCTGCTGATCTAGCTAGGAATCTGCTGAGAGCCGTGAGTCATCCTATCAGCTTCTGGACATGCTTCAAATTTTTTGGTGGAGCCATTCTTTGCAGTGCACTTATCTTCATAGGGCTAGCTTCGATTCCTCCGCTCGAAACTAAGTACGCTAGCAATTTTCATGCTTGCGCCCCGAATATACATTTTTCAGGGTTGAGGTGAACTCCACTATGTTGATGCTTTACAACATTTTTTATTACAATGTCATCCATATAGGCTTCGATATTTCAGCCTATTTGGTGACCTAGAGCCTTAGCAATAAGACGTGAAAAAGTAGCCCCGGCATTCCACAGGCCAAAAGGCATTCGGACATAACAAAATACTCCAGAAGGAGTTATAAAACTTGTCTTTACTTCGTCTTCACGCTTTAGCCAAATTTGATGATAACCGGAGTATGTGTCAAGGAAGCTTAAGAGTTCAGAGCCGGTCATAGAATCCACAAGTTGGTCGATGCAGGGCATAGGGTAGGGGTCTCGAGGGCATGCTTTAGTTAAAGAAGTGAAATCAAAGGACATGCACCACTTGCTGGAGCCTTTCTTCTTGACGAAGACGGGGTTAGCCAACCACTCCGTGTGGGCTACCTCCCTAATGATTCCAGCTCTCAGCAATTTTTCTACCTCTGCTTTACCGAGGTCTACTCTTTCGGTTGACAATTTGCGGAGCCCCTGGTGAATTGGTCGAGCCTTAGGGTTGACGAGTAAACTGTGCTCAATAATACTCCGGTAAACTCCGGGGATATCTTCATCAGACTAAGCGAAGATATCTAAATTTTCTTGAACTACTTCTTCTAGCGAAGTAGATATTTCCGAAGGTAGCCCCTTACCAAATTTAATTGGATATTCTTTGACTTCCGTGAGGATCATCTTTGTGATTACGTCACCTTCTAGACTTGGCTTGAGGGAAAGGCTCTTCGAAGGGTCTGAGGACCCTGAAGTTTCCTCTGAGTGCTCCTGCACATTGTTTACATGCCGAGGATCCAGAGGTGGGCCATGGACATACTCTGCTCTACAAGCTGCGGCTTGGTCTCCTAAAATTCCAAGAACTCCACCTTGCGTGGGCATCTTGAGACATAGATAATTGTGATGTGCCACAGCTCCAAATTGGTTCAGCATTTCCCTCCCGAAAATTGCGTTGTAGGCATACGGGGCGTCGACGACGTCGAAGATGACTTCCTCAACTCTAGCCAGGGGCCCCTCTATGAAGGCAACCTCAAGGCCTATTTGGCCGAGGGCATCAAGAGGAGGACCTACGAAGCCTTGGAGTGGGTGGGCTGCAGGAAGCAAGTGCCTTCGGGGAATACACATTTAGTCGAAGGCTTGGACGAAGAGTATATCAGAAGAGCTTTCACCGTCCACTAATATTCTTCGGACTTTGACCCCTGCTATGTCAGCTGAAATGACAAGGGGGTCAACATGGGGGAATTTCACCCCTACAGCATCATGAGCAGAAAATGAAATAGGTACATGGGACCACTCGGGCATTTCTGCAGCCGAGTTCGAAGTCCCTATATGCCCTACTTCGCGAACATAATCCCTTCGGTAATGCTTCGACATATTACCAAGGGTCTTGCCTCCGGAGATGGGTAGTACCACCTGCTTGCCGTGATCTTGAGGGTCCTCTTGCTTCAGTGGTGGCATAATGTTGGCCACCGGAAGCTGCATTGGTGCTTCAGGATTGCCGGCCCACCCTACAGCTTGCACAGGCTCCGATCGTGTTGCTAGAGGAGCTTGATATGTAGTGCCTCGCCCTGAACTTCTCCCGAGGTACTCGCCCCGGAGAGCCAGTATAGACTTATAGTCTTTTGTGGCATGGCTCTATTTTCACCATGCACACAACAAAAAAGATCCTAGCTCCAGCCAACCGGTTTTTCTTGTGGCTTCGATGTACTTGCCTTATTACCTTGAGCCTGTTGATAGTTGAAAGGCACTTTCAGAGCGGAGGGGGCAATGTTCAGCACTTCGGAGCGGAAGTGTCTATTTCCTCTTCTATGATCATTAGGGCGATTATCGAAGGGGCCTTGCAGAGGAATCGGAGCTTCTGGCTCCAACTTGACTTCTCGAGGGAGGGCTAGCGTGGGCACCACAGTTCTTCGGAGGCAGCCTTCTTCTGCCAGGTGGAGTCAACTGTGGAAAAATTCCACACTACTTCAGATGAACACTAAACTCATGGCTCAAATACTCACCCCCACGATCTGATCGTAGATATTTAATTGTCTTGCTCGTATGATTTTGTGCCTCATTATGGAACTCCTTTGTGGGATCAGAATGGCGACTAGAGAGGGGGTGAATAGGCGCCTCGACAAATTCTTGCAAATCTGATGGCCTCTTCAGATCACCCAACGCACCCCTAAAAGTTTCAGTAGCAAAATTGATGATCACAATAAGATTCCAAACAAATAAGCAATGCAATTTGAATTTTCCTCCAGTTCGGGCATGAAATATAACATGGAATTAAAGATGACTTATCGGCTTGTACTCTGATAGAAATAAATAAAACGCACCAAATAACATATCAGTATCATCAAAATCATGATAATAACAAGATTGGAATTAACCAAGACAATAGCTAGTCACGATGACTTAATAATAATTCAACATATAGGGCATGCTTTATTTAGATGAATGGTATACAACATGAAGCACATATAATAGAAAGAGATGTCGGACTTAACTGATGATGCCCCAGACTAAGACACCTAAATTACATCAATCTAAGAGATCAACTTAATGCAGCCTTAGACATACCCAATACACAAGGATAAACCAGCGACCACACTGACTCAGCTGATATCTTAAAGAGATCGATAGGATACAACCTTAAAGAAAACTGACATAGCTGATACAGTCACCGGGGTGGTGGGACTCACCTATTTGCTGGACATCAAAACGATGCAGCCCAGCTCCGAGTGTCGAATCCATCTGGGATTAACCTTGGGAAGGAAAGGGTGGAGATTCGCCGAAGAGTAGTTGTTCGTAGGGTTGTGTTGTTCCTAGCTAATTAGATACATATTTATAGTCTAGAGACTGTCGTCCAAGTAATGTACATTGTAACTGATTCTGTATCATCCTCATCTTCTCTCTCCTTCATCAGCTCTTTCATGTCCGGTCATATTGTAACAATATGGACGAGCTTCTTTAACTATCTTTGACCGAACCTCTTTGACTTATATTGATCGTGCGACATTTGTAGTGGGCCTGGTCTTTACCAAATATTGGCGTCAACACTAGTACATCGAGATAAACTGATGATTATACTGACTGAACTAGTGCACTTCAAGAGATCGAAGCAATGTAGCCTTGAATAACACCAATCTAGTCGATACAACCACTAGGTGGCTGGACTTTCCCCTTCGCTGGAGATCGAAGCGATGCAGCCTTGCTCCGGGTGGCAAGCCCCACCGAGATTGAACCTTGAATAAAAAGGACGGTGATGCGTCGAGAGTAATTTTTTGATATGTTGTTCGTCCTTTCCTTCTACCTAATGTGAACATATTTATAGTCTAGAGACTTGTCGTACAATACAATTTGTTCCTTCATATCTCTATTTCTTCATCTCTATCGGTTCCTTCACATCCGGTCATGCACAAAAATATGGAAGGACTTCTTTGACTAGCCTTTCACCAGACTTCTTTGACTTTTGTTGACCACACCGGATACTTCCTAGGCTTGGGTCTTAACCAACTTTTGCTATCAGCACACACACCAACTACCAAGAGTTGGTGATGTTGATGCAGGTGAACTTAGAGGTGTCAGGCTGGTGGTACACCATTGACCCAAAGGAAGATGAGGAGATTGAGTACTGTCATGACCGACTGGCGCTCGTTTTGATCCTATGCTTTGTGCCACCCAACATGTTAGCTGATATCTTGTGAAAGGAGAACAACGACTAAAGCATGGGCAACAATCAAGTGGATCCACATCGGAGTCTAGCGCATGAGCGAGGACGACGCACAACGACTTTGTCTTGAGTTTAGCATCTTAGTGTGGAAGGAGTCGAAGAATATGGAAGATTTTGCAAACCGCATCACCAAGCTTGCCGTTGATCTATGTCTCCTTGGCCACAATATCATCGACGCTAGGTAGTAAGGAAAATGTTGCAGGTTGTAGTGGTGCACCTTGCTCAGGTGGTGATCTCCATCGAGACTTTGCTTGACATCAACGACATCTCCATCCAGGAGGTAATCGACAGGCTACGCGCTGTCAAAAAGTGGCGCAAGGCGACGCTCATCCACAACAACCATGGTTGGCTACTTCTCTATGAAAAGGACTGGCTTGCTAGACTCAATATCCATGAGTCTGAGGGGAAGGGAAGTGGGAGGAGTTCCACTGGCAATGGCAGTTGTAGGCAAGGTAACAGACATGGAAAAGACGAGAACTTCGGTTGTGACCAGGGCAGACATTGTGGGAAATAGGGCCATTGGGCCAATGATTATCATAGCAATCTCAAGGGAGAGGCCCACATCGCGTAAGCTAAAGAGGACTCAAAGCAACATTATTGATGGCTTGAAACGATGTCTTCCCCAACATGCCATCATCACCTCATGTCATCGTGGCTCCACCACTGTTCGAGCATCATCCCCTACGCATCATCGTGGGAAAGGTCATCGCACAGCTCGATGGTGAGACAAAGCGTGACAACAACCTTTGGTATCTCGATAGTGGGGTTACCAACCACATGTCAGGATGCCAGAACACCATCATCGACATCGACGATCTTCAGCACCATCAAGTTTGACGATGGCTCGAAGGTCAAAATTGAATGATCTAGCATCGTGCTATTCGAGGGTAACACTAGCGAGCACATCTCATTCACGAGAGTTTACTTCATCCCGAGGCTGACGACCAACATCATTAGCCTCGTCCAGCTTGACGAGGATGGTTGTGAAATCCACACCAATGACGATATCCTTTGAATCCACGATGATAATGGATGTCTATTCACACGAGTCCAATGGTCGGTGAACTGTCTATGTCTTCTACACATGAAGATTTGGCGACCACTCTAGCTAGCCACATACGCCAGAGACAATGCATGGTCGTGGCATGAATGCTATGGCCACCTCTACTTCAACGCTCTACATAAGTTGGAGGAGAAGGGCATGGTGCATGGACTACCCCAAGACAAACATAGCTTGTACACCAGCTTTGCTCTGACTGCATCACCACTAAGATCAAGAGAAGCAAGTTTCCATCACATGCAAAGTGGCAAGTTAAGGGGTTGTCAGACCTATCCTATAGGGATATGGGAAGGCTACAGTAGCTTATAATTTTTAATTTTGCACCCCGTTAGCCTAGGAACAACACATGTGAGAGACCATGGATCGTTACCTTACTAACGTGAGGCACACTTGTGCGGTAGAAGAAAAGGCTGAGGAAGCATGCCCTCGCTTAATTCAACTTCACTCTATTTGTTCATCAATGATCGAGGCGATGAAGTCTAGTGACAATGGCAATGTAGACCGACAAACTCCTTGAGGAAGAACATGAGCACCGCTATTCGAGCAGCACCTCTATGGAGTCTACACATACAAGGATGAATTCACCTCTCTCTGGTGTGCTAGCTCTGCTCGAGAGGTTCGGGGAGAGACGATCTCAATTCCCTTGCAATCAAGGAGAGAAGAGGCGGTGGCTAGGGTTAGAACTCTCATCTAATTAGGAAGAATCGACAACCCTCGTGCCTGCTTCTCTCCTCTTTATATACAGCTCAGGCCTTGGGCCTTAATATGTATTAAAGCCCAACATATCTAATTTATTTCGCCTGAATTGGAACTTCCAGTTTGGAACCGAAACTTTTGGTTTGACCCTATTGTATCGAATTAATTCCTATCCGAAAGTTTTGGTTCACAACCAGAACATCCAGTTTGAACCTTCTATATCCTAACCAGAACTTCTGGTTCACAACTAAAACTTCTTATTTGGACCTTATGCTCCTGAATAAATTCGACTCAGAACTTCCGTTTCACAACCAAAACTTCTAGTTCGTCCAGAAACCGAATACTAGGCTTGTCTCAAAACTTTCGGTCCAACCAAAACTTCCGGTGTCTTCTAATCCTAGAACTTCTAGATCACAACCATAACTTCTAGGTACCTAAGAATTCTCTTCGACACTATTCAATCAATCTCTGACTTGCACAAGATCCAATTCTTGCATGTTTTAAGCTCCATTCCCTTAAGCGTGTGACCTAATAGGTTCATACGCAAACGACTGCTCTCTAGAAACCTTCTCCAAATCGCTAATCAATAGAGGTACCTACCAGCACAAATTGACCCCTGAAACACAAGCAAAATCAAATTTTATTTGAACCTTGATATACTCGTGGACCAATTATTTTACCACAAGACATCAGTACAGATCAACGCGAGATTCATGCCACCCTTTTTGGTTAGCTCAATATTTTACTTGATCAAGTAGTGGATTCAATCATGACTAACTCTTTAGTCATAGTGGCATGGCCATGTACTTTTCTAATCGGACTACCTCGAGAGGCCTAAAGACATCTCTTCCATTACTAGGAGAGGTAAATTCTATCTTCAAGGCTCACATCCCAAGACATGTTTCATAACATACTTGAGAACGACCCTTATAACTACCTAGTTACAAAATAACATTAGGAAGCTTCAAAGTGTACCACTACACATTCTGGAATCAATGATGATCTTTGGTTTAAGGACTCTGCAAGTACACTATTTGAGATGATAATTGATGGCACATTACAATAACAATCCTAGTAGTATCTCAAAGTGGGTCGATCCAACATCATGTTCACCAACACATGTCCACATCACTCATTTGACATATTTATGTTTATGATATGTAAAACATTATCATTAATCAATCAGATGTGCCAATCTATGTATCATCACTATCGCACAAGACGATATAAGATCATGGATTATTTTGAACAACATCATTATATATAAAATAGTTTCGCAAACAAGTCATACATGCTAATCAATGTAAAAGAAATTTATTCAAGGAACAAGAAAACAATTATCCAAATACATGAGTAGAGAATTTACAACGTCTCTCTCATACACATAACTCACTCATTCAAGTATCTAATACCCATGGAGATCAAGTGCGTCTCATGCTTGGGTTGTGAGAAAGGTTTCATCAATGAATCTGTTATGTTCAAATTCATGTGCACCTTGCAAATCTTCACATCACCTCTCTATATGATCTCACAGATCAGGTGATATCGCCGAAGTATATGTTTGGACTTCTAGTGCGACCTAGACTCCTTGGCTTGTGTAATGACATCACTATTATCACAATAGAGATCAACTAGACAGGATGCACTAGGAACAACCCCTAGCGCAGAAACAAATTGTAGGACCGAAACAGGTGACTAGAGGGGGGTGAATAGGCATCTTAACATATTATTTCGAATTGATGACCTTTTCTAAACACCCAATGCTCCTCTAAAGAACAAGCAGAAGCAAATAAATGTGCAAAACATAGATGAAAGTTAATGTTATCACTCTCCTATCAAATATAATATGAAGCGACAATCTGAGATATCACAAGCACTAAAAATAATCCAGCCTAAGAACAACTAGTGGCCTAACTGAAAAGACACCATCACAGTGTTTAAAGGCAGATTAAAACTACTCACAAATCAGCTCAACATTTTACTAATATTTTCATCAAATAGATGATAAACATCTACAATTCACAGACATTTAATCACATACTAGTCATACACAAATATCTCATAATCATATCATCAAACACATCATGCACAAAGATATTTCTCAAGTTAATTAAAACATTCTCTCAGTAAATAGGCATTTAGCAAAATAATTTTAACACATTCAGAACATAAAAAAACAGAAAAACAGAAAGTACCTGCACTTACTTTGAATAGTGCATCGAAGCAGAACACACAGGTCGATGCGGCAAACACCAAGCAGTGTAGGCATGATCTCCCACCTGACTGGAAAGCAATGGAGCAGAAATTGGTGCAGGTGGCGATGGGTTAAAATAGGAGTCGGGCAACCGGGCTGATGCAGTGAACACAACGCATGTGTCTGTGCTTATCGGCAGGGAAAGGATCAGGCACGCAGACTCGGGACATCACATGTGTAGGACTGTCCGACAGGTCCCTGGTGCTACTGCTCATTCTGCTAAGAAAAATTGAGACCTGGCAAAGATCTTCATGCAGCGAAGAAAAAAACAAATCAAAAACAAAACAGCGCAAGAGCAGTTTTCTTTGATAGAATCTAGAAATCACAGTAGAAATAATCCGCACAAAAACCTCATGCTCGCCGACGATAGCACCCGAGGAAGAAACACTGGCAACAGCGTAGATTTTTACGAGAGGAATGGCCGGCAGAGCTACAGGAGAAAGGAGAAGGAAAATATTTGACTCAATTTTTGAGATAGGTAAAGTAATTTCTGAAAATGGGTGGTTTAAACCTTAGGGTTTATATTGTCTTTTATAGGCAGCACACAAAAGGAAAAATACAGATTTTCCCTTAGGGTATTTTCTCACAGACACAAAAATACAGACGCAGGCCTAATGAGAAAAATAGTAAAATCTTAACTAAAGGTCGTGAGATGGAGCTTTCGAATCATCTACGACTTTGCTTTAGAACCATTTGATCTTGATCTGATGGTTTTGAGCCGAAAACGATAAACCTCTCCAGATCTTGACACGTGTCACCAATCCCGCGAATTCGACCGCCATCAAGTCTCTCCCGCTCTCGATCCCTCGAGATGCCTTATCACTTGCACTGGCATCCTTTCACTTTACTTTGTCAACACACTATCTAGATCATCCGTCCATATATGTCTTGCTTCATCTCTACGTGTACCTTGATCGTCTGGCACCAAGCTTCCTGCTTAACCTCAATAACCCACTGTTGACAATTGAGTAGCATTCTAATCCTGCACACCATGAGACAAGCAAAAACACATTTGTTCCACACACACCTACCCCTTCGGTAAACTCAAACAAATAATCACAAGTTCAAACCCTGAATCAGCCAAACTTATCAATCACTCATCACTTAGACAAACCAAAGACACAAACTTTCTAATCCAAACAACCTCCTTCGCAACTTCTGAAGCCGCAATGTACTCGACCTCCATCATAGAATCAACAATTGTTTCTTACTTAGAACTTTTTCAATTAATTGTGCCTCCATTGATGCAGAACACAAATCACTACCATAGAAATGGTATTTAGTGATGCAACTTTAGTGATGTAAATTGGTTAACCACCCGTCACTTATGACTCCCACTAATAAATAGGTAGAGCACCAAAGTAAATCATAATGCTTTTATTTTACGCAACCCTAACCCTAGACTCCCGCCACCGCCGTCACCTTCATCATGTTCCTCGCCGCTCCGTCGCCCATGCCCTCCGCACCATCGCACCTTAGTTGCATCCTCATCCTCATAAGTTTGTTCATGCTTACTATTAAATTTCAGTTTATAAAATCATTTTTCTAAAATTTTCTTATTGAATTTGTGAATTAGGGATATGGCGAGCATTCCAAACAATCTACATGTACCAACCTATATTCCCGATAGTTTCTAGTTATAATTTTCAGTTTTGTATTTTGGGTCTTTTCTAGGGGCTTAGTGCAAAGTAGGCCTTCTAGAAACATGGAGTTGTTGGGATAAATATCCCTGGTTGTGCTGGCCGAAAGGATGAATCTAGAACATTCAAAGAAACAAGTAAGAAAATTCGTTTTCTCCAGCAATGTTTGAACCACCGAGAGCCTGTTTCCTGCGATGAACAATACAGTGAATAGTTCTCTGCTGTTTTGCAGGACATGCGCCAGGACTGCCGATGCTACTGTAGATCATCAAGGAACAACATGTCTCTAGATTGATTCTGATAAGTGTCTTTCATTTTATCTGCAGTTTTTGATGATCTAAACTGCTTGTGATTGATATGATGATATCCTATATTCTGTGGTTCTTGTTTTGATCTGTTTATCCTGATTTCAGTACTATATTCAGATAAACCTCTTGAATAGGCATCTTCTGTTTTGAAACTCTAGTTTGTCTCATATTTGTTGTGCTGCACGGCTACATCTAGTCATCAATCTTGTGTGTGCATGAATTGAAGCAACAGAGATCAAATTCAATTTGACTTCTTCAAGTTTGACCATATGAGAGAGTTTTTTGGCTGTAATCATTACCGTGAACAGTTTGATGATCTTTGCTTGTTTTGCTATAGCCAAGCTTTGGTTTTTGTCGTATCATCTTCAGCTATTTTGCCAGCTAGAACATTCGATCAAAACAGAATCCAATTTGGTTTTTGATTGCAAAATTTGCTTCATCCGAGAGCTTTTTCCAGAAAATTCTTGGAAATCAAATCCAGTTTTTCCTCCTTGCAAAGCTTGTTCATCCAGAACTTTTTCTCTGCATTTTTTGTTTTGCCGAGAGAGCTGTTTTTCCTGCTGCTAGATCGTGAACAGAGCCAAGAGCTTGTCCCAGTGTTATTATCAAATAGTTCCCTTGTGTTAGGCTAACTCTTCGGCTAAATTTAGGCCACCCTTTGTGGAGGCATATCCTACTGCCGCCCACATAGTTGGTAATGTCAACCTCAATAGCACACCCATCTCTTGTCATTATTTGGAGGATATCACCAGCATAAATGTTATTGACCTCACAAAATCTTTTTGATAAATACTACAACAATAAGGCTATGTCGCTTCAATTGTTAACACAATAAACAGAACATGCAATGTACAAAAACTATAATTAAACCTGGAGACGCCCACCGTTGACTAGATGATTGATCTTTATTAAGCAACTATTAGGAACATAGGTTGGTACATGTAGATCACTTGGAATCCTTGCCATATCCATAATTCACAAATTCAATAAGAAAATTTCGGATAAATGATTTTATAAACTGAAATTTAATAGTAAACATGAACAAACTTACAAGAATGAGAATACAATCAAGGTGCGGAGGGCACGGGCGATGGAGCGGCGAGGAGCATTACAAAGATGAACGTGGCGGCGGGAGTATATTGTTAGGGTTGCGCAAAATGAAAGTGTGATGATTTACTTCGGTGCCTTGCCTATTTATTAATGGGAGGTATCCGTGACTGGTGATTAGCTTGTTCAGTGACGGGTGGAAATATAACCCTTCACTATAAGAGAGATCTTTAGTGACGTGTCATACCACGACCTATCACTAATGGGGGTGCGCCTTCTTTAGTGACGGGCCATACCATGACCCATTACTAATAATACAACATTACTGATGCGTGTGAAATAGTCCATCACTAAAAGTGTATTACTTACATGTGTCTTTTGCCCATCACTAAAGATCATTATGTGGTAGTCTAACTAGCTTTATTTAAATTTTATTTTATAGTACTTTTTAAGGTAGTATTATGAAAAGTATATCACACCTCACCTACACCATCAGACCACTGAGATTCAGTTGGCAGTACAAGGGTCTGAGGCAGTCCCAATTGCAGTGCATAAAGCAACAGATGGATGGTGCTATCAAATTATACGTTTCGGCCAATTTCTTGACAATAACTCATTAGAAGTTTGTACAGTATGCACCTTCCATTTCAACATCAATAATGGTGCAACTGACACTGTAATGTTTGTGTTGTAAACCTAGGGTATGATGTAATATTAGGTTATAAATCTTTTATGATGAATTATCTGTGTGCCGTGATAAATTTTCTGTGATGTGCTTTGGAATGTTCGCTGCCAAATCCTAGCTTTGATTCAGGATGTAGCCTAAAATCTATTATTTTTTCAAAATGATCATAATATTAGTGACAAATAATAATAATCAACTGTCACTAAACAATCTGAGAAACCATGTTGAAATGTGCCTTGGTTTCAAGTCTGTGATGAGTGATTGACAAGTCTTTCCTTTTGGGCGAAGGGGTCCCTCCGAAGGGGTTTAGAGGTGTTTTACCGAAGGGTTCGGTGTTTGCTGGTTGCAGCTATTACAGCGGAGTATGTCTGTCGGAGGGGTCCAGCAGAATACAAAGGGAAATCTATACTGGAGGGTTCGGTACTTTGGGCGGTACACCAAAGTGTGTACCAGAGGTTGTTTAACAGGAGTGGTATTCGGTGTATTGGAAATGCTTGTCTGCTTGTCGATGGTGTACAGGTGACTTCGGAGGCGATGGACAGTTTGCAGCAAGTGAACCTGGTTCAAGCGGGAGACTTGATGCTAGGCGAGCGGGAAGCTTGGTCACGAAGGCTGCGTGGGGTCAAGGTTGGTCCTCAGGTCAAGGTGCGCCAGGCGAAGGCAGAAATTGTGGAGGGGTGCTCTGACTGAAGGTACCCTGAGGCAAAGTCCTCAGAAGCGAGGCACTTCGAAGGGTAACTCCGAAGGAGTGATTTCGAAGATTGGCGGACGAAGTCCTCAGGAATGAGGCAAGGCTCTAGGTGTGGTCCGGTCGGAGAAACTTGGAAGGACACCTGACGAAGGTCTCATAAGTCAAGGTGCATCGAAGGCATGGTCTAGGTAAGGCCCTTTGTGAGGGTGCTCTGGGCGGAGACACTATGAAAGAGTGCGTGTGGAAGTGCTTCATGCAAAGGCCTTGGACAGAGGGACTTCAGAAGGTGGCGAAGGTACTCTGATTGTGGGGCTTCAAAGTGTGGCTAATTTGAGGTAATTTAGCCATGCATGGCTTCGGTACACGAACTGACGGAGTTCGAGCTAGGGTAGCTGTGAAGCTGTGGTGGTCCAGTCCAGAGGTGATGGTGCGAAGACTCAATGGCTTTGACGGCTTCGACTCAAAACCGTCAATATATTGAAGACTGACTTTGGTGAAGCAAAGGCCTTCGGGTTCGAAGTATGTCACCGAAGCCTCTGCACGCTTTGTGTGCGAAGGGGGCTCCAGAAGATTCCGCTCTGCAAAAGCCGATGTTGTCTCCTCTGCGAAGCTGACAAAAGAAGCCTCTAATAAAGCATACTAGCATTTGTACCCCTGTGTCTGGCAGAGACAAAATCACTGTAAATCCTAGGGGTAGTGTAGTATATTCGCAAGTCAGAGTAGTGCCTATAAAAGGAGAGGCAATCTAGGGGCTAGGGTAATACCGTGCACTCCATTTTTAGAACCTTTTGCTTCCCTGTAGACTTGGCCAACCGCCATGAAGTGTTCTTTGTAATTGTGAATTTTTGTGTTACCTGTTCTAGCAATGAAATTTCTATTTTGTTTCCTATCCATTGCTTGAACTTGTATTTGTGTTTTTGCACTGCATGAGTTAAGTTTAATGCTCTTCACTTCATTCTGTGCAAATCAGAGTCTTTATAGTGTTTTATTTCTCACGAAGTGTGTTTGTCTCACCTTTGTTTGAGTTCTGTGAGTAACTTTGTGTACCTTCGCTCTATGTAACTCGGAGGTTAGACCTCATCGTTTACAAGCGAAGTACTTTGTGAATCGTTCATTTGAGGCTTGTTTTCTTCTCTTAGCCGAAGTCCTCACCGCAGTTAGTTGTGTCTGTTTTCAGCACTCCGAAGTGCGAAGGCTAGTACCAGTTACTAGTACGAAGTGTATATTCAGAGATCTTTGAGGGACACGTTGTGCGAAGTACAATAGAGCGAAGTATGCTCGAAGGCACCTCATGTGCGGAGCCTACACTATTGTTGATGAGTACAGTGCCTTTTTTGGGTTTCTGAGTGTGAGCGAAGTGTTCTGAACTTCGAGCTTTTACCCCATTCGAATCTTGTGTTCGGAGTGTGTTTGATACCTTCGAACCTATCACTCTGAAGGGTGTGATCGAAGCCTGTTCAGCAGAACAAAATTTTAAAAGCTCTCATTCACCCCCCTCTAGTCACCTGTTTCGGTCCAACACAATCCTTTAGCGACGAGTTAAATTACCACCCATAATTAAAAAGTAAGAGCATGTGAGATGATAGGTCCATTTTAGTAATGGGGAAATATTGTTACCCATCACTAAAGGCTCTATTATAAGGCAGTAGTGGTGAACGTCTAGTGTTAGGACCTCATCATCACTAAAGGATCCTATAGCGATGGTTTTTATTTGTACCCATCACTAAAGAGGTCCCCTGTCATCACTGAGATGTACATCATCAGTGATGGGTGGTAACTACCACTCGTCGCTGACGACTCCCACTTATAAATAGGCGGGGCACCAAAATGGATCATCACACCTTTATTTCGTGAAACCCTAACACTAACTCCCACCACCGACGTGGCCTTCTTCGTGCTCCACGTCGCTCTGTCATTGATCCTAGCCTCCATACCATCGGTCGTGTCACATGCACCATCGGCCGTGGCACCCGCACCATCAGCGCGTGTAGCCGCTCTACTCGCCGCCACCGTGGTTACATCCTCTTGGTCCTCCTCCTAAGGTCCTCCTTTTCCTCATCTGAAATGTTATTTGTCTTGTCTAACTACCTTACTTTGTTTTAATTTTATTGTCATAGGGTAACCTGACCTACTGCTTTAAGATAATTTCTTCGAGATAACTATTGGTTTTAGCCAATTTCTTCGAGTATATATAGGTGTATTAGCTGTGGCGGGCAAGATAACGTCATCTTGCCCGCCACTGCTATTTCTCTTAGTAGTGGCGGGAGGTGACGTCACCGACTACCACTAGTAATCCGGCTGCCACTGCTATTCCTCTTAGTAATGGCGGGCCGCTGATGTCACCCGACCGCCACTACTAAAAGGAATAGCAGTGGCGGGCTAGTGACGTCAGCATGCCCGCCACTGATTACACTCGACCGCCACTACTAATAGCGGTAGGGATTATCTAGCATACACTGCCTACATTGTCGAGAAAGACTTTGTAGCGCAGTGGTGCGGGGGGCTCGCTTGGGGCCATGCGGTTTGAGGTTCGAACCTTGCTGCCGGTAGGCGGTTTGAGGTTTGAACCTTGCTATTGTTGCCCAAACAATTTTTTCAGATCTTATTTTTTAAAATTTCAGCACTTTTTTATTGATGTTTAAATCCTCGTTTGAACTTGAATCTTTTGATTAGATTAAACATATATTAACTATAATTAAATAATAACCTATATTACCAATATCTTAAACAAAATGACACTGGTGACCTCCTAGTTTTTATACACATTAAACATAAATGACACTGCACTTAGTAGTGGCGGGCCGCTGATGTCACCCGACCGCCACTACTAAAAGGAATAGCAGTGGTGGGCTGGTGACCTCAGCATGCCCGCCACTGATTACACTCGACCACCACTGCTAATAGCGGTAGGGATTATCTAGCATACACTGCCTACAATGTCGAGAAAGACTTTGTAGCGCAGTGGTACGGGGGGGCTCACTTGGGGCTATGCGGTTCGAGGTTCGAACCTTCCTGTCGGTAGGCGGTTTGAGGTTTGAACCTTGCTGTTGGTGCCCAAACAATTTTTTCAGTTCTTATTTTTTAAAATTTCAGCACTTTTTTATTGATGTTTAAATCCCCGTTTGAACTTGTATTTTTTTAACAATAAAAATACATCATAACTTATCAAATTTAAAAAATTGGTATTTTTCTGCCTCAGTTTACTGTTTTTTATTTCATTAAGTGTGTTTTTATGATCAAAGACAAAATAATTTAAATTTGAACTACAAGACATGAAATAATTAAGCAAAATTTATAGAAAAACCATATTCATGTTTTTGACTCTATTATTAGTTATTATCCAATAAATTTAAAACCATTATAAAAAATGTATTTTTATGTCCACACTCACAATCAAACATAATTTATATCCATATTCACATATCACAACAAAAATCACATATCACATCCAAATTCACATTCAAACTTCACATATCACATCAAAAATCATATATCACATCCAAATTCACATATCCATCCAAATTCACATCCAAACTTCACATATCACATCCAAATTCATATATACATCCAAATTCACATCCAAACTTGACACATCACATTTATTGGAAAGCAAGTAAATAGACACAAGTCCAGGCTGGGGAAACCAGCTTACACATTGAACCGCACACCAAACAAAACGCACTTCCGGCCCAAACCCAAAAGGAAGCTACGGTTTGCTATTCTTCTTCCTCGGTCCACTCTCTTCAAGTGATTCTTCCACTGCAAAACAAAATTCATCAACTTATACCAGCATCACTAGAAATTAATTTCAGACAATTATTATCAGCAGATTGTAGAATAGTAAACTTCAACAATCCTGAGATATCGTTTTTAAGATCAGCCCTTTGCTTTGCCTTCTCCAAAATGGGCACCCCTTCACGTTTTATTCTGGCACTCTGACGAAGCGCCATAGTTGGCACCACATTCTTCATTATTCTGGTAGGGTTCTTCTGTCTCTTCCTGTTCTCAACAAACCCAACCTCTTTCTGGTTAATCAGATGAAAAGCCTCAACTTGCCAATCCTCAACCAACTCGGCATCATCAGGAAGTCTGAACTGCTCTCCCGCGTTCACATCATCAACACCCCTTGACCGATCATCAATATTCGGATTGGGAATAGGCTCAACAGGCTCAACAGGAACAAGGGGGAGAATTCTCTTGAACTATTTCACAAGGCCCAGACATGCATTAGCAAATGATTTAATTATTCATTATATCACATACTACAACTCACAATTCACATCAAATGAATCAAATATTCATTAGCAAATGAAATTATAAAGTCCAATAGCGGCAAGCTTTTTACATGCTCCATATGGTTCTATGAAAAAATAATAAAAACTCTTGCAGCTACAAACAAGTGAAGTAGTGAACAACTACAAACAAATATAACTGTTGTGCTAAAATTTTCTGCAAACACATGAAGGTTTATCATGCAAGTGGTGTTTCAAGACACCATAAATAAATCACATTAACATAGAAGAAATCAACTCATATATAGAGTGAACTATTGAATAAACCATGCATTTGACCGAATTGTTGTTACCTACATGTATAAGTACATTTGAAGCTAGCTATGCATGGCTAGTTCTTTAATTTATTGTCTTTCTCTTCCAATGAAATAATGCATGCATGCAACTATTTTCAACCATGAAAAATACATACAAGTGGCGGGGATGGGCTCAAGTGGCGGCGTCAACGGGCTCCGAGGACAGCGGCGACGGGCGGAGGGCGGCAGCGACGTGCTCTGGGATGGCGGCGACGAGCGGAGGGGGGCGACAAGGGAGTTTAGGGTTTAGAAATGAAACTAGGTTTTTGGACGGCGGGAGTGAAAAGTATACATAGGTGTATTAGCAGTGGCGGGCATGCTGACGTCATCCTGCCCGCCACTGCTATTTTCTCTTAGTCATGGCGGGTGTTGACGTCACCAGCCCGCCACTACTAATCTGCCCACCACTAGTGCTCGACTTAGTAGTGGCGGGTTGCCGACGTCACCCGACCACCACTACTAATAGCGGTAGAGATTATATATCTAGCATACACTACCTACAATGTCGAGAAAGACTTTGTAGCGCTGTGTTGCGGGGGGCTCGCTTGAGGCCATGCGATTCGACGTTCGAACCTTGCTGTCGGCATGCGGTTTGAGGTTTGAACCTTGCTGCTAGCCCCAAACAATAAAAATTTTTAGCAATTTTTTATTGATGTTTAAATCCTCGTTTGAACTTGAATTTTTTTAACAATAAAAATACATCATAACTTATCAAATTTAAAAATTTGGTATTTTTCTGTCTCAGTTTACTGTTATTTATTTCATTAAGTGTGTTTCTATATTTGATCAAAGTCAAAATAAGTTAAATTTGAACTAATTAACCACATTCATGTCACATGAAATAATTAACTAAAATTTATAGAAAAACCATATTCATGTTTTTGACTCTAAAAATAAATGATATAGCTTTGCACTAATTTTCCATCACCAACGGTGCGTAGATAAGGAATCACAGTGTCAAATGACAGGTTTGCTTCAACCACATTGATCCTTATATGTCAATGAAAAACGACACCTCATCAAACTGATTGTATTCTTCTTCATCTCCGACTCCATCAACTCCAACAATTCTTTGTTTTCCTGGAGCAACGATGTATTTCTTCTCATCTTTAGGATCAAGTATGTAAAATACTTGTGCAACGGATTGAGCAAGTATCCAAGGGTCATCTTTATAACCCACCTTATTAAGGTCAACTATGGTAAACCCGTAATCATCCACTTCCACACCTTCTAGATGTCTAACTCATTGGCACTTAAATACTAAATACGGGGATTTCTATAGAGTTCTCGTAGTTAAGTTCCCAAATTTATTCGATGTATCCATAGTAAGCATTCTTTTGTCCAGTGCTGTCTTTTGCATCTGCTTTGATACCACTATTTTGGCGCTGATTCTTTTGATCATTTACTTTGGTATAGAATGTCAAACCATTGATGTCATACGCTTGCCATGTTTTAACCATGCTCAATGGACCATAAGACAATTTATTTATCATCATCTCTTCGTCGGTTTCTCTAATCGAAAGGTTTAGATCCCTCAGCCATGATGTGAAATGAATTTTGTGCTCTTTCATAATCCATTGTTCATCACGATCTTCATTCTTTTCACGAAGCTCTTGCAGGTGTTGTTCAACATATGGTCTCATAATCACCAACTGATGCATTACACTGTGATGTGATTCTCTTACTGTTTGGTATCTATTGTCTCGTATGATTTTCCTGCCTTTAGTTCCTTTACCGGTGAGTCTTCCATGGTGCCGGGACATAGGAACTCCTATTGGTTTTCCATCTCTTATGTAATATGTGTAGCACTCAATGACTTCCTCAGTCGTGTAGCCCTCTATCTTGGAACCCTCTGGATTAGCACGATTTCGTACGTAACCCTTGAAGATAACCATTAGATGCTCGTATGCATACATATTGTGCACGTACGTTGGACCGAGAACAAAGATTTGGTCTAGTATATCTATCATATAGTGCTCCATAATATCAAAATATGGAGGAGGAAAGCACATCTCAAGCTAACACATAGTCTCCCTTATTTGTTTACGTAATTCATTTAACTCTTCAGTGTCGATCACCTTCTTTGATATGACGTTGAAGAAGTGACACATGCGTGTTATCACTATCTTCAGAAATGAATGTTTGATTCCTCTTACTATGATGGCGAGGAATAGCCCAAGCATAACATGACAATCATGAGTGTTGTAGCTGCTCATCCTCAAATCTGCTATGGAGATAATATTCTTTATGTTTGTTGAGAATCCTGTTGGAACTCTGATTCCATTTAGACACCTACAGATTGATCTTTTCTTGTTAATTGTGAGGTTATAGCTAGCAGTCGGAAGGAAAAATTTTCCATTGGCCCTTTCCTATGGGTGAAGCTCGGGTCTAATTCCAAGAGTTTGAAGGTCCCTTCGTACTTTGAGTCCATCTTTTGACTTTCCCGGTATATCTAACAAAATACCGATAGTGCTTTCGAAGACATTTTTCTCAACATGCATTGTATCGATAGCATGACCAATCTCCAACTCCTTCCAATAGGGCAAATACCTAAAGAAGATTTACTGCTTTTTAAATGGAGTGTCCTTTGAATTTTTTCAGATCTCTTCCTCTTCTTTCCGAAAAAAACTTTGATATTCTTCACCATTTCAAATAGAAATTTGTCGTCTCGATGTCATGGCGGCTGTCCAAGCTCAATTGTACCTATTTCTTTGATATTTGTGGTTTCTTGGTAAAAATATTTGGTGTCGCATATATATCGTTTTAACGAATGATGGAAGATGCACATATTCTGTCTGGTCCACACACACTACACATGCTATCTTTCCTTTAACCTATCCTATTAGGGACATACGTCCCGGGTTGTCAGCTATGGTGCAAAACATCATGGCTCTTAGATTGAAGTGCTCTTTCTTGTGCTCATCCCACACACGGACACCATGTTACCATAGACATTTCATATCCTCCATCAAAGGTTCTAGAAAGATATCAATGTCATTGCCAGGTTGTTTTGGACCGGAAATTAGAGTACTGAGCATAAGGAATTTTCTTTTATGCCACAACCCTGATGGAATTTTGAACAAGCACAGAAAAACTAGCCAGGTACTGTGTGGGTTCTTCATCTCATCGAAGGGATTTATTCCGTCTGTGCTAAGTCCCATCCTGATATTTCTGGGATCCTCCGAGAAATCTGGATGAGCCAGGTCAAATGATTTCCATTGCCTAGCATCCGTAGGGTGCCGAAGTTTTCTGTCCTTCTTTCGCCCAGCAAAATGCCAGATTAATAGTTTTGCATCTCTGGGATTAGATAACATACGTTTCAAGCGATCAATCACTAGTAGGTACCACATTACTAAGGCTGAAACTTTCCTCTCCGTCTTATATCCGTGCTGGTCTACAGTAACATTCTTCTTCCTCTTCTGCAACCCCTTATTCTTCTTCTAGTGGTCATTGTAGTCTTCCACACAGTCATTTGCACATTTGTATCGACTTGCATTGCACTGCGGACAACTCTCTAACAATTCATACTCTTTTCGATATAGGATATAGTGGTTGGGGCATGCATGAATCTTCTGAACGCCCAAAGTCAACGGAAAAATCATCTTCTTTTCTTGGTACGTATCAGATGGCAGACCATTGGGTTTCAGTAAAACTTGTTTAGGAGCTGCAAAAGATCTGAAAAACTAGTGTCGGACCATTCATTGCTGGCCTTCAGTTTTATAAGATCAAGAGTTGTGTACAACACAGTATGCTGCTTATCGCAACCGTGGCGTTACTCGTAAAGAAGGTTTTTCGATGCTTTGTCAAGTGCTTCAAAGTATCGTAGCCTTTTGTTGTAGTTCTCTACAACAGCACCTAAGGCATAACATTTCGCATCAGTTCGTCCACATCAAAGGAGTCATCATCATCATGTTGATCAACATCATGTGTTATGTCTAATGTATGATCACAACCTCTTCTATGTTGATGAGCATCTTGTGGCACATCACAATCATCAGGAGGGTTTTCACCCATCTCATTGTGTTTCGTCCATATATAGTAGTTCTTCACGAAACCATTTTTCAACAAGTGAAGTCGTATGGTTTCACGATCTGAACACGGATACATCGCTTCATTCTTACAAACATTACAAGGACAATATATTGCCGCTTCACTCTGACGGGAAGCATATTGTACGACAGCTTCAGTAAATTCAGTTACTCTATTAAAATATTCCACCACATCTCCGTCGTGGGACGAGTACATCCAGGACCTGTGCTCCATCTAAAACATATTATTTTTAAAAAATATTAATAAATTCATTATTGTTAATTTTAGTAATTTACAAATTGAAAATATATTGATTTAACTCTCATAACAACATTAATTAAAAATGCTTTAATTCAAACTATGTATTAAGTAGAAAAAAAGTATTAAATAAATTAACTACATTGGTTTCTCTCTCCAAACAACATAACTCTAGATCTATAATAATAAATCAAATTAAAAAAGAGATTAAAACTACTTAAACATGTATACAAGTGATGAATAATTGTGAGGAGGGTCATATTTGTTCATTTGGGAGAAAGAAACATTATAAATGGAAGAATATTTGTGTTGGAACAATTGCGTTAGTTCCAGCAGGTTTTTATGTGGTGGAGTGTGATGTGGAGAATGAACCTCGATGGGTTCTAACAGAAGGAGAAAAGGGTTTATACTGGTTTGGGCCTCTCCTGAGAGATAATAACCCTACGTCCAGTTGTGGTGGATTTGGCATGGCATGCCCCAGAATGGAGCAATATTTCCAGGGTTTCTTGGCCCCCTGGCGCGTGTCCCCTACTACAAGGGCTTGGCCCTGCTTTTATAGGCACGCAAGCCTTAAGGAAAAGACCAAGATACCCTCTACAAGCCCCTAGGCTTATAGGGGTAGACAGGGAAAGGGAGCTAGCTACTGTACAAAAGTACCAGACAACTTTACAGCTTTACAGACGTGTCAGGCTATGCCAGGCTTTGATCAGCTAAAAGACACACCGAAGGTGGAGGCTGGGGAGAAGGCATCGAAGTGTACCCCGGAGGGGGCTACGAAGCATGCTCCGGATGGCGGCCTCCGAACTGGGCTTCGGAGGGCGGCCTCTGAACTTGGCTTCCAGAGGGCGGCCTCCGGACTGGGTTCCGGAGGGCGGCCTCCGGACTGGGCTTCGGAGGGCGGCCTCCTGACTGTGCTCCGGAGGGCGGGCCCGAACTGGGGGCTCCGAGCCAGACCCCCCCCGATCTGAGGGCTCCGAAGCTACAGGCCCCGAAAGGCACCTTGGGACCTAAAAACAACACTTAGAGAGAAAACAGGCTCCGACAGTGCTGGGCTCTGGGCCGAAGGCTATCGGAGGCTGACATCATTTGGCCCCTGTTCAAGGGAAATATATTCCCCCAACAGTAGCCCCTCGCGTGTAGGCCTTCGAGATGGAGGGGTGCACGCGCCCTTAGGACAAATGACCTGAAAACACAACTTCAGAGAAAACATACCTTAGGAGCTTTGGACCGAAGGCGACCTCGATACCCGGGGGTAATAAATGCCCGCGCTAGTTGCCAGAACGATCTTGGGAAGCCCGAACGGCTCCACAACGATCGGAAAAGTTATCGTTACCTTGCTCTGGGCCGATTCGCCTTCGCTGGAGGCCCACCTAGCGGTGGGTTCGGCCCACGACGGTTGGAATTTTACCGTGCCTATAAATAGGGGCTTACCGCGTGCGGCTTTGGCACACTTTCATTCGCTTCCTTCTCACTGCCTTACAGCCTTCGCTCTCCTCTTCTTCCTAGCTTCGCGCAGAGCCCCCTTCGCTAGCTTCTAGCCCTTCGCACCGGAGGTCAGCCGAGATGCCGAAGAAGGCCGTGGCGAAGTCTTTGGCTTTGGGCCCGAGCTCGAGCTCCGCCCAACTGCAAGCGGTAGCGGCTACAACGGTGAAGCCTCCGCCCAGGCGGCTGGGGCCGAGGGACCTTCGGACGCCCTCCGACAAGTTCGAGCAGACCCTAGAGATGCGGGCCTCGATTTCCATGGAGGAGTCGGTCCGGAGGGCCTGCGAAGGGAGGATCGCGGCGAAGATCTAGCTTCGGGTCCCGGAGAAGTCGGAGTCTGAGCCGAGGCCTCGTGCTGACGAGGTGGTGGTGTTCAAGGCCTTCTTCGAAGCCGGCCTCGGACTGCCTGCAGTGGGGATGCTGAGCGAAGTTCTCAAGGCTTACAACCTCGAGCTCCCTCAGCTTTCGCCCAACGCAGTGGCGAGGTTAGCTGTCTTTGAGTGGGCCATGAGGGCCGAGGGCTGCGAGGGCTGCGCGGATGTCTTCGTCGCCCTCCATGACGCCAACTGCCAACCGAAGCCGAGGGAGGGGACAAACCGCGTCAAGAGGGCGCTGGCCTTCGGCAGCGCCAACTTCCAGCTCCCGAAGGAGTACCAAGACGCCTTCCCTGCGAGGGCCGTAAACAACAAGTGGTACTCGAGGTGGGACCAAGAGTGGTTCTATGCCTCCATCGACGCGAACTCCCCCTTCGGAGTACCAACGCTCACATCCTGTATCGGCGTGAAGGGGTGGTGAAGACCAGCAAAGACATCCTTCGCTTGAGGATCTTGCTGCTCCGGAGAGTGGCGGCGAAGATGAGTATGAGGGACCTCGCGGAGGAGTTCATCACCCTCCGGCTCAGTCCCCTCGCGCGCTCCTGGCCGGAGGGGCTCTTCCAGGCTTCGGGTCGAGGTGAACTTAGCGAGTTGGCCTTCGACCGCTTCTGTAAGGCTTCGCAATATCTTTGCTTTTAATACTTCGTAGATTTTCACTTCTAACTCAAACTTTTCATGAAGCCGACCTCGAAATGAGGACCCCAGAGGAGACCATCGCGGCGGCGGATCGAGTCATCGGGACTCCGACCCTCGAGGAGCAGACCCAGCGCCTTGCACTGGTGGGGTCCTGGGAGCGCTGGAACAGGGTATGGACCGCACTCGACCTCGGAGTGCTCCCTGCTTTGCCGAACTTCGCCCACCTGACTACCTCGTCGGCCGGAGCCAAGAGGAAGAGGGGGGACGAGGACGAACCGGATGCTTCGGGACCTCGGCCGGAGGTCCCCGCTGCCGAAGTTTCTAATTCGGGGGAGGTTGCGGCGAAGCCCGCAACTACTCCGACCTCCAAGAAGGCAGCGAAGCCCCTGGCGGCGAGGCCTTCGGCGGCGGAGGCCGACGCGCACACTCCGACCGCCAAGGAGGCCATGGATGCCCCGGCGGAACAAACTTCGGGCACGGAGGTGGATGCGCCAGCTTCGCAGCGAAGGGGCTGGAGGGCACACTTAGCCCCACCTTCCTTCCAAGAAATCTCCGACGAAGGTAAACCCTTTTTGCATGCTTCTCTTCAATATGCGGATTCTGACTTGGCTCCCTACAGAGGACGAAGATGATGCGAGGCCCACTGTGGCGAAGCCGGCAGGCGAAGGTGGATCGAAGCCTGCCGGGGCGAAGTCCATGGAAGCTTCGAGCAGCAGCGGCAGCAGCAGCAGCGGCAGCAGCAGCAGCAGCGGCAGCGATTCGGAGTCCGAGAGTACTTCGTCCGACGACGAAGGCAGCGGAGGCCACGAAGGCAGCCACCTAGACCCCACGGACCTCTTTGTCAGCTCGAACGAAATCCTCATGCGGGTGAGCGAAGCCCCTGTAGCCTCGAACTATACTTTTAGCCCTTGGTTTAATACTTATGATTTCCTGAATTTCTGCAGGCCTTCGCACTGAACGCGGCAGCTTCGACTGCTGCCGATAGGCGGATGGAGCGCCTTGTAGAGGAGAAGGAGGCCCTTCGCCGTGAGGTCTCGGAGGAAGTCGAGAAACGGAGGCGGGCCGAGGCTTCGGCTGCTGAGGCGAAGGAAGCTAAGGAAGCCTTGGCCTCGGAGACGGCTCGGCTCCGCGCGGAGCTCCAGGCTTCGAAGGACGCTGAGGCCCGACAGGCGAAGGAGAACGAGGAGCTCCGCCAACGGGCTCAGGATCTTGAGAGCTTCTTCGTGGCCAATCTTGGCGAAGCCACCCAGAGCCTGACCGAGGTCCTTGAGAAAATAGGGACCGAGTGCCGGGCTCCGGACTTTGGCGATCAGGACCCGATTGGGGATCGCGCCGATTTTTTGAAGATTGCGGCTTCAATAGCGGACGAAGCGCTGACGGGCTTCGCTCTTATGGCCGGTCGAGTCGCGGGCCAAGGGGTGTTGCACATGCTCCATGACGCGGGGTGCGACCACCTTCGGGCGGCAACCTCCGTGACCCCAGTGGTCTTCGGAGGTCCGCACTTGGTGACACCTCCGGCCGAAGTTCGCGGGGCCTGGCGGTGGCTGCAGGAACCCTGGAAGGAGCAAGGCTGTGAAGCAGTCCTCGACCTCCAGAAGGCCCTTCGACACCGCCGATCCAAAGCGCCTGCTGCGCCTGATCGGCCTTCGACTTCGACACCTTCGCCTCCGAAGGTGTAGATCTCCTTAGGCCTTTTGTAATACTTAGCTGCAGGCTTGTAAAAACTCTATCAGCTTATTAATATGAATACGGGGGTTCTTTTATACCTGCCCAGGCTCAGCCTCCGAGTGTAG
This sequence comes from Zizania palustris, assembly GCA_019279435.1. Classification (NCBI taxonomy): domain Eukaryota; kingdom Viridiplantae; phylum Streptophyta; class Magnoliopsida; order Poales; family Poaceae; genus Zizania; species Zizania palustris. The sequence goes on along the minus strand of JAAALK010000283.1, from coordinate 14,790,572 downwards.
ACCTCGAAGTGCTCGAGGACTCCGAAGACCTTCGACAGTCGTGGGCAGTCCTCGAAGTAGCTAGGTCCGAAGGTCCCCCTAATTTTAAGCTTCCGAGGGGGCCCAACGGCGAAGCCATCTCCGAAGTAGCTCAGGATTTGCTAGCCGCTGTGAAGACGGAGTCCTTTCAGAGCCCTTTGCCTTTGCCTTCGCGAACGGCCTTAGTAGGCGATGAAGCCCTAGACTTTTCTGCCTTCGATACGGCACCGCCTGCTTCGCAAACTTGGAGCGACCTGCAAAGTGGAAGACGAAGCCTGCGGGCTTCGGAGCCTGGACGGGCCGGCCGAGGGAGAGCGGGCTCCGACGAGGCAACGTCCAGCCGAGGGGGCCCCGGCCGAAAAAGAGGCAAGCGAGGGTTGGGACCTCGCACTCGATTCTTCTTAGGCTTAGACACAGACTACTCGTAGTTTGGTTTTCGAAGTGTATTGTCACATACTTCTTAATTGTCATACAATGAATGGAATTCATTATATTTGCATACTTCGTCTGTATGCTTCGCATTGTTTGGCTTCGAACGTTTTAGCTTGTCACGCTCGTACTGCGCATTACATTCGCACACCTCGCATACATGCTTCCCCCCTTTTCTCGTGGCAGCTAGGGACTTAGTCGTTGCTGGGGCGGGCAAGAAATAAAAGATGCGAAGGGTGCGCCTTTCGGCGGCTTCGACGCACAAAATTTTATTTAAGCAAAGGCCTCTTTTGGGCTCCGAGTGCTTTAATTTGGTGCGAAGTAAGGCTTCAGTTGCTTGGAATTTCACTGAGCGAAGGCCTCTTTTGGGCTTCGAACGTGCTAATTTGGATGCTGTGCGCGAGCGAGGCTCTGAAACGTACTTAGATTTTAGCGAAGTATGACTTCGAGACGCTTAGGCGTATAGTATATGAGCACGCGAAGCCAGGCTTCGGAGCGTGTTTGGATAATGAAGCAAGGCTTCGGAACTTGGTCCTGTAATGAGAAGGATATTTGGTGTGGATTCACCGAACCTGTGATAGTGTGAGCCACCTTCGACTCTGAGCCACCTTCGACTCTGGGTCACCTTCGACCTTGGGATGCTTCGGGTGCGGAGCCCGGAATCCCTGGACGCGTCGGGCCAGTGGCCCGGAGTCCTTTTAGCCCACCGCTACGGGCCCGGAGGCACTGTGTAGCCTTCGGAGGGGCACTCCGGATTTTATAAAGCGAAGCAAGGCTTCGGTTTTAAATAAGGCGAAGCATGGCTTCAGTTTTAAATAAGGCGAAGCAAGGCTTCGGTTTTAAATAAGGCGAAGCAAGGCTTCGGTTTTAAATAAGACGAAGCAAGGCTTCGGTTTTAAATAAGGCGAAGCATGGCTTCGGTTTTAAATAAGGCGAAGCAAGGCTTCGGTTTTAAATAAGGCAAAGCAAGGCTTCGGTTTTAAATAAGGTGAAGCATGGCTTCGGTTTTAAATAAGGCGAAGCAAGGCTTCGGTTTTAAATAAGGCGAAGCAAGGCTTCGGTTTTAAATAAGACGAAGCATTGCTTCGGTTTTTCAACAAGATGGAACAAAAGTTTGCTTTCAAGGGCGAAGCAGGGCTTCGAGCTTGTATTAATGTAATTGCAGATTGGTGCATCGAAGTAGGGCTTCGGACTGTACATACCTTGTAGCCCTTGGGGCTTCGACGGCCTTCGACACGTGGAACGGAGCCCCTTGCCGGAGGGTGAGCTCCGGTGTGTGAAGCAGGAAGGCGAAGATGGTCTTCGAGCTGCCCACGAAGCCCCTGGCCGGAAGGTGCGCGAAGGAAGAAAGCTTCAAAGCTCCCCCCTCAGGTGTACTTCGAGTTGCAGACAGTGGTAGAGAACTTAGCTTCTAGGACTAAGGTCCACACGGACGGCGCCAACTGTTGGAACAATTGCGTTAGTTCCAGCAGGTTTTTATGTGGTGGAGTGTGATGTGGAGAATGAACCTCGATGGGTTCTAACAGAAGGAGAAAAGGGTTTATACTGGTTCGGGCCTCTCCTGAGAGATAATAACCCTACGTCCAGTTGTGGTGGATTTGGCATGGCATGCCCCGGAATGGAGCAATATTTCCAGGGTTTCTTGGCCCCCTGGCGCGTGTCCCCTGCTACAAGGGCTTGGGTCCGGAGGGCGGCCTCCGGAGGGCGGGCCCGAACTGGGGGCTCCGAGCCGGACCCCCCCCCCCCCGATCTGAGGGCTCCGAAGTTACAGGCCCCGAAAGGCACCTTGGGACCTGAAAACAACACTTAGAGAGAAAACAGGCTCCGACAGTGCTGGGCTCTGGGCCGAAGGCTGTCGGAGGCTGACATCATTTGGCCCCTGTTCAAGGGAAATATATTCCCCCAACAATTTGAAAATTTCTATTCACAAATCCTAAATTAGTAAAACGCTAATAACTCATTGTATACATGATTAAATAGAAAATAAATGTGATATTCAGCATGGATTTACCTCCTAGAAAGAAATCCTTCGAAATAAATGAAAACAAAGTATCCCTCTCTTTTTCTAGATTTTTGTTGCCATTGTACGGACCAAAATGCGAACTCCGGTAGCCTCGGGCTCGAGGAGAAAGAAGTTGTGTATTTATAGTCAGAATAGTTGTGGCAGTCGCAAGTGATGTCATCAAATCATTAGTGGCAGATAGCGTAGCAGCGGTGGGTAGTTTTCTGTCCGCCACTACTAGTGACTATAGTAGTGATGGTCGGTGCTGACGTCAGCACCGACCGCCACTACTAGTGGCAATCGCTGGCGCGGCAGCGCTTGGAACCACTATAGTGGCAGACGTCTAATAGCCCGCCACTACAGTGTTTTTGCCCCACGCCACTATAGTGGCGGTTTGTAGTAGTGTATGGAATAGTTAAGTTAGTGAATATTAATATGTATGGCTCATTTATTTTTTATATGATTATGAAATACTTAAGTTAGTGAGGTTTTTCTAGAAATACATTGCAGTAAGATGTTTGCAATTTTTCTTGAGCTTGAAAACTTTTCTACACTTAATATATAATATAATATAATATATTCAATGTAAATTGTTTGTATTTTCTTATATCCATTTGCTATTTTTAACTCATTAATTGTGTTTCTCGGATTTAAATTGAAATATGTGAAATTTGAACATCAAGTACCTAAAATAATGCACCAAAATTTATAGAAAAATTGTATTCATGTTTTTGTGTCAATTTTTAGTTATTATACACTTAATTTAAAGAAATTTTTAAAAATATATGTTATGACACTCGATCGATAATATGGAGCTTAATGGTTTTTTAATTCTAAAAAAATCAAATAAAGTCTGAAAATACAAGATTTGTTTTGGTGTTATAATATTACATGTATATTCTAGGATGAATATTTGAAAATGTTTCAACTCAATTATCACATAGGATGTTAAGAAACTCGAGATTCTCTTGAGAGGAATTAGAGTTTTGAGAAGGAATATGTTATAGTTGAAAGTAAATTGATGGTTAAATCTTTATTTAAATTCAAAACTTTTTAACTCATTAATTGTGTTTCTAAGATTTAAATTGAAATATGTGAAGTTTGAACAGCGAGTACCTAAACAATGGACCAAAATTTATAGAAAAATCATATTCATGTTTTTATGTCCATTTTTAGTTCTTATCTACTAAATTTAAATAAATGTTGAAAAATCTATGTTATGACACTCGATCGGTAATGTTAAGCTTAAGGGTTTTTTAATTTTAAAAAAAATCAAATAAAGTCTAAAAAATTGCCATAGTGTTATGATATTACACGTAGATGCTATGATAAAAATTTGAAAATGTTTCAAGCAATTTTTCACATATGAGGAAAAGAAACTAAAAATTCTCCTTAGATGAATTTGTGTTTTGAGAAGAAATAGGTTATGGTTAAAAGTAAATCGATGGTTAAATCTTTATTTGAACTTGAAACTTTTTTATATTCAAAATACAACATATGTCATTCCATATAAAATTTTAGTATTTCTCTAGATCCATTTGCTATTTTAACTCATTAATTGTGTTTCTAGGATTTAAACTGAAATATGTGAAATTTGAAATGCAAGTATCTGAACTAATACTCTAAAATTTATTGAAAAATCATATACATGTCTTTTGTCCATTTTTAGTTCTTATCCACTAAATTTTATGAAATGTTTAAAAATTTATGTTATGACACTCGATCGGTAATGTGGAGCTTAAGGGTTTTTTAGTTATAAAAAATCAAATAAAATATGAAAAATAGATTTTAAAAATAGATGTTATAAAAATTTGAAAATATTTCAAGAAAGTTATCACATAGGATATTAAGAAACTTGAAATTCTCTTGACAGGAATTAGAGTTTTGAGAAGAAATATGTTACGGTTGAAAAAAAATCAATGGTTAAATATTTGTTTGTACTTGAAATATTTTATACAGTTAAAATACAATATAACTTATCCCATATAAAAAATTGGTATTTTTAATTCATTAAGTGAGTTTGTAGGATTTATTTTGAAATATGCCAAATTCGATCTACAAGTGAATGAAATAATAAACTAAAATTTGTAGAAAAATTATATTAATATTTTTGTCCATTTCTACGTTTTATCCACTAAATGGAAAAATTTTAGAAAATTCTAGATTGTGACATTCAATTAGCACCGTGAAAATTAATGGGTTTTTAATTTAAAAAAATCAAATGCACTAAATACTTTGCCACCTGTGTTTGTTCTCTTTTTGGCATTGCCGCACGCTGGCACATCTGTTTTAGGCTTTTTAACATTGGTGCACGCTCGCGTGCCTAAGCCTTGGCACACCGTGCAATTTATACATGAAATTTAAATTGAAATATGTGAATTTTGATCAGCAAGTAACTAAAATAATGCACAAAAATTTATAGAAAAATAATATTTATGTTTTTGAGTCCATTTTTAATTTTTATCCACTAAATTGAAAGAAATTTTGAAAAATATGGGTCACGAGTTGATCGGTAACGTGGAGCTTAATGATTTTTAATTCTATAAAAATTAAATAAAATCCGAAAAACATGAGACTTCTCATGTTGTTATGATATGATATGTAGATATTATAGGTTCTATCATTTTTGTTAGAAACGACGCATTATAATTTTGGTTATCATTTTGGAAAATTTGTGAAACAATGAACATCTGAATGCAGATTCATGTCAAGATAAACCGACTAAACATCCGAATGCGGATTCATATTCGAATTATCCATTTTATATTCCTATCGGAGAACATCTGGATTTGTATTCGTATCCGGATTCATTTTCATCCATATATGATCCGAATACATCCCTATCTTGGATTGCGATGGTGCCAACAAATCTGATGCGTGGTGGAAGGAGACGACGTGCAGGCACTGCTTCCCTGGCCTACCAGCAACACCAAGCTTGTGATGGGATGGAGTGTGCTGTTCGTCACTCCTATAGAAAACCCTATGAATGATGGGTGATAATCATAATTAGTGACGAAAAGTATTGCATCAGTAATGTAACATCTATAGTGATGGGTAAACACCCGTCACTAAATGGTCAACTTTACTCCTATTGGCTCACCTGTTACAGTTTTTTAGTGACGGGTGATTATGATCACTCGTTACTAATGTGTTCTTAACTAACGAGTGATGATTGTTACCAATCAGTAATGTGTTCTTTAGCGATGGGTGATGATTTTCATCCGTAACTAATATTATGGTCACTTCTAAAAAAATAATGATTTTTAGTCTGAATCATGAATCACAGTTAGGATTTGGCTGCCAACATATGTAACATCTGAAGGAATAGTGCCCAAGAAAATTCCGGTTGGATCGAAAGTTCTGATTAGGAATCGGAAGTTCCCATTATTTCCCCAATTAGAAAAAGAGAGCTCAAATTGGAAGTTCTGATATGGTATCATAATTTCCAATAATTTATTGTTTACGAAACAAAGAGCTCAAATCAGAAGTTCTGATATGGTATATGAAGTTCCACTAATTTCTAATTTAGAGATAGAGAGTTGAAACCAGAAGTTTCTATGCGTATCGGGAAAAATTGCACTGATCGGAAGTTCCGATAAGGGTATCAAAAGTTATGATGCTTCCTATAATTACAAACTGAGAGTCTTGATCGGAAGTTCCGATTTAATGATCGGAAGTTCTAAGGCGGGCAAACCAGATTGGATCTGTTGGGAGAAACAGTGTTGAGGCAAGGATTCCAGCTCTATATAAAGAGAGGAGGAGGAGGTCTTGGCAATCAAGTTATTCATAGTTTAGATCAGATCTAAACCCTATCCACCAAGAACCTCTCCTCTCTCTTTCCCTATCTCAAGAGTTGAGATTGTGACTTCTCTCGGTTCTCACGAGCGGTGCTAGCATGTCGGCATGAGATTGATCTCATCCCTGTACGTGTGGAGACTGTGGTGACACTGCTCCAATAGTGTCTCTTGAGGGCTTCTTCACATGAACACTATTGTCTTCGTCGATTGGATCGTCGGGGGACAAGGGAGCGAGGCGAGGATAAGCGAGGACATGCTTCCCCAATATGTTATTCTGCTTCACCTAGCGCGTCTCACGTTTGAAGGTAACAATTCATGATCCCTCACATGCATGGTTTCGGTGCTTGGGGGCCAAATTTTTGAATTTTCTAGATAGCGTAGCCTTCTCACGACCCAACAACATCCAAAACACATCACATAAAATTCATCACAGAAGATTCATAATTCATCGTAGAAGATTCATAACCAAATTAGTATCACATATATTAACTTATAACTCATTATCTTGAAGAACACGGCTAAAACAAAGTTCTATAAAGAGAACTACCTAACTTCTATCATCTAGTGATATCAAGAGCTTCGATAGTGTTCTAACTTCTAACATCAGATACATACTAGGTTTACTTCTAGCAATATCAGGAGCTTGGATATTGTCCTATCATTATGGGCAGTTTCAGGAGCACCAAGTTTACATCACACACATGACAGCCCCGGGAGCACCATTGTTGATGCTGAAATGGAAGGCGCATGTCGTACCAAATTATAATGTGTTATCTCAAAGAAGTTGGCAAAAATAAGTAGTTAGGAAGCACCATCCATCCGTCGCTTTATGCACCACAATTGAGACTGCCTCATATGAATCTCGGTAGTTTGGTGGTGTAGGTGAGGTGTGATGTTGTTTTCACAATATTGCCTTAAAAAGTACTATAAAATAAAATATAAACAAAGCTAGTTAGATGAGGTTATCTTATAGATGATCTAGTTGACCAACGACATCTGCAAATAACTTAAAATTGACTTCTTATTGATGATCATATTATTTATTGTGCAGACATATAACTGACTCTCAGAGGATAAACCTACTGAGATGTCTTGCAGGAGAGCCTTCCTTGCTGGAGTTACATCTGTTGGATTGCCAAAATAATAGATGTGTTTTAATTGGTCCATTTGGTCGGTGTCGACCTCTATGTCTATCCACTTCCCCTTTTCGTCTACAACATTGCTAGTACCCTCCCATGACATTATAATGAAACCATGATAATCACATAAACACAACATACACGTGTAATAAGTAATGTCAGTTCTCTATGTAGGACTGAGAGTAGCGACTAGAGGGGGGGTGAATGGGCGCCTCAAAAATTCTTTCTAATCGATGGCCTTCTCCCAACACCCAACGCACCTCAACAGACAAACAAAAATCTCAGACCAAAAACACAGATGAAAATAGTGCTATCACTCTCTTGTCAAATATGACGTGATGCGACAGTCTGAGTGATCATAAGCACTAAATATAATCTAGCCTAAAAATGACCAGTGTCCTAATCAAAATGACACCACCAAAGTGTTTAAAGGCGGATTAAACATCATTCACAGAGCAAACATCATCTCCTCAAAAATCTCACCAAAAACACAGATGATTCATCATACACATGCAGAATATATCAATGATCATTCATAGAGTGAATTATAATAAAAGTGCTTGTTTCAATTAAAATAACCACAAAATAATCACATCAATTATAAATGTAAGTGCATGCAAAACGAGGGAGGAAATAACTAATTACTATGCTCGTTGTCTCCTATTCTCATTCGGCTGAACACCTTCCATGCGTCAAAGAAATCACCAGCGCCTGGAGTAAACCGACGTCAGAGAATGCTGCTACCTGACTCCTTCAACACAGCCACGCGCAGCAGCACGAAGCGTTAGGGCTCCACACGTCGTGCGGTCGCGCGCGACTTGGCAAATCCGCTGATTCCATGCGCCGAACACACCGCCTCCACTGCAAGAAACCGCAGTGCCAGGTAGTTCTCAAGAAAAACGGAATCAGGTCGGCGGCGGTTTTTGAAGGGAATAGAAAAACGGGTAGCAGGCAAAGGAAGCACTTAATGCGGGATATAGGCCAGCGAAGTGGCGCTCGATGGAAAAAACAAACCCGGCGGTGCAAGCTCAGGGAAGAAAGTGGAGAGATATTTCACTAAAAGGTGAACTCAAATTTTCATTCAGGTGAGTTTGAAACCCTAGGGTAGATACAAGCCCATTTTATAGGAAGCCCATTAAATGAGAAAAGACAGATTTATCCCTAGGGTAATTTACATAGACGCAAAAATAAAACTACGGGCCCAACGGGTAAAATAGTAAAATCCTAACTAAAGGTAACTTGTGCTGATGCGGAGCTTTTGTAGCAGCTACGACTTCGCTTCAGGACCGTCTGATCTCCGATGGGCCATTTGGATAGTTGCATCGGTTTTACGCTGAAACCGACAAAGCGTCCACTGTCTTCGTACTGGGTACCCGGATTGGGCTGGCCCGATTCTGCAGTTCCCTCAGCCCGTCAATCGCTCGCCGCCTGTTTACCTGGGACAAACCCAACCAATAGACCAGCGGATCCCCTATCGTTCCTGGCCCATGTACCCAGATTAGGTCGGCCCGACTCCGTGGCCCCTTTGGCTGGTAGTCGCTAGTCGCCCGTGTACCTGAGTCACATGCGGCCCAAGAACCGACATGTCTCATGTCCTCTTCATATCTCTCTGTTTACTTCTGTTGACAATTACTCATCACTTCTAGAGCCATGAGGCCCATGATCTTCAACATGGCTCCTCAATCTCCCCCTTGATGAGTGCATTGTCAACACCTACTTCATCAACGCTTCGTAACCTGCAAAACCTGTGGAAACACGAAAAAACACACAAGACAATAGATAGAAGTAAATAAACTAAAAGTTTTAACCCTAATGACCAAAATCTAAATAAAAGCTAGAAAATGGTCATTATGGTTAAGCATAAAATAAATCAATAAAAATTTAAAATGAGTGCAATCTTTTAAATATAAATAAGGATATCCAAAGAGTAAGGGCAAAAGAGGCTAAAAATCCCCCTAAAACAAATCCCAGAGAAAGCCAAAACTCCCCCGAAACTCTTCTAAAAGATCAAGTAACACAAAATTTCTCCTCCTTGTTGACAATTGGACTCATCAAGTGAGACTAAATGCACTCAAAAGAGACACAGAATGCAACTAGGGTGCAAGTGGAGTATAAAAAGCATGCTTCTCAAATATGATTGACTGCAATTACAACATATGGAAAGTATAGCATAAAATATTGTCTAAGACACATGGCATGATCAGTGCAATAGATGATATCCAAAGAAAGTCATTAGCACGCATTTTTAGATTTTTCAAATAAAAGCATCACCACAATTTTTAGTCGACAAGCAAGGTAAAACTTGAGATGGAAAGGCTAGCTGATATCTACCAAGATAAGCATTGTCCATAAAAGAAGCATCAGCAAATTTGTTATCTTTTTTAATTTTCAGGCCTGTTTATAGCAAAAAAAATGGCATTAATGGTCAAACTAGGCAAATACTGAAAAATGGTATTTTTGACTGAAAATGTGTCAAACTTGGTAAAGCCCAGTATGACCGGCTATGGTAGGCCGGTCCAACCGGCTAGGTCCGGTCAGACTGGACCCATGGGCTCGATCAGACTGGCCAGGGATCATAATATGAATCCGAGGAGGATTCGACCTATTTTTACCCAAATCTTATCCTAACAGAGTTTTGGCCAAATCTTACTTTATCTCTAGCCAGGGATAACCAGCCCACCCCTATAAATATTAGTGGCAAGGCCGATTCAAGCCCCCCTCTTTCCAATCTCGAAAATCCAAAGCCCTAGCTTTGAATCACATATACTTTTCTTTATTTTCCACATCTTCGTGGGTTTGCTTGGAAGCCCTCTGTTTGCCGCGTCCGTAATCACGGTAACCCTTGCTGGTTCGCTTGTGAACCTCCCATTAATCCACGTAACATATTGCTATCCCTTTTTATTGGTTTTTTTGCCATAGTTGGTAATTCGGCCCTCTGGCCGAATTGGGTTTGATCTCTTATTATCTTTGTAGAATAATTGTCTTCCTAAACACCTCCGCAAAATTTGGAAGTGATCGGATCTTGTTTGCTAGGCCGTCTGACCTCTAACAGATCAGATCTATCGCCACCGGTCCGACCGGTGGCGTAGGGCCGGTCTGATCGAAGCCCCTTCGTCAGACTGTTTTCGGCAACGACCGGGCTGACCTAAGGCACCCCACCGGTCCAACCGAGACCCTCCGCACCACACCGAAGCCTTTCGCTGAACCCTGATCGCCAGAGTTCTGTGTGTTGGAGTCCGCGCGCGCCGAAGTCTGCTCCACCGGTCCGACCAGGAGTACTTCGCTGGTCAGACCACTGGAGCCCACCTCGCAGCTACTTTCAGGACGCACTCCCGAAGCCCCTCCGCACTTCCAGTCCGACCAAGGTCATACCTCCGGTCCGATCGGACTTGAGGCTGAAGGTGCCCTAGGGACCCTTCGGACACTCTTCGTTGTAACTCCGAATCGGCCTCTGAATTGGCCGATTCCAGGTATTTTGATCATTTTGCTATTGTTTACATTGTTACTAGTACTTTTCAGCCAATTGGATTGAAATATCAATTATGTATTTGATTGCCTGGTGACTCCAAATCCCTTGTCACTATCTAGGGTAGTCGGAACGCGGCGTCGGTATCGTTGTGATACTTTTGGACGTTGAACCGACCCAAGTGCGGGGGCGCATTTCTGCGTCAACACACTTTTTGGTGACTCCGCTGGGGACAACGCCAACCATGACTACTACCACTACATCGGTAGCGAGTACCTCTACTACGTCTACATCCACTACATCACCGATAAACACTATGGGGGGCACGGACATCGACGACTGCAACATTATGACGCCCACCATGGGAGACATATCAGAGGAAGACCGAGAAAAAATTGAAGCGAAGAAAAAGGAACTCGAAGAGTTGATGCTCAGGGATTGCATAAAGACACGCTCGGGCTTCGTCATGCGCGACAACCTCAACCTAACCCAGGTACGCCCGTCATCACCCCCTTTATCTGCCTCACAAGTCGACCGTAGAATAGTTGCATCTATTGATTAGGCGGTTAGCGCCTCGCTAGCCAACAAACTAGAACCCGCAGTTGTCTTGCAAGTGGCAGCAATATTTATAAGATTCAGTTTTACTGAGGCCGATTCACTAGCACCAATCACTAGTATTCCGCTAGCACAACATATTTGTTGGGGGAAAATATCTCATCTTCGGGGTTATTGCCGAAGCAACATAAAGGCAGACAGCGGATTCGAAGGTTCCCAGACGATCATCTTCGAAGATACCCGGAACCAAGTTCGAAGTACGAAGATAGGCATTGGTTCGAAGTACATCTTCGAACTAAGGCCCTCCAAGATCTTTTCTGCCAGCTAAGATGGAGGACTTATCTTCTTTCTCATTAGATTAGTCTTTTTACCATTTTAGCCCTATTAAGGGAACCGAATAGTTTCTACTATGTCGGTTGTAATAGAGGGGTAAATAGGTCTTTTCCTTAATGTTTGGGCCTATAAATACCCCCCATTTCACCCTGTAATAGGGACCGAATACAAGTTATTCAATACACACATTCGAACTTTTCTAAGTTATTATCCTTTCAGAGGCTTAGAACAGTTCTCTTCACAAACACTTCGTTTGTTAGTTTCTTTTCCACAGAAACCTGTTAGCGTAATCTTTTACGCCAACAGTTGGCGCCGTCCGTGGGGAACCTAGTCCGAAAAACTTCGTTCTCTACCAATTTCTTACATCATGCCTCCTAAGCGGAGCGCACCCCGCAATCCCACTCGGAGGTCTTCTCGGATCTCCGGAGAAATACCCTTCGACACAGTTGAAGTCGGAGGTCCTTCGACATTCCCTCCACAAACTCCGGAAGGGGCTTCCATTCCTCGAACATACGAAGCTTCTCCGCCAACCCCTTCTATACTCCGACCGCCCGGAGTCCCTTCTCCACCCTCCATCCCGATTCGAACTGATCCGACCAATTCTCAAGACCCGGAAGATCTTTCCGGAAGAGATGAAAATAATCTTGGAGATATGGCCACTCAAATGGCCAACCTTCAAGCTGAAGTGACAAGGTGGCGACAGGAAGCTGCGAGCAGGCTTCGCTCTCAAACCACCCCAACCATCCCAGAAGTGCCCGAAGATGATGATCTTGATTATCCCGAAGCCCCGGAGAACGCCTCCTTCGACGATGAGTCTCCGCTGCATCCTGAGCTGCAGAAGGTTCGCTTTGATCCAAAGTTTAAAACTTCGAAGCTCTGTAAGTATGCCGGAGATGAGGATCCCGGAGAGTTCGTTCGGTCTTATGCCCTAGCAATTGAGGCTAGCGGCGGAGTTAGAGACACTATGGCGAAGTGGTTCCCTTTAGCTCTTCAAGGAGTGGCATTGAGATGGTTCTGGTCTTTGAAGCCAGGATCAATCAATTCATGGTCGCAATTGAAGAGGAAGTTTATAAGCAACTTTCAGGGCACCTTCGTGCCTCCTATGTTAACAGGAAGCCTTTTCCAGGTGAAACAGCTCCCCGGAGAAACATTGAGGCAGTACTTTAAGCGCTTCGCTCATACGAAGTCGCAAATTCGGGGGCTGTCCACATCTTCAGTGGTTGATGCAGCTCGGGAAGGCGTCAGTCATCAAGGCCTTCTGGATAAACTGCATCGGAAGAGCATCTCCTCAATCTCTCAATTAATGTCATACTTCGAGGAGTATGCGAGGTCAGAAGAGGGTTGGCTTCGGAGGACTGCTGCTACTTCGTCCACATTGCAAGAAGTCAAAGTAGAAGTGAAGACTTCGGCACAGCCGCAGGAACCAGTCTTCGAAGTGCAACATGATCGGAAAAGAGGGAAAAAGCACCCTCGTTCTGAAGTCATGAATATTGCACCCCCACAGAAGTTTACACCAAGGGCTCCACAGTCTACGGGGAACAAGGCCAGCGGCTGGAGGCCGCCAAGGAAAACGGCTGGCAAGGGCCAGACCCTTTTCTGCTGCATTCATGGAGAAAATCGAAGCCATGCAACTGACACTTGCAAGGCTATACTTACTCTAAGGGGAGAGTACTTAGAGAGAACTTCGGGTCGAGGCAGTACCGACCGAGTTCCAGCTACAACGCGCCCAGAGCCGGTCCAGGCTGTGGCGCGAATAGAAAATTTTGATGCTGCAAGGCACCCTCCGGTGGCCAATGTTATGCCACCTCCGAAGCAAGAAGAAGGGCAAGATAGAGGAAAAAGAGTAGTTCTCCCTATCTCCGGAGGAGGTACCCTCGGAAGCATGTCCAAGAGACAGCGAAGAGAGTACGTTCGGGAAGTAGGTCATATTGGGACTTCGTCATCTGCAGCTGCAATGCCGGAGTGGTCTCACGTTCCAATATCTTTCTCTGCGGAGGATGCAGCTGGTGTTAAGTTCCCGCACGCAGATCCATTGGTTATCACTGCTGATATTGCGGGCACTGAAGTCCGAAGGGTGTTAATTGACGGAGGTAGCTCGGCAGATATCATTTTTGTTCAAGCCTTCGATCAGTTATGCATTTCCAGGAAGCATCTCCTTCCAGCGGCTCGTCCTCTGCAAGGCTTCGCAGGACCCCCGCTTGATGCACTTGGTCAGATAGGCCTCGAAGTTACCTTTGGAGAAGGTTTATTAGCCCGGACTGAAGAAGTTATCTTTGATGTGGTAGATGCCCCGTATGCTTATAACATCATTTTCGGATGGGGCATGCTGAACCAGTTCGGAGCTGTGGCGCATCACAATTACTTGTGCATGAAGATGCCCACACAAGCAGGAGTCCTTACGATCTTCAGAGATCAAGCCAGTGCTCGGAGAGCGGAATATGGTCATGGTCCCCCTCTTGATCCGAGGCAAGTAAACAGTGTGCAAAATAATGAAGAAATTTTTTCAGCCTCCTCCGAAGCTTCGAAGAAGTCTTTTCCGAGACCAAGTCCCAAAGGAGAGATTGCAACGAAGGTCATTGTTAAAGATGGTAAAGAGTACACATTTCAATTTGGTAAAGATTTACCTCCTGAAGTTGCAACCTCCTTGGAAAAGGTAGTGGAAGAAAATTTGGATGTCTTCGCTTGGTCTGACGAAGATATCACCGGAGTCGATCGGGATATTATTGAACACAGTTTACTTGTAAACCTGAAGGCCCGGCCTGTTCGACAAGGACTCCGGAAGATGTCCGCAGAGAGAGCTGCTCTAGCTAAGGACGAAGTTGAAAAATTATTGAAGGCTGGGATTATCAGAGAAGTGGCTCACACAGAATGGATAGCCAACCCAGTCTTCGTCAGAAAGAAGTCTTCCGGGAAGTGGCGCATGTGCATTGATTTCACATCTTTGAATAAAGCATGCCCACGTGACCCCTACCCCATGCCCCGAATTGATCAACTGGTTGACTCCACCGCAGGTTCGGAGTTACTAAGCTTCCTCGACGCGTATTCTGGTTATCATCAAATATGGTTGAAGCGCGAAGATGAAATCAAGACAAGCTTCGTAACTCCTTCGGGAGTCTTCTGCTATGTAAGAATGCCCTTCGGCCTAAGAAACGCCGGGGCTACGTTTTCAAGATTAGTTGCTAAGGCTCTAGGTCATCAACTAGGTCGCAATGTGGAGGCCTATATGGATGATATTGTAATAAAGAGTGCTTTAAAGCACCAACATAGCCTAGACTTAGCAGAAACATTCAATAGCCTTCGAGCATGTGGGATCCGTCTTAACCCCGAAAAATGTATATTCGGAGCTAAGGCTGGAAAATTGTTAGGGTATTTAGTTTCAAGCAGGGGAATTGAAGCTAGCCCTACTCAAATAACTGCGTTGCAGAAGATGGCTCCTCCGGAGAATTTAAAGCAAGTGCAAAAGCTGACTGGGCGTCTGGCCGCACTTAGCAGGTTTTTATCAAGGTCTGCGGAGAGGAGTTTGCCAATATTCAAAGCTTTGAAAGGGTCCGAAGATTTTGCATGGACACCGGAGTGTCAGAGAAGCTTCGAAGATATTAAAGATTATCTCAGTAATCTTGCTACACTCACGGTGCCTACTGCGGACGAAACCCTACTCCTGTACCTTGCAGCTACAGGTTCAGCTGTTAGCGCAGTCCTTGTCAGAGAAGTGGATTCCAATGGGAAGTTGGTCCAAAATCCTGTTTATTTTGTATCCGAAGCATTATCAGGAGCGAAGACAAGATACTCCGAACTTGAGAAGTTCGTTTATGCTCTGATAATGGCTTCGAGGAAGCTAAGACATTATTTTTTGGCTCATAATGTAATTGTACCAACTTCGTATCCCTTAGAAGATATGCTCTGAAGCAAAGATTCCACTGGAAGGATTGGAAAGTGGGCAGTCGAGCTAGCACCCTTCGGCATATCTTTCTTGGCAAGGACAGCTATCAAATCCCAAGTCCTAGCAGACTTCGTAGCAGAGTGGACTCCACCTGCGAATTTGACTCCGGAGAAATCAAGTGACGGAGTTTGGACTGTTTACTCCGATGGGGCTTTCCAAGCATCCGGAGCAGGCATTGGGGCAGTGTTGATTTCACCGTTAGGGCAAAGAGCAATGTACTCCGCAAGACTCAACTTTAAGTCTACCAATAATATAGCGGAGTACGAAGGAATTTTATTGGGACTCCGGAAAGCACGTGCTCTAGGGGCTACAAGAATAATTATAAAAACAGATTCTCAGATAGTAGCAGGGCACGTAGACAAAAGTTTTCAAGTTCGACATCCACAGCTTGCAAAGTACTTAGAAGAAATCCGCAAAATCGAAGCACACTTCAAGGGTATTTCCATTCGGAGTATACCAAGAGCGGAAAACGTGCAAGCGGACATTTTAGTGAAGGCTGCAGCCAGAGCTGTGGATGTGCCTGAAGAAGCTTTCTATGAGGAGCTCAATATACCTTCGGTGCCACAAATTTCCTCTGCGGAGATTCTTTGCATTCCTAGTGCAGATTGGAAAGATTCGATCATAGAACTCTTGCAAGGAGGAACAAATTTGCCCGAAGAGCCCTATTTGTCAAGATTAAAGCTCAGAGCCAGAAACTATCAGTTAATCAACGGTATATTATACAAGGCCGGAGTATGTTCCCCTCTACTCCGATGTATATCTCAAGCCGAAGGCCAAGAAATTCTTCGAGAAATTCACGAAGGCCTTTGTGGAAGCCATTTAGCCCCTAGAGCTCTGGCATGAAAAACACTTCGCCAGGGGCTTTATTGGCCCACAATAACAGCTGATGCGGAGAGCTTGGTCCGCACATGTCAAGGATGCCAGTGGATGGGTCGACGGAGTCATCGCCCACCAACAACTCTTCAAGTCATTGCTCCGGTATGGCCTATGGCCAGATGGGGTATGGATTTAATTGGCCCCTTTCCAGTAGAAAAGGGAAATCTGAAGTTCGTAGTGGTAGCTATTGAATATTTTTCTAAGTGGGTGGAAGCAGAACCCTTAACAGCTATCACTTCGAACAATGTGGAGAAATTCTTCTGGAAGAACATTATTTGTCGGTTCGGAGTGCCTAGATACCTCACAGTTGATAATGGAACACAGTTCGACGCAGAACCCTTCAGGAAGTTTTGCGAAGACCTAGGCATTCAGCTATGTTTTGCTGCAGTGAGGCATCCTCAGTCGAATGGAGCCGTAGAACGAGCCAATGGAAATATTTTATCAGGGCTAAATTGAAGAATAGTAGGATTAGCAAAGGGACTGTGGACCGAAGAGCTTCCAAAGATTCTGTGGTCCATTCGGACTACCCAAACAAGGTCCACAGGTTTTACTCCGTTCAGACTACTATTCAGAGATGAAGCTATGACTCCAACGGAGCTCAAAGGGGGATCATTTCGCAGCACCAAACCGGACGTTGAAGAAGAAAGACAAGCTTCGTTAGATTTGTCAGAAGAAACAAGACTTCGGGCTGTAGCTAATTTATCAAAGTATCATCAGCAGACGAAGACTTGGTATGACCCGAAGGTTAAGCTCAATGAACTAAGACCGGGTCATCTTGTTCTACGAAGCATTATAGCACCAGGGAAGTTAGGCAATAAATGGGAAGGTCCATACCTAATTGTCCGCTCAGGGCACCCTGGTTCATTTAAATTAGCTAATTTAGAAGGTGAAGAGTTAGCACATACTTGGCATGCGGAGCACCTAAAGCGATACTTCGCATAAGGGCTCCTTGTAATTCGCTTGTAATCATCTCCTAAATTAATAAAGCATATGACCCTGATAGTTGCCTTCCCCTCATAGACTTCCAGCTTCCGAGTGGACGCACTGGAACCGCGGGGTCGACCGAGAGGGAAGTGTCATTAAGCTGGGTTGTATTTTCGGACTTTGAACCCATAAAGTTCAAAGCTTCCGACGTGGGGGCTGACATAATCCGGAGCCCAGGCCACCGGCTTGTAGGCATCCGTAAAAGAGCCCAAAACCACACCCTACGGAGTCCAAGCCATTGGCTGGTAGACTTCCGTAAAAAGAGCCGAAGGTGGCCAAAACCCTACGGAGTCCAGGCTGCAGCTGGTAGACTTCCGTAAAAAGAGCCGAAGGTGGCCAAAATCTGCGAAGTCCAAGCCATTGGCTGGTAGACTTCTGCAAAAAGAGCCGAAGGTAGCCAAAATCTGCGAAGTCCAAGCCATTGGCTGGTAGACTTCTGCAAAAAGAGCCGAAGGTGGCCAAATTATACGGAGTCCAAGCCATTGGCTGGTAGACATTCGTAAAAAGAGTCCAAAGAGACCATTGCAAACTCCGAACCATTGGTTCATCAGAGATCGCAAAGACAAAGCCGAAGGTGGCTAAAGCAAAACAGCATTTGAGCCATAAGCTTCGAATGTCTGTTAACATAGTCCAAAGTGACAAATTTTTAAGACACTAAAGTGTCCTGAAAGTTATCTAAACTGATTTCTTTCATAAAACAAAGGTACTAAATTACCATTCTTCTGACTACAAATAGTCGAAGACATTTCATAAGATTTTAAAAGATCTTTAAATGACAGAGGGGCTCCGAACCCCCAAAAAATTGTACTCCGAAGTTTTTTCTTTGCGCATAACCATCTTTGAATACATTTCGAAGTTGCTTATACCCAAAGAGGGGCTAGTAAATATGGAGACAATTTTAAATCGGCATTCATTATTGAAATAAATGTGTTTACAGATTACACTATGAAAAATTGGTATCTATACCAAGAAGGAATCGGAGACCTCTTCGGTCCCGAGAGCTAGGGGTGGAACGACTAGTTCCAACATCGGAAGTTCTAAGAACTTTACGTTTAACTCTCTTCCTCCCCTTCGAAGCTCTAAAATCCTTCTTCTCTTGTTGAAGCTCGGCCCAAGTTCGAAGCCGTTCGGGGCTTCTTTCCCAGCTTCTAAGATCTTCAGATCTTTTATTTCGAGCTTCACCTTCGTCTTCAGACCAAATAGTGTCTTCAGAAGACGAGGTGTTTGCGTTAACCTCTTTCTCTTCCTCTTTAATATAAGACAATACGTCTTTGATTACTTCGGGCGCAATTACGCCGGAGTCATCTCGAGGAATAAGAAATCGAGGACGCTTATAACTCTTTAGAAGTTCGAAGGTGTTCCATAACGAGCGAAGTTCGTTGTTAAGCTCTAACACTTCGATGTCTTCCATAAGAGGCAAAGCCTAAAAATATAACAAACAAGATTTTCATTGATAAATGTTTACAAGCATGAGCTTTACATAGTCAAAAAATCCTAAATAATTCCTAAACCTGCGGGTTCGGAGGAGGCTGACTGCTCGAAGCTTGGCTCCGAACTTGCTTCTGGCGTTGGCCTTCATCGATCCAAGCCTTGATCGCGGAACGACCTTTGGCTCTCCATGAGGTTTGAAAGGCTCGCCAGGCGGCAGTCACGCCTTCGGAAGGATTCAAAAGCCGCTCGTCGTCGAAGGTAATGGAGCCCTCTGCGCTCGGAGTAATTGTTTGGCCCAAATCCTCGTAGTAACAAAGTAGTCCGAGGGCAGACACTTGTCCGGAGAGTTCTCCATAACGAATGCCTACCGTCTTCATTTGCTTCGCTGCTCCTTGGATCCTTTTTAGCCGGCGCAGCAGAGTCACGTTGTCATCCGAAGGAAGTGATCCAGTAGTACCGAAGTACTCCAGAACACCTAGCATCTGTTCGATGACCTCCGTAGCTACCTTCTCCGACTTGAGCTTTTCTTCAGTTAGTGCATCCTTGCTCGAAGTCGTTTCTGCCAAAACTCCAGAAATCCTAGCATTCTCCGTAGTTAAAATATTCTTCTGGTTTAGGAGTTGGCTAGCTTCTTCTTGGAGCCTTACAAGTTCGGACCCAGCACTAGCATGCTCCAACCGCATCTTTTCAATTTCAACCCGAAGCACAATTCTTTCTGCTTCGAACTCCTTATTAGCAGCCTCCAAGCCCTGTCTGGCCCTACGCTCCGTTGAAATCATATTATCCATTTGAAGTACTCTAGCTTCGGAGAAAGATAAGTTGCGTTTAAGAGCTTCATTTTCTTCCCGAAGCTGAGCAATTTCATTCTCACTTGATAAAGTTGCAGCGCGGGCCAAGACTGCTTGCTGAGAAAAGAAAAAACTAAAGTAAGAAATTATTCATGTATAATTTGCTGCTGGTTCGAAGAAGTACTCCGAACCCAATATAATTTGCTAAAGATATTGGCTTGAAGATGCTCCGTACCTGGTAGGCCGCTCGTTCCAGGGCAACGTTAAGCTCCGAACTCTTCGCCCTGCTTAATTTTGCTACCAGCTCTGTCTCCCCGACTTTGCGACTCACTCGACCTAAAGGTTTGAGCAGAGTCCGAAGCCCAGTTGGCTCCAAAAAAGGAGTCAAAAGAGGGAGCATTGCCGAAGCCCTTTGGTCATCCCTGCTTGACGAAGGTCCGGAGCGTTCTCCTGAGGTCCTTGGAACTTCAGAAGATGCCCCCCCTCAGTTGATTCACTTTCATCTGTTGACTCAGACGAAGTTGATCCTTGAGTAGGGAGAGGCTCTATGTGTCTTTTACCCCTTTCAGGCCCCTGTTGAGCGCCCTCCGGGTGCGGCTCCGAAGTTGTCGAAGGCCTTTGAGTTGTGTCGTCATGATGTACTTCTTCCGAAAGAGGCTCTGAAAAAACAAAGATATTATACATTGTATAATTTTGCAGAAAATAATAAAAGAATTATGCGAAGTTTACCTTCGACATTCTGGGGGAGGTCGAGCACTGGACTGCTCGGAGGATCAAAGGTGAAGTCATCATCTGAATCCACAGTTAAAACTTCAGCTGCCGGAGTATCTTCGTGAGCAGTCCTCCCCATATCCACAACTGAAGTTGTAGGAACTTCAACTTCATCTTCGCCCATAGGGGCTTCGATCTGCTCTTCTTCTTGAGCATCCGGAGCTCTCACCTCTTTAATATTAGCTTGAGGCTCCGGCATACCTGCAGTATCTTCAATGTGAATATTTTGTTTAGCTGCATCTTCATCAATCAATCTCACTAATAATATACCTTCATCTTCTTTAGAACCGGAGATTGAGGTTCTTGAGCTCGAAGGCGCAGGATTCGAAGGTGCGAGATTTTTCGGCTTCCGAGCCACCTTCTTCACCAGAGTCTTTGCGGAGCTCGAAGCTCCGGCTTCAGCTATCCTCTTCTTGGGTCCTTTCTCCAAAGGCACCCAGTCCATCAGAGGGGGCGGAGTCAACTCCAACATTCCCCATACTCTGTTAAACCTCTCCCAACTCCCGACCAATTTAACTCTCCATTCTTTTTCAGTCGGAGTTGGGGCACCCAAAATCTTCTCCGAAGCCCTTACAATTTGCTCTGAAGTAATAGGGGCTGAAGAAGCTAAAAAATAAATCAAATTAGTCTTTCTTCGAAGTAAATATGTATAATACATGTTGGTTTCGAAGTTACCTGCAGGGCTCGAAGTCAAGTTAATCTTGCGGAGACCGCCTTCCGAATCATCCTCGAAGATGACAGGCCAGTTGGCCATCAGCGGAGGAATTTGCAGTCCGATGAATTCTTCGGCTAAGTCCCGTATGCTTAACCTTCGGCTAATCTTTTGAAGCAGGTTAAGACGAGCTTCGAGTTGGCCTTCGTTGGGCTGCAGTAAGGCTTCTTTCCGAATTGAATTTCTTTAAGGGGCCCAGCCAGAGGACTGCTTGCTCCAACTTCGGCATAGAACCATCTCAGAACCCAATCAGTATACCATCTAGCATTGATGGCCTTGGCAGGAAACTGAAGGGCATACTCATATCGAAGTCTAAAGTTGATAGAGCCGAAGGATATCACCACTTTTTCACCTCCGGAGCCTACGAAGGTCTTCGGTTGGCAAGTTGCTCTGTGTAGTGCAGCGAAGATTTCTGCCCTCCCCTCACAACCTTCGGCTCTCAGCGCCCATTCGAAGATAGCTAATCTAGCTACTGCATTCGGAGATAATTGGGGGAGGGTTACATGGAACAGATCAAGTACCTCCGCCAGGAAATCCACTGCAGGGAGGCCCAAGCCAGCTTCGAAGAAGGCTTCGAATACCACTACTTCTCCGGGTCTTGGCGATGGAATCGATTCTTTGCCCGGCTTCCGGATCATAACTCCATTACTAACTTTTCCCCCTGCTGTGATTGCCAAAGACTCCCTCTTGCAGGTAGAAGGCCCCAACTCAAAAGATTGATCCAAATACTTCGTCGATGGCGGGCACAGACCTTGGTCATCGGCGATTTGGGGATTTCTCCCCCCTGCCGCCATGGATGTCACCGCCGGCATCGGAGGTGCCGCCGCCAACGCTGCCGCCGCTGCTGCTGCGGCCGCCTGCTACCGGGCCAAGGCTGACGGAGGTGCAGATCCCTTAGTCTTCACCATCGCGACCGCCGGATTGCTCTGAGGAAATGGAGGCTAGGGCTCAAGAACTTGAAGGGCTAAAAAGTTTTTGATTGCGAGAATGCGGTGAAAAGGTAACCGGGTAACTTCTAGGCCTTCTATTTATAGCCTAGATTTCACTTTTTTACCGTTAGTTCGTGTCGTTTCGCATTCCTGCCGTTACTTTTCCCCGAGATTAACGCTTACTACAGTTTCCATTAGAAACAGAAACTTAACGGCTATTTTTTCTAAGTCTAAAAGACATTCGAACTTCTTGAGTCGGTTCTAAGATAGTTCGAAAAGCAATTACCTTAAGACTGATTCGAAGTTCATATCTTCGTGCATTTCGGAGATAAAATAAAAACCAATAACCCCTATGTTTGGTTATCTTTTCCTTCCATATACTGCTCTCCTAACATTACAGGTCAAACGGAGAAGCGTATTCGAGGGGCTACTGTTGGGGGAAAATATCTCATCTTCGGGGTTATTGCTGAAGCAACATAAAGGCAGACAGCGGATTCGAAGGTTCCCAGACGATCATCTTCGAAGATACCCGGAACCAAGTTCGAAGTACGAAGATAGGCATTGGTTCGAAGTACATCTTCGAACTAAGGCCCTCCAAGATCTTTTCTGCCAGCTAAGATGGAGGACTTATCTTCTTTCTCATTAGATTAGTCTTTTTACCATTTTAGCCCTATTAAAGGAACCGAATAGTTTCTACTATGTCGGTTGTAATAGAGGGGTAAATAGGTCTTTTCCTTAATGTTTGGGCCTATAAATACCCCCCATTTCACCCTGTAATAGGGACCGAATACAAGTTATTCAATACACATTCGAACTTTTCTAAGTTATTATCCTTTCGGAGGCTTAGAACAGTTCTCTTCACAAACACTTCGTTTGTTAGTTTCTTTTCCACAGAAACCTGTTAGCGTAATCTTTTACGCCAACAATATTTATAGTAGAACTGACAGCAATACTAGAATAACCATCACATTTCCGACTACATCATCCGGATTCGAAACACATAGCTACGCTTATGGCCAGGCAAACCCAGCTTATCAAGTGTTGCCACCGCCTACACCCATACCTACTCTACTGCCACCGCTCGCACTGCACACTCCCACACCGCTGCATAGGACAGAGTATGCTGATATACCGCTGCGCGTCCCGCCACCACATGAAAGACGCGCAAAAGCATTAGACCATGACGATATCGAGGAACGTATCCGTGTGCTATTTAGGGAATGCACCGGCTTTACACCTCAGGATAGAGCTAGGGTTTATCGGAAACCATATCCCGACCACTTTGACACAATTCCGTACCCTCGTGGTTATAGAGTCCTAGATTTCACAAAATTTGACAGCGATGGTAGTAAATCCACATTAGAACACATTAGCTAATTTCTAGCACAATGTGGTGAAGCTAGCGGGTCGGACGCATTGAAACTCAGATTATTTTCCTTATCATTGTCCGGCACCGCATTCACCTGGTTTTCGGTGCTCCCGCCGAACTCCGTCCAGACATGGGCTCAATTGGAGCATAGATTTCATGATTATTTCTACACAGGCGAGATCGAACTTAGGCTATCGCACCTCACGACGGTTAGACAAAAATCTGGCGAGAGTGTTTCTGAGTATGCCAAGCGCTTTAGAGACAACAAGAATAAATGTTTTAGCCTAAACATATCGGAGAGAGCCTAGCAGATCTAGCATTCAATGGCCTACGGGCAGAAATTAAAGAACGTATGGATAATCAAAACCTCTTGGACGTTAGCCAAGTCTTGCAACAGGTTCTGTTCCAGGAAGGCCGGGCCAAAGATAGAAAATTTGTTAAAACTTTTAATAAGCCAAGGGATGAAATCCACACTATGGAGCACTCTGACGAGGAAGGGTCCGGAGAGGAAGAAGATCTGGCCGATACATACATGGCTGAATGGACTTGGAGCACGAAGTCTAAACCCATCACCTGCTCCGAATTGCGGCCATCTCCCTCCAAGAGTTGGCCTAACGAAGTTAGATATTCGTTCAACGTGTCTAAGTGCGATAAAATATTCGATTTTTACTTAAAAACCAGCTTCTGCGACTGCCGAAAGGGCAAGTCATGCCATCCTCCGACGAATTAAAAAAGCGTCCCTACTGCAAGTGGCATGATTCACATTATCACTACACTAACGATTGCAATTTTTTTCGTTGGCAGGTACAATCAGCCATAGAGGAAGGACTATTGAAAATAGAAGCAAATCCAAAGATGAAATTAGATAGAGACTCTTTTCCCATGAACAACGTTGAGCTCGAGGGAAAGAAGGTGTTGATTCGGCCGAAGCAGGCCAAGTCGGCTAAAGGGAAAGCGGTCATCGTAGGAGACACTCACACGTGCACACTCGTACCAAAGAATCCAGAGGTAGGAGTTTGGAAAGAAAATATTAAGCCATCATCTTCGGCTAGGCACCGCAGAAGGCCGAAGGTGACTTACAAGATGCTTTTGGACAAGCACCAGCGAAGGTCTGAGAGGAGAGGTGTTCGCCCACGGTCTCCGGGACGGTCGAAACCCCCTAGGAGAATGAGCCTCGCGAGGGTTGAGTTCGGACCTCAAGGCCCAAACCCCTCTTTAGAGTGGATATAGCCTCCGGCAGGGTTCAGACCTCACTGGCTGATCCCCCCTCCGGGTTGGTCCCAGCCTCCGGCAGGGTTCGGACCTCAGTGGCCAAAACCTCCTCTTGCTTGGCCCTAGTTTACGGGAGGCTTCGGACCTCAGTGGCCGAACCCACCTCCTCCAGATGGGTTCCAACCTCCGGGAGGATTCGGACCTCATTGGCCGGACCCACCTCCTCCGAGTGGGCTGCAACCTCCGGATGGATTCAGTCTCCAGTGGCTGGACCCATCTCAGCCATGGGCTAGTTTACCTCCGGCCTTGTGGGACCCTTCGCTGGTATGGTCCGAAGTACCATCGACGTGGCCGAGTTTCTAACAGGCCAACGGGTTCAGCACTTAGTGGGCGAGGCCGCTAGAGCCTCCGATGCCACCACCCTACTGTTGGGCGATGGCTCCGACTTGGCCTCCACCGCCGGAGAACTCCGGGCAGTGTCTAGCTACTAACACTCACATTCCTTCTAGTGTTTCCGAGTGGCAGGTTCGGGGGCCAGCGTAGGATGATAATGTTATTCACCGCCTGTCCATAGTACCTCAAAACCGGGCTCCGCGAGATGGCACTGGAAGGGATGGACGTGAAGATGCCCTAGAGATTATAGTCATCAGGGTGGGATCCCAGGAGGTCCCAATCCCGAAGGGTGCCCCAATGGGACGGTGCAAAGACGCATCTCCTAACCTAACTAGAGCCCCGGCCGAAGCTCGGTCTGACCGGCCTGCTGTGACTGATCTGACCGGCCTTACGGCGGTTTTCATCACAGGTTGGTCCGACCGGCCCGCCATGGCCGGTCCGACCGACCAGGAGCAGAGGAGCACTCATGGCAAGTGCAAGACATTTGAGGCCGATACGAACAAGACCCCTTCGACCAAAACCTCTAAAAGTAAGACCGTGGCACCTGGCACCCGTCCTCAACTGTCATGGGCACCCTCGGGGATGTCCAAGTCTCAAAAGAGGAGGTTACAGTGCTTGCGAGCACAAGAGATACGAGAAGAGAAGGCCGAGGAGGCGCGGGACACACTTTTTGAGGAAATCTGTCCTTGGCCCACCATGAAGAAAGTTTGGAGACCTAGGCCGGTCATGGTCAATGACTCGGCCCCCGTTGTTAGCTCCGACGATGATGACTTGCTCGACGACGACTACACTCCCATCTCCGAGGGGCCTGCTCATAAGGTGATGGACATCGGCGTTGTCATGATACCTTTCGAGTTCGCTCCACTGCAGGAGGAGGCTAGGGTCACACAACTATACCTTGGCCCGTGGGACACTGTATTCGAGAAGCCCAGAGACACGAGTCATCAACAGAGACCTCTCTACATAAGGGGCACATCGACGGGAAGCCTATCTCGAGGATTCTCGTCGATGGTGGCGCCACTGTGAACCTAATGCCATACTCCCTCCTGAGGAAGCTCGGCAAGGATGACGATGACCTGAAGAAGACCAACGTCACCCTCAACAGCTTCAACGGAGACATGATGGAAGCTAAAGGAGTATTGTCCCTAGAACTGACAGTGGGGAACAACACGCTACCCACCGCTTTATTCGTCGTCGACGTGGAAGGTAATTATAATGTATTGCTTGGGCGTGATTGGATCCACGCAAACCAATGTGTGATGTCTACCTTGCACCAGCACTTGATACAATGGGATAGTGACGAGGTC
Source organism: Zizania palustris (assembly GCA_019279435.1). Classification (NCBI taxonomy): domain Eukaryota; kingdom Viridiplantae; phylum Streptophyta; class Magnoliopsida; order Poales; family Poaceae; genus Zizania; species Zizania palustris. Next base: position 14,764,121 of record JAAALK010000283.1, on the reverse strand, counting down.
GAGATAGTGCACGCAGACTCATCGGCCCACGTTAGCTTGGCCGATGTGTCCAGTAACACTGCCCATGATGAGATAGAATGTTTGTCGGTGCGAGACCTCTCGAATTATGATTTTGTCAGAGTATTAGAGGGTAGGTTCATTCCTATTTCTGTGAAGCTGGCCGGTGTGGCTCGGTTGTGTCTAAGATAGTAGAATGTCTAGTGCTAATCTTGATTGGCTAAAGTCTCATTTAGCGCAATATCAGTCTTCTCAAGACGATATTGCCGAAACCATTGAAGATTTTAGCGAAATAGAGAAACTAGGTCAAGGCTTCTCATCGGCCGATCCTTTGGAACAAGTAGACATAGGAGATGGTAGTGTTCCAAGGCCGACATATGTAAATCAGAATTTGAGTAATGGTGTAAAGGCCGAAGTAATAAAATTGCTTTGATCGTATGTTGATTGCTTTGCATGGGACTACAGCTAGATGCCCGGGTTAAGCCGAGAGCTTATTGAGCATCAGCTCCCAATCGAACCTGGGTTTAGGCCTTACAAGCAGCCGTCGTGCCACTTCAATTCGGCCATCTATGACCGAGTTAAAGAGGAGGTTGAATGTCTATTAGAAACAGGTTTTATTAGGCCATGCAGGTACGCAGAATGGGTCGCTAACATCGTCCCTGTCGAGAAGAAGGAGAGTGGCAAGATCCGCATCTACGTCGACATCAGGGATTTGAACAAAGCCACTCTAAAAGATGAGTATCCCATGCCAATAGCCGACATGTTGATCAACGATGCCTCGGGACACAAGGTACTAAGTTTTCTTGATGGCAACGCTGGTTATAATCAAATCTTTATGGCTGAAGAAGACGTTTTTAGAACGGCCTTTCGCTGCCCTGGTTTTGTCGGCTTGTTTGAGTGGGTAGTAATGACGTTTGGTTTAAAGAATGCTGGCATCACATACCAATGTGCCATGAACTTAATCTTTCATGACTTACTAGGAGTTATGTTAGAGGTTTATATAGATGATGTTGTGGTCAAATCGGACGCTATGGAGAACCACCTCACCGATTTAAGAGTTGCTTTCAAAAGAATGTGCCAGTATGGCTTAAAAATGAACCCGCTCAAGTGTTATTTTGGCGTGTCGGCGGGTAAGTTCTTGGGATTCATGATTCATAAAAGAGGCATTGAAATCGACCCTAAGAGGCTTGAGAAAATTAGAGGATGTGTAGCGCCGACATGTAAGAAAGATCTGCAGAAACTGCTAGGCAAGGTTAATTATTTGCGACACTTTATATCCTAGAAAAATTGATGCTTTCGTCCCGATACTCCGGCTAAAAAATGAAGCCGAGTTCACTTGGGGGGCAAGCCAGCAACGCGCCTTCAAGAAAATCAAAGAGTGCTTATCGACGATGCTAGTAGTAAGGGCGCCGAAGGCCAGGATTCTGTTTCAGCTTTATATTGCCACGGAGGAGAGTGTGATTGGATCCGTGTTGACTCAAGACATTGAAGAAAGAGAGTACATCATCACCTTCTTGAGTCGTTGACTTCTGGATGCCGAGACAAGGTACGTGTTTGTGGAGCGTTTGTGTTTATCCCTTTATTATGCGTGTACAAAATTGCATCACTATCTTCTCCCTAGCACATGTGTTGTCACTTGCCAAAAGGATGTCATAAAGTACATGTTGCAAAAGCTGATTCTAAGTGGAAGAATCGGCAAGTGGGCGTATGCGTTAATTGAATATGATTTGGCTTATGAACCGTTGAGAGCTATGAAAGGCCAAGTTGTTGATAATTTTATAGTAGATCACCATGTAGATGTCAATTGGGGCGATGAAGTCGCTTTGATTGAAGTATTACCATGGAAACTTTATTTTGATGGTTCGGCTTGCAAAATGGCCGAGGTGTTGGAGTGGTGCTCGTATCACCAAGTGGTATGTACTTTGAAACCTCGGCCCATTTAGAATTTCATTCAACTAATAATCAAGCCGAGTATGAAGCCCTATTGCTAGGTCTTGAGTTGTTAAACTCCATGGGTGTGAAATATGTTCATGCATATGGTGATTCTTTATTAGTTGTGCAACAAGTAGCTAAGCTTGCTCAATGTTTTAACGGTCTACTAAATAGCTACTTGGATAAGTGTTTAGACCTAATTGCTACCTTTAATGATTTTGATATTACTCATGTTTCTAGAGAGGCCAACTCACTTTCAAATGACTTGGCTCAACAAGCATCAGGCTATCAAATTAGGAAAGGTAAATTCTGCACACGAGAAAAGCCGATGCTTGAAGACGAAGTAGCACCCGAGGGTACTGATGTTGGTCTGACCGGCCTTGTAAGCACGGTCAGTCTGCCCTTGTGTTCCCGGTCTGACCGACCATGTCAGGAAGCTCAGACAGAACCATGCCACATGACCGGCGATAGCCGGTTGAACCGGGCCAACATGGTCGGTCAGACCGACTGTTGTTAGGAAGGTTTAGCACTCGGGGGGCAGGTCCAAATGAGAAATCTCGAGGCCAATTCTAGTGGGAATTTGTCCATTGCTTCTTTGATCAGTGAGGACGATTGGAGGATCCCAATCGTTCAATATTTGAGAAATCGAAGACAAAAGGTTGATCGGAAGGTTCGGCAACAGGCTTTCAAATTTGTTTTGCTTGACGATGTGTTGTATCGTCGGACTATTAATGGAGTACTTTTGAAGTGTTTGGACTCCGATCAAGCTAGAGTTGTTGTAGGTGAATTCCACGAAGGGCTTTGCGGTACTCATCAGTCGGCCCCGAAAATGAGTTGGATGCTCAAAAGGGCATGTTTTTATTGGCCGACTATGACTGAAGACTGTTTTAGATACTTGTTGACACGAAAACGTGCCCCCGCACTAGGGTCAGTTCGACGATCCAAAAGTGTGCGGATACTTAGGGACAAGCCTAAGTGTAACACAGCACTGACGTCGCGTTCCGACTACCCTTAGCCGTGGTAAGGGGGGGTGGAGTCGCCAGGCAATCAGATCACACAAAATAATCCAATTAGCCGAAAGAAATATATTAAACAGAATAAATCAGCAAACTGGTCGGAGCCTGTCTGCTTCGAAGTATGGTGCGAAGGGGTCGCCGAAGTGTACCTTCGGCGTCTAACGCGAAGATGAACTCCGAATGGATCTATACGCGACAGTCACGTCCGAACAGCGGGGTTCGGCGTGAAGTCTCCGATACGGCAAGATACAGAGTAATGACCCGAGCGCAATGCGCAAGCGTAACTTCGTTCGGAGCGGAGTACGAGCGTGGTGAAGCCTGTCGTGACGAAGTGTATTGGCAAAGCATGCGGTCGAAGCAGCAGCCTCGCCGAAGGGTGTTCTGGAAACCTCTGAAACTGATCTCTCAGCTCTGGACGCCTCCGATGGAGTAGCTCCGAACGTGGAAACCTGCAACAGAGAAGAGACGAAGTACTAATTAAGCTGAGGACCGAATTCTGCTAAGTGTTGCACTAGTGGCAAAGGTAGCAATTTGTTACGCAGATTAGCGGATACTTTATAGGTGAAGTAACAAGGCGATAGCAATCTATTATGTAGATTAACGGATACTTCACAAGTGAAGTAACAAGGATTACCACTGTTTTGAAGTGGTCGTCGGAGGGCTTCCAGGCAAACCCACGAAGAGGTACAGAAAAGTAAAGATAAAGTAAATGCGATCAAAGCTAGGGCTTTGTGTTTGATTTGTGCTGTGGGGGGGCTCTGAACTGGCTTCGCCTCTCTTTTTATAGGGGCTAAACCTCTGATCTAATCTGCTATAATTCAGCTGGATAGAGATAAACTCTTAGCCGGAATCGTGCCCAACTCTATCTCTGCCGAAGTGGGCCTTCGACCAGGCCCGTTGAACCCCGCTCCTCGGGACGAAGCTTCGTTGCATGGTCCTCTGAAGGATTCCTGGCCGAAGGCCGTGGGCTGGCTGGAAGCTTTCGGAGCCCATATCCCAATGGTCCTTCGGCCCTGTGGGGCTTCGGCCTACCCCAGGACATGTGTATTTTTGGCCCAAATTGCCAAAATTGCTATTTTGACAATCTCAGCCATTGATGTCATTTTTTGCTGTCAACACATGCCCCCTGACTTTTAGTGAACTAAGTGAACTAAAATCACAACGAGCTAAAGACGATACCTTCCGTATCGAGCTTTCGACACCTTTTAGGTTGTTTGCCACACACTTGGGAAATACATTTTCAAGTATCTACCATTTAGAGCTCTTCGAAACCGCTCTCCTTGCAGAGATTCTAACACGTATGCATTGCCAGGAGCGATTTCAGCTATTTTGAAAGGGCCTTCCCAACTAGGTGACCATTTACCAAACTTGGGACTCTTAGTGCCTAAGGGTAAAATCGTCTTCCAAACCAAGTCTCCCACTTGAAACGATTTGGGTTTAACCTTCTTATTCTAGGCTTTAGCTACCCTCCTCTTGTCTACTTCTTTTAAGGGATCGGCCGACACAAAACCTTGTCCTAATTTCTCTACCTTGCTAAAGTCTTCGATGGCCTCGGCAATACCATCATTATTAGACCGATACTGATCTACCTGAGACTTTAGCCAATCCAGATTACTCTTGCTAGACATGACTACTAATACAAAAACAGTCGTGCTACACCAGCTGGCTTTACAGACACTAGCACAAAATGCCCTCCGGATACACTAACAAAATCATAATCCGAAAGATCTCTACCTGACAGACAATCTACTTTGTTGTGAACGGCGTCAACTGATACATTGGCCAATGCCACTGATGAGGACATCAGTACATCTACACCAGCAGCACCTTCTTCGGTGCCATCTCCTTCTGGGATAATCACGAGGGCCCGTGCAAGAGAGCTGAACTTCGTCATACTACTAAAGAATGAAGGCCCAGAAGAATAGACGCGGGCCTGCCTAGAGTCGGCCTCCCTAGGGGCGCCCCCACCCCTCCTTGGCCGTCCACATTAGGGGCTGCGCCCACCTTCCCCCCCTCTATTTAAATAGAGTCTTGTCATTCCTATAGACTCGAGTTTTGATTTACAATTAGCTTTTGCTACTTTCGACACGCGCCAAATAGTGATGTCCTCGTGTGATTCAGAACTCCACCTTGAGTGATATTCATATTGCTCACATCTCTTTCTTGTTCGTTCTTCGATTGCGAATAGGAAACAATCTTCGTGATTAGGCTGATCTTGCATCAACAAGGTCGGTAACCACAGGGAGTTGGTTCAGCGATTGTATTGGCACTTCGGGTTCGCTCGTCGTAGTCGGATCGTGAGGGTCTTCTTCCACCAAATCGAAGTTATCTCCACTAACCGAAAGATCGGGCATTTAAGCTCTATCAAGTGGTATCAGATTTTCCGGGTTGATCGGTGAGTTTATCGAGTGTTTGTCCCTTCCTACAGTCCACAAAACCAAAACACAAAAATATATTTCAGGTTAGATCCTTGTCCCAGCACCTTGTTGAGCCTTGCACTATCTTTCAATAATTTGCTTTGTTGAATTTGTGTGCTTCCGCGTGTCAATTGTTGCTGGTTACTTGTGCATCTTCATCTGCATATCACGCAAACCCCCCTGGCTGTGCGCCCCTCGCTTCCCTGCCTTGTGTGTCATTTGGAAAGTTACAAAAAATATAGGTTGCCTCATTCTACTCAACCTCATTTGAGAAAGTTTTGGTTGTCTTCCATACAAAGGGTAGTCAATTATTGCTGGTTGCCTAATATTGATCATACTCATTTAAGAAAGTTTTGGTCGCCTACCATACAAAGGGCATATTGCTTCATTTCCGAAATTCTTGATCACCTACCATACAAAGGGTCGTCAATTATTGCTGGTTGCCTAATATTGATCACACTCATTTACGAAAGTTTTGGGTCGCCTACCATACAAAGGGCAGATTGCTTCATTTCCGAAATTCTTGATCACCTACCATACAAAGGGCCGTCCATTATTGCTGGTTGCCTAATTTTACTTGCAAGTTTCTCCGGATAAAAAAAACGAAGAAAAAAAAGAGAAAAAAAGAAAAAAGAAAGGAGAAAAACAACAAGGAGGCGACCCCCCTGGCCGTGCGCCCTCCCCCCTTCCATCCCTGCTCACCTCTTCGGTTTCCCTTTTCGTGTGCCGCCTTTTGCACTTTGTTTCCAGCAGCTTTTGGTTACGTCTTTGGCACTATAATTCAACCTCGCATTATGGTTTGATTGTGCTAATCCTTGTTTTGACTGCAGCCTACCTAGAACCCCACATAGTTCTACAACGAGCATATTTTGTTTCTCCAAGCAATCGCTGCTCCAATCTTTCGCCGGTTCCACCTGTTGGTTGCAGGTCACCCCTGTGTGCTTGGTAAGAACAGATAAGAATTTGATAACAGAACGTCTGTGAGCGACCGATCCACATCCTTGTTGTCGTAGGTTTTTGCTTTGTGTTTGCACTAACTATGGCAGGCAACGACGAACCGAAGGATGCGCAGCTGCTAGACGTACGGGCACAGGTTGATGGCCTTGCTGCGAACATGACAACGATGCATGAGCGCTTTGATTCTACGATCACTTCATCGACCGAGCGGTTCGACCAGATCGACCTCGCTCAGACGGCCATGGTGACCACGCTCGACACCATCATGTCACGACTCGATACGTTAACTACGTCACTCACCGAATTACAAAAGGATTATGGCGGTGATACAGAGCAGGACGATGGACCTCGCCACGGTCATGCACGTCGCGTGGTACGTCATTCCCCTCATGATTCATTTGCTAAGATTAAATTTAAAATTCCATCTTTTAATGGCAAATATGATCCTGCTGCTTATCTTGATTGGGAACTAGAGGTCGATCAGAAATTTTCATGCCATGATATTCCTTCTCAGTCTCAAGTTAAAGCTGCTATTAGCGAATTTACTGATTTTGCTTTAATATGGTGGCGTGAATATAAACTAACACATCCTACTACCACACCCATCACTTGGACTCAATTAAAAGCTGTTATGCGACACAGATTTGTTCCTTCATATTTTGCGCGCGATTTGCTAAAGAAAATGTAGAGTTTTCGACAAGGACAACAATCTGTCGAGGACTATTATCAAGAGCTCCAAAAAGGTATGATTCGTTGTGGTTTGTTTGAGACAGATGAAGCTGCGATGGCCCGTTTTCATGGTGGTTTGAATAGAGAAATTCAGGACATCCTTGATTATAAGGAATATTCTGATATGGACACATTTTTTGCATATGCTTGCAAAGCTGAATGTGAAGTGCAGGGACGCCACTCGAAGACATATCCTAACTCTTTTGCAAGTAGAGGCGCATCAATCAATTCAGCGTCTACTCCGCCTACACCATCCATGATCAGCACTCCATCGCGCGAAACGATGACCAAGCATACCGCATCCTCGTCCCCAGGTGCTGCTCCTTCCACAGGACGTACGTGGGATATTCAGTGCTATCGTTGCCACGGACTTGGACACGTGAGTCGGGACTGTCCAAACAAGCGTATTTTGCTCATACGTGACAATGGTGAGTATTCATCCGCTAGTGATTCCGAGGAAACCCAACATACTATGCTTGCCATTGACCATGCAGCTAAAACGGAGGTACATGTCGATCCCGGCAATGCCGATAAGTATGAGAGTCTTGTTGTGCAGCGTGTTCTTAGCACACAGGTCACCACGTCTGAGAAAAACCAACGGCACACACTTTTCCACACCAAAGGTGTTGTACAAGAACAGTCGATTCGCATCATCATCGACAGTGGCAGCTGCAACAACTTGGCAAGCACAGCTTTGGTCGAGAAGTTGTCCTTGCCCACTCGTAAGCACCCAAACCCGTATCACATTCAATGGCTTAATGATGGTGGGAAAATTAGAATCACACGCTCGGTACGCGTCCCTTTTTCATTGGGCTCTTATTCTGATTATGCTAATTGTGATGTTGTTTCGATGGAAGCATGCTCTTTGTTACTTGGTAGACCTTGGCAATATGATACTGATAGTGTATATCATGGTCGTTCGAATCATTATTCCTTCTTGTTTAAAGGTCAGAAAATAATTATACATCCAATGACCCCCGACCAAATTTTTAAAGATGATCTTGCTAGGGCTACTAAAGCGGAAAAACCACTAGCACCCCAACCAACCGCCAATGTTACTTCTGAAATCAAGTTGAATGCGTCTGTCTTGCTTGCTACACGTGCTGATTTTGATGATTTACGCAATGATCATTTGCCCTGCTATGCACTTATCTGTTCTAGTATGCTCGCTGCCCTTGATACTCCCCCGTCTTTGGATATTCCCCCCGCTGTTTCTAACCTTTTGCAGGAGTACGCTGATGTGTTTCCCACAGACTTACCCTCGATTCTCCCTCCACTCCGTGGTATTGAGCACCAGATTGACCTCATCCTCGGTGCCCAACTACCTAACCGCGCCCCATACCGCACGAATCCGGATGAGACGAAGGAGATCCAGCGCCAGGTGCAGGTGTTGCTTGATAAGGGGTACATTCGTGAATCTCTTAGCCCTGGCTCCGTTCCTGTTTTACTTGTGCCGAAAAAAGATGGGTCATGGCGTATGTGTGTAGACTGTCGCGCTATTAATAACATCACCATTCGTTATCGCTATCCTATACCACGCCTTGATGATATGCTAGATGAACTTAGTGGTGCCATTATTTTCACTAAGATTGATTTACGTAGTGGCTACCATCAGATTCGCATGAAATTAGGAGATGAATGGAAAATGGCTTTTAAAACGAAATTTGGGTTATATGAATGGTTGGTTATGCCGTTTGGATTGGCTAATGCTCCCAGCACCTTTATGCGCTTGATGAATGAAGTTCTTAGACCCTTCATAGGACTGTTTGTTGTTGTCTACTTCGATGATATCCTTATTTACAACAAGACTATGGAAGAGTAGTTAGAACATTTGAGTGCTGTTTTTGATGCCTTGCGTGCTGCCCGCTTGTTTGTTAATATGGAAAAATGCATCTTTTGCACACAACGCGTCTCGTTTCTTGGTTATGTTGTTACCCCACAGGGCATCGAGGTGGATAACAGCAAGGTTGATGCAATTCAGGAATGGCCCACGCCGACGACGGTCACACAGATTCGGAGTTTTCTTGGACTTGCAGGTTTTTACCGTCGGTTCGTACGTGATTTTAGCTCCATTGCAGCACCTCTACATGAGCTTACAAAGAAAGGTGTGCCATTTGCTTGGGACGACTCACAGGAGGTAGCGTTCAGCACTTTGAAAGATAAGTTAACACATGCCCCCTCTTGTAATTGCCTAATTTTACTAAAGTATTTGAGCTTGAATGCGATGCTAGCGGGATTGGATTAGGTGCTGTTTTGTTACAAGAGGGAAAACCGGTTGCGTATTTCAGTGAAAAATTAAGCGGTGCTAGCTTGCGATATTCTACTTATGATAAGGAGCTTTATGCTTTAGTCCGCACTTTGCACACATGGTAGCACTATCTTTGGCATCGCGAGTTCATAATTCATTCTGATCATGAGGCTTTGAAACATATTCGTACCCAAACAAATCTGAACCGTCGTCATGCTAGTTGGGTAGAATTCATCGAGTCTTTTCCTTATATTATTAAACACAAGAACGGGAAGGAGAATGTCATTGCTGATGCGTTGTCTCGTAGATATACCATGCTTTCACAGCTCAATTTTCAAATTTTTGGTTTGCAAACTGTGAAGGATCAATATGTCAACGATGCTGATTTAAAATATGTTCTAACTCATTGCACGCCTGGCAAACCTTGGGGTCAATTCCACATGCACGATGGGTTCCTGTTTCACGCTAACAAGCTGTGTATTCCAGCAAGCTCGGTTCATCTTTTGTTGTTACAGGAGGCACATGGTGGTGGTCTCATGGGACATTTTGGTGTCCACAAGACACACGAGGTGCTGGCCACACATTTCTTTTGGCCCCAGATGCGCCGTGATGTCAAGCGCCTTGTTGCACGCTGCACTACATGTCAAAAAGCTAAGTCCCGATTGAACAACCATGGTTTGTATATGCCTTTGCCTATCCCTACTTCCCCTTGGCTTGATATTTCTATGGACTTTGTTTTGGGATTGCCTAGAACTAAGAAGGGTTAATTTTTTTTGTGCCATTACGATTTTTACGGTTTGCCAAAATGCCATCGTTGTGTCACTGCCAGATGGGGGCCGCCACAGTCACTGACAGTGGCATGTAGACAATTTCTGAAAATTATAATGGCATGTGAGTAATTTTCTCAACTAAGAAGGGGAGGGATAGCATTTTTGTGGTTGTTGATAGATTTTCCAAAATGGCACATTTTATACCTTGTCATAAAACTGATGATGCTCGCACTGTTGCTGAATTGTTCTTTCGAGAGATTATTCGTTTGCATGGCATTCCAAATACAATAGTCCTTGATCGTGATGCTAAGTTTCTTAGTCATTTTTGGAGATCTTTGTGGAATAAAGTGGGAACTAAATTGCTATTTAGCACAACTTGTCATCCTCAAATTGATGGGCAAACTGAGGTGGTTAAAAGAACCTTGTCAACCATGCTTAGGGCTGTTTTGGATAAAAATTTGCGACGTTGGGAGGATTGCTTGCCTCATATTGAATTTGCTTATAATCATGCCACGCACTCTTCTACAAAGATGTGCCCTTTTCAGATTGTTTATGGTTACATTCCTCGAGCACCTATTGATTTGTTCGCACTTGATGCTGCGGAAGCTCCACATCTCGATGCAGTTGCCCATGTTGAACAAATGATTGACCTTCATGCACAAACACGCCAAAACATTGCTGCTGCTAATGCTAAAAATCAGGTTGCTGGTAGTAAAGGAAGAAAACATGTTACTTTTGCACCTGGTGATATGGTTTGGTTGCATTTACGAAAGGATCGTTTCCCTAATTTGCGCCGTTCTAAATTGATGCCTCGTGCTGCTGGTCCTTTTAAAGTGCTAACCAAGATTAATGATAATGCTTATATCCTTGACCTACCTGCAGAGTTTTGTGTTTCCACTAGTTTTAATGTTGCAGATTTGAGACCATATGTGGGCGAGGATGAGGAGTTGCCGTCGAGGATGACTTCGATTCTAGAAGGGGAGGATGATGAGGACATCAGTACATCTACACTAGCAGCACCTTCTTCGGCGCCATCTCCTTCTGGGATAATCACGAGGGCCCGTGCAAGAGAGCTGAACTTCGTCATACTACTTGATAGGGGATTGGTCCCGATCTTCCGCTAGGTAAAGGATAACTTGGGTTGGTGGAGAATCGCGACGTTGGCGATCCAAAGCTCTGGTCCGGCGGATCAAAACCTTGCAATCGTTACACCACTGTCTCTGTTGGTTATCAACCACGCAGGACGCGATTGACCTCGCCACGAAGGCTAATTCCTGCAAGTGAACCCAAGAACACAAGCAAGAACAGGAAGGTTACAAATCGAATGCCAAATCACAGACAAACGATGAAAGGTGAGGTTTCACAAACGCCTATGCAGCAGCCAATCGGTCCGGTGCAAGGGGCGGGATCTAAACACAACATTGTAGATGCAAACAAAGCAAAACCTAACCCTAAAGGCGGCTGGAGTGAATATATAGGGCGTGACAGCCTGTAGAAGGCGAACAGACACGGACTGTGGGCTAGAAGACGTACAGACTCAGATTATGGGCCAACACGGCCCAGTTCTGTCATGCAGGACTGTTTTAAACACACAGATCGACTCGAGACTCCAAATGAGACGAAACCAATGGCAAAAGATCCGTCTTCTCCTTATCTTTCCAAAAAGTCCAAGAACGCGCCAATCGGACTTCGTTTGAGGAAGTTATGCCCATTTTGGTGCATGGTGGTCGATGTAGTCCGAACCAGCGAATTCTTGACTTCAAATCATCCGTGCGGCTCCGTCTTCGACTCCAACTCTTCTATTCCATCTCCCATGTTCCTAAGCAACAAAATATCACTAGTATTCAGTAGCATCCCGTCCAAACAAATATTAACATAGTTGCTAAGGAAAGAATTAACCTCATGGTTCAAGTGACGGGCACGGGCGCGTGTGATTGGTCCTTGTAATTGAATTGTAGGTGGAGGCTCCATGTGTGTATCATGTGAAGTGATGTCCTCATCATCCTCCCCTTCTTGAATTGGAGTCGTCCTCGACTCAAGGTCATCGTCATCTCCCAAATAGGGCTTTAAATCTGAAATGTTAAATGTGGGACTAACCCCAAAAGTTGCAGGCAACTCAAGTTTATATGCATTATCATTTATCTTCTCAAGCACACAGAAAGGACCATCAGCACGGGGCATCAATTTAGACTTTCTCAAATCGGTTCAAATGTTATCTCTTTTCTACCCTTACTACCATAAGCACGATATTTCTCATTCATTTTCTCTATGTTTGCTTTAGTAGTTTCATGCATCTTCAGTAATAATTCAGCACGTGTAGTAGCATCAAAATTCAATTTTTCATATGGTGGCAATGTTAGCAAATCAATAGGAGCACGTGGATTAAAGCCATAGACCACTTGAAACGGACTCACCTTAGTAGTGGAGTGTACTGACCTATTATATGCAAACTCAATATGAGGTAGACACTCTTGCCAAAGCTTCAAGTTGGTCTTCAAGACAGCCCTCAGCATGGTGGACAATGTACGGTTGACGACCTCCGTTTGTCCATCCGTTTGGGGGTGACAAGTAGTAGAAAACAGCAGCTTCATCCCCAACTTATGCCATAACGTCCTCCAAAAATGACTTAAAAATTTAGCATCACGATCTGAAACGATGGTATTGGGAACTCCATGCAAGCGTACGACCTCTCTGAAAAACAAATCAGCAACATTTGTAGCATCGTCGCTCTTGTGACAAGGTATAAAATGCGCCATTTTAGAGAAACGATCTACCACCACAAAAATACTATCTCTCCCCCTCCTAGTTCTAGGTAATCCTAACACAAAATCCATAGAAATATCCTCCCAAGGTACACTAGGAACGGGCAGCGGCATATAAAGACCATGTGGGTTTAGACGGGACTTAGCTTTATTGCAAGTAGTGCATCGTGCCACATAGCGCTCAACATCGCGTCTCATCCTAGGCCAATAGAAGTGTGTGGACAACACATCTTTGGTTTTCTTTGATCCAAAATGACCCATCAAACCACCACCATGTGCTTCCTGCAATAACAACAAGCGAAGAGAGCTAGCCGGTACACATAACTTGTTAGCACGAAAAAGATATCCATTATTCAGCACATATTTGTTCCAAGCACGGTCATCTGTACAATTTGCAAAAGCATCTTTGAAGTCCAAATCAGTAGCATACATGTCCTTCAATGTTTCTAAACCAAAGATCTTATAATCAAGTTGAGAAAGCAAAGTATAACGTCTAGATAAAGCATCGGCAATCACATTATCTTTCCCTTTCTTATGCTTAATGATATATGGAAAAGTCTCAATAAATTCTACCCATTTAGCATGTCGTTTATTCAGATTTGCTTGACTACGTATATGCTTCAATGCTTCATGATCCGAATGAATAATAAACTCCTTAGGCAAAAGGTAATGTTGCCAAGTTTCAAGCACACGCACTAAGGCATATAATTCCTTATCATAGGTAGAATAATTCAACTGTGGACCATGTAATTTTTCACTAAAATAGGCCACGGGTTTACCTCCTTGTAGCACCACACCGCCTAATCCAAACCCACTAGCATCACATTCTAACTCAAAAGGCTTACTGAAGTCGGGTAGCTGAAGTAGAGGTGCATGTCTAAGACGATCTTTGAGTGTGGCAAAAGCTTGTTCATGTGCTGGCTCCCAAGTAAAAGGAACTCCCTTCTTGGTCAACTCATGCAAAGGACCGGCTATGGTGCTGAAATCTTTCACAAAACGCCGGTAGAAACCTGCAAGACCAAGAAAACTACGTACCTGTGTGATAGTTTGGGGATGCGGCCAGCTGTTGATTGCTTCTACCTTTGCTGCGTCAACCTCAATACCCTGTGAAGTGACAACATATCCAAGAAACACAACTCGATCCGTGCAAAACGTGCACTTCTCAAGGTTACCAAACATTCTAGCCTCACGGAGGACAGAAAAAACAGCACGTAAGTGTTCAACATGTTCAGTGAGAGACTTGCTATAAACCAAGATATCATCAAAGTATACAACAACAAAGCGTCCTATAAAGTGCCGTAGGACTTCATTCATCAAGCGCATGAAGGTACTAGGTGCATTAGTAAGTCCAAAAGGCATGACAAGCTACTCATATAATCCAAACTTTGTTTTAAAAGCAGTTTTCCATTCATCACCTAGTTTCATGCGAATTTGGTGGTAGCCACTACGGAGATCGATCTTAGTAAAGATAATGGCACCACTAAGCTCATCAAGCATGTCATCCAATCTAGGAATAGGGTGTCGATATCGAATGGTGATATTATTAATAGCACGACAATCAACACACATGCGCCAACTACCATCTTTCTTAGGTACCAAAAGAACGGGTACTGCACAAGGACTAAGGCTTTCACGGACGTACCCACGATCAAGAAGGTCCTGTACTTGGCGCTGAATTTCTTTTGTCTCCTCCGGATTGGTGCGGTACGCTGCACGATTAGGAAGAGACGCCCCCGGGATTAAATCAATTTGGTGCTCGATGCCGCGTATCGGTGGCAACCCGGGTGGTATCTCAGCAGGAAAAACATCGTTAAACTCCTGCAAAAGGTCAGTGACTACAACAGGAACAGAGCTAGGAATGTTCGCAAGTGAAAACAACACGTTTGTGCAAATCAAGCCGTATAGCAAGGGAGTATCATCACAAATTTTAGCAAGGTCAGTTTTAGTTGCAAGCATGACATGTCCTTTCAGATTAATAACTTGTGATGAAGAAGGAGAAGCAATTTTATCTTTCTGTTGCCTCAAAAGCGTCTTAGCTACTTGCTGATTTTCAGAAGGTTGTTTGCTCTTTTGTGCATCCCTAGCATGTTTTTCTTGTTCAAATTTTACAATTTCAGCAGGAGTCATAGGAAGCAATGTAACTTTCTTTCCTTTATTCATAAATGTATACTTATTGATCCTACCATGGTGTGTAGCATCAGTATCATACTCCCAAGGTCTACCAAGTAACAGAGAACATGCTTGCATTGGTACTACATCAAAATCAGCAACTCCTAAGTATGTACCAATGGCAAATTTGATGTGAGCAGTTTGTGTTACCTTGACCTTACCGCTATTGTTGAACCATTGCACATGGTAAGGGTGTGGATGCGCACGTGTGGGAAGTTGAAGCTTCGTTACCATGTCGTGGCTCACCAAATTGTTGCAACTACCGCTGTCGATGATGACACGTACACGGCGGTCATTGACGAGGAAGAAGGTCTGAAACAAATTGTTCCGTTGTGC
The DNA here is from genome assembly GCA_019279435.1 of Zizania palustris. Lineage (NCBI taxonomy): Eukaryota > Viridiplantae > Streptophyta > Magnoliopsida > Poales > Poaceae > Zizania > Zizania palustris. The sequence continues at coordinate 14,748,788 of JAAALK010000283.1, read as the reverse complement.
CCGGTCGTCCTGCTCCATGTGAGTGCTTAAAACACGTTGTACAATAAGTGCTTCATGGTCGGCATAGGTATCCGATGCAAAAACAGCGTCATCGTCGGATGTATCATCATCTCCTGCAATGTTAGCAGAAAATGCATATTCATCTTCAACATCACTAGCACTTACGTAGCCACCGTCTTCCGTAGCAATATAAGCCCGCTGACTAGGGCAGTCCTTCATAACGTGGCCGAATCCTTTGCATCGGTGACACTGGATCGCTGCAGAACGTGCGGTAGAGGCCGCCGAGGAGGTGGGCTTGGCTGGCGCCTTGGATGCTGCAGTCTTGGAACTCTCAACCTGGGCTGTAGATGTAGAAGGTGCTGATGTAGCCATCAGTCGAGAAGGTGGTGGTGGTGGTCGTTGCTGCTGCCCACTCGAGCGTGAAGTAGCACCACCAATGTTGGTCCTCATGCTGCGTTGTGGTTGTTGGCGACCCTGCAATTCTTTCTCTGCAAGCATAGCAAGGTGGAAAAGACGAGTGATAGTATTGTATTCTTTATAATCAATGATATCCTGAATTTCACGTCTTAAACCACCATAAAAACGGGCCATTTTATCCTCATTGTCCTCCTCAATTTCAGCGCGCATGCAACCTATTTGCAGCTCCTGATAATACTCTTCTACCAATTTATTTCCTTGGTTTAGGCGCTGCAATTTTTTTCTCAAATCACGTTTATATGAAGGAGGAACCAATCTACCACGCATTTGCCGTTTTAACATATCCCAATTTTGTGGTTCATTGCCAACCTGAACTATTTCAGTCCACCAAAGAAGAACATATCCAGTGAAGTCACTAGTAGCTAAGCGCACGCGGTGGATAGCAGGAACCATGTGAGCATTAAATTTTTGTTCGACTGACATCTCCCAATCTAAATATGCATCTGGATCATAGGTGCCAGCAAAAGGAGGTACTGAAAATTTTACCTTGGAGTAGGGATCATCGTTCCTGCGGTTGTCATTGTTACCTCGTGGATGGCGGTTGCGGTGGCCGCCCATACCTTGATGATTGAACTGAAGGGGATGACGTGCAGCCTCGTCAGGGTCAATGCCATTGTTCCCGGCATAGGATAGGTCGTCTTCCTCTTCAATATGGTCTTCGTTGGCTCGTGCAGCAGGAAAGCATGTTTCCAAGGCAGTCATTCGGTCCACTAGGTCAGCCACAGTACGCGCGAGACGTTTGATGGAATGTTGGGTCTGCCGGTGAGACTCTAGTAGAGCACGTCGTGAGACACAATCATTAAAATCAGATGGAGGGGTACCGCTGTTATCTGCCATGTTAGTGAAAGACAAAACAACAAAGAATAATCCTGATGGAAAACAGCTAGGTGGGGTGGTGGGTGTGTGGTGGAAGCAATCCGTCAAGCACCTTACCCACGCTTGCAAGTGTTCTTACCACGCCACAGTGAGGTCACCGGCCTACAGGTGATAAACCAAGTAGAGGGTGGTGGCAATTGCAAGAAATGATCCTGTCCTGACCAAGAGAATGGTGTAGCTTGGAAGGCAAAGTGAGTAGCAAGGATTAGCGATAGTAATAACAGTTAAACCAAGTTCAATAAGTATTCCCTAGTACTCGTCAAAGTTGCTGACCTTAGTGCTCCCAATGTGAAAAAATTCAAGCAGTAGAGGGAAAAATTATGTGTCCAAAACTCAAGTGGAAGCAAAAATAGGCCAAATTCAACTCTCTGCAGATCGGACTGCAGATCGGACAAACAAGCAAAATCTGTTACTGCCGCTGATAATTCTGTTACTGCCACCGATCGGACAAGAGTTCGGACAAGGGATCAGACAAGAGATCGGACAAGCAGAATCTGTTACTGCCGCTGATAGGGGATTGGTTCCGATCTTCCGCTAGGTAAAGGATAACTTGGGTTGGTGGAGAATCTCGACGTTGGCGATCCAAGGCTCCGGTCCGGCGGATCAAAACCTTGCAATCGTTACACCACTGTCTCCGTTGGTTATCAACCACGTAGGACGCGATTGACCTCGCCACGAAGGCTAATTCCTGCAAGCGAACCCAAGAACACAAGCAAGAATAGGAAGGATACAAATCGAATGCCAAATCACAGACAAACGATGAAAGGTGAGGTTTCACAAACGCCTATGCAGCAGCCAATCGGTCCGGTGCAAGGGGCGGGATCTAAACACAACAGTGTAGATGCAAACAAAGCAAAACCTAACCCTAAAGGCGGCTGGAGTGAATATATAGGGCGTGACAGCCTGTAGAAGGCGAACAGACACGGACTGTGGGCTAGAAGACGTACAGACTCAGATTATGGGCCAACACGGCCCAGTTCTGTCACGCAGGACTGTTTTAAACACACAGATCGACTCGAGACTCCAAATGAGACAAAACCAACGGCAAAAGATCCGTCTTCTCCTTAGCTTTCCAAAAAGTCCAAGAACGTGCCAATCGGACTTCGTATGAGGAAGTTATGCCCATTTTGGTGCATGGTGGTCGATGTAGTCCGAACCAGCGAATTCTTGACTTCAAATCATCCGTGCGCCTCCGTCTTCGACTCCAACTCTTCTATTCCATCTCCCATGTTCCTAAGAAACAAAATATCACTAGTATTCAGTAGCATCCCGTCCAAACAAATATTAACATAGTTGCTAAGGAAAGAATTAACCTCATGGTTCAAGCGACGGGCACGGGCGCGTGTGATTGGTCCTTGTAATTGAATTGTAGGTGGAGGCTCCATGTGTGTATCATGTGAAGTGATGTCCTCATCACTACTAAAGAATGAAGGCCCAGAAGAATAGACGCGGGCTTGCCTAGAGTCAGCCTCCCTAGGGGCGCCCCCACCCCTCCTTGGCCGTCCACATTAGGGGTTGCGCCCACCTTCCCCCCTCTATTTAAATAGAGTCTTGTCATTCCTATAGACTTGAGTTTTGATTTACAATTAGCTTTTTCTACTTTCGACACGCGCCAAACAGCGCTGTCCTCGTGTGATTCAGAACTCCACCTTGAGTGATATTCATATTGCTCGCAACTCTTTCTTGTTCGTTCTTCGATTGCGAACATGAAACGATCTTCGTGATCAGGCTGATCTTGCATCAACAAGGTCGGTAACCATAGGGAGTTGGTTCAGCGATTGCATTGGCGCTTCGGGTTCGCTCATCGTAGTCGGATCGTGAGGGTCTTCTTCCACCAAATCGAAGTTATCTCCACTCACCGAAAGATTGGGCACTTCTGCTCTATCAGCCACTTGTGCCAAAGTATGTGCGGCAATGACCTCTACTTCATCGCCGTCCCACTGAGTCAGACACTGGTGCAGAGTAGAAGGAATGCAACAATTCGTGTGAATCCAGTTGCGCCCAAGCAGCACGCTGTAGTTACCTTGTACATCGATGATGAAAAACGCTGTTGGCAATGTCTTGTTGCCCACCATCAACTCCATGGAGAGCACGACCTTGGCCTCGGAACTCTCGCCGTTGAAGCCGTTGAGCATCAAGTTAGTCTTCTTCAGATCATACTCATCCCTGCCAAGTTTCTTCAATAACGAGTAAGGCATTAAGTAATAGTGGCGCCACCGTCAACTAGCATCCAAGAAATTAGCTTTCCATCAATGTGACCTCTAACGTACAGAGGCTTCAGATGGCGAGCCGAGTCCTCGGGCTTCTTGAAAATAGCATTGCGCGGGCCAAGGTTCAATTGAGTGACCTTGGCCTCATCCTGTGGTAGGGCAAACTCGGCGGGCAGCGCGACGATGTTGATGTCCATCGCTTGGGGTACGGGCCCCTCAGAGACGGACGAGTAGTCATCGTCGAGCATGTCATCGTCGTCGTCGCTCGGACTAGGAGCCAGGTTGGTCATCTCAACTGGCTTTATCCTCCACACCTATTTTTTGGTCGGTCGAGGGCAGATTTCTTCAAAGATAGTGTCGCGCTCGTCCTCGGCCTCCTTCTCACGCATCTCCTATGCCCGTAGTTGCTATAGACGTCTCTTTTTTGATTTGGACATGCCTGGAGGTGCCCAAGATGGTTGTGGCTTGGTGCCAGGTGCTACTGCCTTGTTTCTGCAAACTATAGCCGAAGTGGCACTGCTCCCTTCGGCTTTGTGTACTCTGAGTTTGGAGGGACCTTCGCTGCGGACCCCGGCAATCGTACCGGCCTTGTCTGGCCGATCGAACTAGTCTTCGGCGCGGGCTCTGGCCGAAGCATGGGGCTTACCTTCGTTAGACTTCGGTGATAAGGCCTTCAGAATTTGGACTTCCTGAGACCCTACTCTGACCGTTATTGCTTCGGACTTCCCGTCTTCAGCCTCCACACACCTGTACTCCTCAACTTTGCCCTGCATGGTCCGATTTGGAGGTACCACGGACAGCCTGTGGACGATGCCTCCCTCCACTGCGTCTGCTTGTCCCTGCCATTCATAATACTCTGAAGGAAAACAAGGCATAGCATTAAGTTGCGGAGGGTACTCCGGCTGTGACACGTACGAAGCCCACGGAGTTCCTGTCTAGTTGTACGGCGGAGGCATAGGCGGTTCAGTAGAGTCGATGGTGTCTCAGATCATATAAGTGAGGGGTCTTGCCAGGCCGGAGGTACATTCGGCCAGTGCGGGCCGAAGCCTCCTGTCGGAGGGTTCGTCCAAACTGGTGCGGGGTTTGGCCATTGGGGGCCGAAGTTACTGTACAGGGGGTTCTTTCATTGAGGCCCAAAGCCACCGTGTGGAGTGTTAGGCCACTGTGGCCCAAAGTCCCTGTGTGGGGGGTTCAGCCATTGTGGCTCAGAGCCATCACGAGGAGGGCTCAGCCACTGTGGTCTGAAGCCATCCTCCGAACGCCTTGGGCCCATCGGCTGACCTAGCTTTTTAGCGCGGGGACCTGCTTCGTTGGCTTTTCTCTGATGTTTGTTTAACAGCATCTCGTACGTTACCTTCGGCCTCTTGTGAGCCTTAGCCGAAGGGATGTTAACGTTCTGTTTACACATTCCTACCTCGGGGTTCTTTGGTATGAGCGTGCGAGTGCGCGGCTCTCCAACAATTACATCTTTCCCTTTAGTCGACTCGGCCTATTCTGGCTGAATCAATACCTTCTTCATGCCAAGGTTGACGGCGTTGACCGGAAAAGGATCTTTGTCCAGCTTCATCTTTGGATTATGGTCTATCTTTAATCATCCTTCTTCTATGGCCGATTGGACCTGCTGCCAAAAAACATTGTAGTCGTTAGTATTATGTGAGTGTGAATCATGCCACTTACAGTATGGATGCTTCTTCAACTCATTGGGAGAGGGAATGACTTGACCTTTAGGCAACCTGAGAAGTTGGTTCTTTAAGAGAAAATCAAATATTTGATCACACTTAGTTATGTCAAACGAGTACTTGACCTCACTAGGCTGATTCTTTGTGGGAGATAGCCGTAATTCGGAGCAAGTGATAGGTTTTATCTTAGTGTTCCAAACCCATTCGGCCACGTACATGTTGGCCGAATCCTCCTCTTCTGATTCCTCCTCGTCGGAGCGTTCCATGATGTGGATTTCAGCCCTAGGCTTGTTAAACGTCTTAATGAACTTTTTATCTTTGGTTTGGCCTTCTTGGACCAGAGTCTGCTGTAAAACTTGGCTACCTTCTAAAAAGTTCTGGTTGTCTAATCTTTCTTTAATCTCGGAACGCAACCTGTTGGCGTAAAAGATTACGCTAATAGGTTCTCGAAGATTAAGAGCTAACAAATGAAGAGTTTGTGAAGCGGACTATTTCAAGTCTCCGAATTGGATAATAGCTCAAAGTAGTTCGAAGTTGTGTATTGAATAGCTAAGTATTCAATGATCATTACAGAGTGAGAATAGGGGTATTTATAGGTAAAAATCTTAAGGAAAAGACCTTTTTACCCCTCAATTACAACCAACATAGTGGAAACTATTCAGTACCCCTAATAGGGTTAAAATGGTAAAAGACTAATCTAATTAGAAAGAAGATAAGTCTTCCATCCTCGCTGGCAGATAAGCTCTCTGAATATTTAACCTTCGAAGTCATGCTCCGAACAAAAGCTTGCATGGATTCTTCGAGCTTGATCATGCGCGAAGCCGGAGTTAATACTAGAACTTCGGTCTAGTAAATTGTCTTTGTCTTATGACCATAGAGACCCTGGGGATGAAGTATTTTCCCTCCAACACAACCCATTAAAAGCTAGTTCGGCCAAGTCCCTTTCTGAAATGTTAAGGCTAAAACATCGGTTTCTAGTATCCCTAAAACGCTTGATGTACTTAGAGGCGTTCTCGTTAGATTTCTGCCTAACCAATGTCAAGTGTGAAAGCCTAAGTTACGTCTCACCTGTGTAAAAGTAATCATGGAATTTCCGTTCTAAATCATCCCACGTCCGAACGGAGTTCGGTGGGAGCGCCAAAAACCAAGTGAAAGCGGTGCCGGATAGTGAGAGAGAAAATAGTCTAACTTTCAGAGCGTCTATCCCGCTAGCTTCTCCACACTGTGCTAAAAATTGACTAACGTGCTCTAGTGTGGTTTTCCTACCCTCGCCATCAAATTTAGTGAATTCAGGGATTCTATAGCCACGGGGGTAGGCTATTGTATCGAGATGATTGGGATATGGCTTACGGAAAACCCTAACCCGACCCTTAGTGTTGGACCGGAAACGGCGACCAGAGGGGGGGTGAATGGGAGCTTTTAAAATTTCGGGCTAAAAACTTAGCCTTCGGTTCTGTTCTGTCTTCTGCGGAACAGGCTTCGAACACAGCCTTCGAAGGTCTGGTTCGGAGGTACTTCGACACCTTCGAACACAGGCTTCGGAGTGGCAAAAGTTCGAAGTCAAGAAGACTTCGCTCCACTTACAACCCTCGAAAACCTACTCTGCTAAGTCAGTGCAGGCTCCGCACACAGGGTGCTTCGAGCAGGCTTCGCACTTCACCCTTCGCAAGAGTGGACAGCCCTCTGAGGACTTCGACCAAGTACTTGGCGACAGCAACTGGTGCTGGGCTTCGTACGCGAAGGTCTACACGCACACAAAACGGATCACGCTAAGGGCTTCGACACAAGAAGCACTACGGGAAAAGATCAGGGCTTCGCTAGTAAGCAGCGAGGTCTTGCCTCGTGTTACACAGAGCGACAGCACACTGAAAAGCACACTTCGCGAGAAACACACACTTCGCCAAGACAGGCTTCGGTGAACTAAAACTAGCGAGGTATGCAATACGAGCTCAAGCAAAAGCACACAGAAGCAGGGCTTCGCTGCTTGAACAAGGAACACAAAATGTATTGAACTCAGAATGAATACAGCGAGGTATGTCTACAGGAGCTCAACAGAAAATGCTCAAAGTGTTAAATGTTTCCTACCGAGCCCCCATATTTATAGCCCACGGCTTCATCCTAAGGAAGTGACTACTTTACCCCTAGGGTTTACAACAGATTTGTCTCTACAGAACTAAGGGGTACAAAAGGTAGTCCACCTTTATTTTGGAGGCTTCTCTGTCAGCTGCAGAGGGGACAGTGTCAGCCTTTTTCAGAACAGACAGTGTCAGCCTTTACAGTGTTGACTTCTGGAACCTCCCTTCGCACGCGAGGGTGCGGAAGCTTCGGCGAGAAGCCTGCAGCCTGTTGGCCTTCGCTCCGCCGAAGAAGACCTTCGATACAGTGACGGTTTTGAGCCGAAGCCGTCAAAGCCCTTGGGCCTTCGCACCACCACCTCCGGAGTGGATCACCACGGCTTCGCAGCTACTCCGAGCTCGAACACCGTCAGTCCGTGTACCGAAGCCATGTATGGCCGAAGCACCTCAAGTCAGCCTCACTCCGAAGCCCACCTTCGGAGTACCACCCTTCGAAGTCTCTCCTTCGTCCAAGGCCTCCGCATGAAGCATTCCTTGAGCACTTCGTCGCAGTGTCTCACTCCGAGCACACTCCTCGACGAGCCTCACCCGGACCATGCCTTCGATGCACCTCGACTTCTGAGACCTTCGTCGGGCCACCTTCGAGTGTCTCCCTCCGGAGCACACTTCGAACACCTTGCCTCCGCAGAGGACTTGGTCCACCAACTCCGAAGTCACTCCATCCGGAGTACCTTCGAAGTGCCTCACTTCCGAGGACTTTGTCTCGGAGTACCTTCAGCCGGAGCCACGCTCCGCACTCTCTGCCTTCACCTGGCACGCCTCGACCCGAGGACCGACCCGGACCACCTTCGCAGCCACCGTGACGGAGCTCCCCGCTCCCCTGGCATCAAGCCACCCGCTTGACCCAAGTTCACCTGGCTCGAACCCTGTCCGTCGCCTCCGAAATCCCTGCGCACCACCGACAAGCAAACAAGTGTATCCAGTACTCCGGAGACCTCTCCGGGTTAACAACCTCCGGCACACACTCCGGTGTACCGCCCAAAGTACCGAAGCCTTCGGTATGAACCCAGTCATCGTGTACTGCCGGACCCCTCCGACGAGCACACTCCGCTGCACAACTGCAGCAAGCAAACACCGAACACACTCCGGTGACACACCTCCGAACACCCTTCGGAGGTACCACCTCCGAAGCCCCTCCGGAGGTACCCTTCGAACAGAGGGTAAAATCCAGTCAATCACTCATCACAAAACACCGAAACCAACCCTTGGTTTCTCAATCTCCCCCTTGATGAGTGCATTGACAACCAAATCCAAGATCAAGAAAATTTTAAAAATTTCAGCACACAAGTGACCATAAAAACTCAGAAAAGAGCCAAAGCATGTCACTTGATAAAAGAATTTTTCTCCCCCTTTGTAAAAGAGTAAAAGCCCCTTCGGCAAAACTCCCTTTGGATAAAAACTCCCCCTGAGTTGAGCAAATTTTTCTCCCCCTTTATGTCAAAAATCTCTCCCCCTTTAGAAATAATGCCTTCTTGCAGCAGAGAACAAAGCAAACCTGTCCGGAATTTCTCCCCCTTTGGCAATGCAAGCATCAAGGAGCATTCAAAAGATGCAAAGCTTTGAAATGAATAGAATTGCAAAGACATATAATGCAAAAATATGCCAAAATTAACACAAATGATCATGGGCTCAGCTCAATTTAACAATCTGTGAATCAAGATGATGGCATGTGATTTTGTCATTTTGAAGTGAAAGCATCACCACTTAATCACAGTAGCTAGACATGAAAGGCAAGGACTGCGCAAAGCTAACAAATTCTACCCTAGACAGACAAGTCTTGTTCAAAAGGAGCTGTGAAAGCAAACTTGATGATCAATTAATTTTGTTGTTCTTTTTCTTAATGCCAGGGGTTATTTGTTTGTCCACCTTATACTTTCCAATCAGGCCAAGCCTAGGCATGAAAGCCATCTGAAGCTTAAGGCGGTGATTTTGGCATACACTACACTATTCCAGTTCAGACCAAAGTGCAATGGTAAGCAGTCTAGAATAGAGTAGTGCGACAAACAAACCCTCCTGGATCTTTTCATTGAAACCAGGCAAATCATGGATTTTTTATTTTGATTTTGATGAATTTAATATTTTGATGAATATCCATGAATAAAGAACACAAGTTTTCAAGTTGCAAATTTTAGCATCCAAGGAACAGTGTCTTGCTGTCAAGTAGATAAAAGATAGCTAAAAGCAGTCCTGCCTAATCAAGCTAGATACAAGATTGTGCGATGAGCAAATTTTGATTTTTAGAAAATAAAACATCATGCACAATCAATGTTCCAGACATATTTCATAGAGCTGAGCTGACATGATTTCTTTGAATTAAAAGCAGGCATATAATAGCAAAAGATGTAAGTGCAATTCCACACATAATGAGCATATGCAAGACAATTAAAATCAGCTCCCCCTCACAAAATGCCGTAAGGGTGACAAATGCCAAGTTCCCCACGCAAATAAGCAAATCGAGAAGCATCGAGGGGTTTTGTAAAAATGTCGGCAAGCTGGTGTTGGGTATCAACATATTGAAGTTCAATATCACCCTTCTCATTGTGATCTCTGAGAAAATGATACCGTACATCAATGTGTTTGGTTCTGGAGTGCTGAACCGGGTTGTTTGCAATACAAATAGCACTAGTGTTATCACAGAAAAGTGGAACACTCTTATAATCTAACCCGAAATCCCGCAAAGTGGAAACCATCCACAAAATCTGAGAGCAACAGCTAGCTGCAGCAACATATTCGGCCTCAGCCGTCGATTGTGCAACACTAGACTGTTTGCGGGAAGACCAACAAACCAGAGACGTACCCAGAAAATGACAAGTACCAGAGGTACTCTTCCTATCAATTCTACACCCAGCAAAATCCGCATCTGAATAACCTCTAAGACATAAGGATGAAGATGATGAATACCATATGCCAAATTCAAGGGTGTGCTTGAGATACCTTAGAATGCGCTTAACCGCTTGGCGGTGCGAAGCTCGTGGTGAAGCCTGAAAACGAGCGCACAGACACACAGCGAAGTGTATGTCCGGCCTCGTGGCAGACAAGTAGAGGAGGGAGCCGATCATGCTTCGGAACTCCTTCTGATCTACGGCTTCTCCATCTTCGTCAGGGTCCAATGCTACAGATGTAGCCATTGGAGTGGCGAGGGGCTTCGCATCGGACATGTCGAACTTCTTGAGCAGGTCCTTGGTGTACTTTGTCTGGTGGACAAAAGTACCTTGTTTGCTTTGCTTGATTTGCAAACCAAGGAAAAAGGTGAGTTCACCCATCATTGACATTTCAAACTCCCTGCTCATGGTATCTGCAAACTCGGCAACCAAAGCATGAGAAGAGCCACCAAAGATGATATCATCCACATAAATCTGCACTAGAAGGAAATCTTTGCCATGCTTGAGAGTAAACAAAGTTTTATCAACAGAGCCCATCAAATACCCTCGCTCAAGCAGAAAAGACTTAAGTCTATCATACCAAGCCCGAGGGGCCTGCTTGAGTCCATAAAGAGCCTTATGAAGTTTAAGGACTTTATGTGGGTACTTGGGGTTTTCAAAACCAGGGGGTTGTTTTACATAAACATCTTCACCTATGAAGCCATTAAGAAAAGCACTTTTGACATCCATTTGATAGAGTTTGAATCCCCGGGATGTCGCAAAGGCAAGCAAAATCCTAATGGCCTCAAGGCGTGCAACAGGTGCAAAAGTTTCAGTAAAATCAATCCCTTCTAGTTGAGAAAAGCCCTGAGCTACTAGTCTGGCCTTATTTCTAACAATTGTTCCATCCTCCCCTTGTTTATTTTTGAAAATCCATTTTGTTCCAATGAAATGAACATTTGGTGGAGGATCAACTAAAGTCCAGACTTGGTTTCTCTCAAAATTTTCAAGTTCCTCATGCATGGCATTGATCCAACTAGAATCAGAAAGTGCATGACTAACATCTAAGGGCTCGAAAGAAGCAACAAAAGCAGCATTAGTGAAATGAGCGTGAGAACGTGTTATCCTTTGATCAAGCTCACCAATGATCTGCTCGGGAGGGTGCATCCTTTGGACATGATGTGGAGCCTCACGGCGGGATGCAGTCTCCCCCTCAACTTGTGCGTTGGAGTGGTCCAAGATGACCGATGTTGAGGTAGTTGCTTCGGGACCTCGTGCCGAAGTAGTTGAAACGGGGTCAGCTTCGGGGGTTGACGTCGAGGGTAGTAGGGGTTCATCCTCGAATTCTCCGGGATCTTCGTCTTCGAATAAGGTCTGTTCCATGTCGTGTTCATTTGCCTGTTCAAGAGCAGAACTAACAGAGGGGGTTGATTCATCAAAAGTCACATCACATGACTCGATGACAGTGTTAGTTTCTAAGTTATAAACACGATAAGAATGACCATGAGTAGTATAACCCAAAAAGATCCCGTCAGAAGATCGCGACTCAAATTTATCCAAGTTACCACGTTTTAGGATAAAGCAGCGACAGCCAAAAACTCGAAGATGAGTAACCTTGGGCTGTCTCCCAAAACACAGCTCATAAGATGTCAAATTTAAAATTGAGCGCAAGAAAATTCGGTTAGAGATGTAGCAAGCAGTGTTCATGGCCTCAGCCCAGAATTTTCTAGGAGTCCTATGCTCATCAAGCATCGTCCTAGCCATCTCAACCAAAGTGCGGTTTTTCCTCTCAACAACACCATTCTGTTGAGGAACCCGCGGAGCAGAGAATTGATGTTCTATGCCATGCTCCATGCAAGAGTCAACAAAGAGACTATTTTTGAACTCGGTGCCATTATCGCTTCGAATGAATTTTAATGCACCAGGGAGTTCAGTGAAAAGTCTCAAAGCCAAGCTCCGAAAGTGTGAAAACACTTCATCCTTGCTGGCAAGAAAGAAGACCCAAGAGTAGCGAGAGAAATCGTCGACTATAACAAGTACATACCATTTGCCGCCTAAAGAACTAACCCGAGAAGGACCTACAGTGTCCATATGGAGAAGTTCTCCGGGTTGTTCAGTCATCACTGTGGTGACTGTCGAATGCGAAGCGGCAATCATTTTTCCATGTCGACAAGGAGCGCAAACTAAATTCTTCTCAAACTTGAGCTTGGGCAATCCTCGGATCAAACCTAGGGCGCTCAGACGAGCGAGCAACTCAAAGCTCATATGCCCTAGTCTCCTATGCCACTTCCAAAGCTCAGAAGTCGAATGTGCAACAAGACAATGAGAAGAACCAGACGACTCTGAAAAATCAGCTCCAAAAACTCTCCCAACCCTAAAGATCTTACACACCACCACGCCATCAGAATTGAGCACTTGCGAAGTATCGCGATGAAATCGCACTTCGAAGCCCTCATCAAGCAACTGAGATACCGACAGCAAATTGTATCCCAGGTTCTCAACCAAAGCAACATCTTTGAGAGTGAAGTTTGAATTAATTCTTACCACACCTTTACCTTTCACTCTACTCCTTCGATTGTTTCCGAAGGTGATATGTTCCCTTTGCTTGGTTGTGGTGAGGCTGGAGAACCAAGCTGCATCTCCGGTCATGTGGCGCGAACAACCGGAGTCCATGATCCACGTGCCCTCCAAGCCTCGACCTGTCGCCTACACATGATAAGAACGCCTCGATCGCTCAGTGCTGGGGTGAGTAAAATAATGACGAGGCATCCAGCACTGAGTGACACGAGTAGTAGGCACAGTAAAAGTAGACGGTCTACGCACATGAAAATCAGCATGATACAAAGTGCGAGGTCTACCTACATGCAAAGTACGCAAAGCATGACGAGGTCTCCTACTCTGACGAGGTACAAAGCTACTCGCCCGAGGTCTACCACCATATGGAACATGGTGAACACCTCGAGGAGCAAAACCTCTCCGAGAAGCACGAGGAGCCTCGAAAACAGGACGAGAGTAATACTCAGACTCATGCATACCTAAAGATGGGTAATGCATGTCCTGATAGCTCATCGCCTGTGCACGTCGCTCATCCTTGATGCGACGGAAACAGAAACCAATCAAATGACCCGCCCGCTGACAATAAGAACAATGAAACACTCTCCTGGGGGCACTCTTATGGGTCACAGGAGCAATTCTCACAGGCTCCTTGGGTTTCTTCTGAGTGGCTTTCTTGGGAGGATTTTTCTTGGCAGGAGGAGTGGTTTTCTTTGGTGGATGGGTAGGCTTTTTGGCTGATGGGGTGTCCAACAGAGCTCTCTCTTTCTCTAGGGTGGTAGGAGAGGTAAAAACAGTTTTGGTCTTACTGTCTGAAGCTATCCTCTCAAAACCCAAACCTAGAGCTACCCCGGCTCTATCAGCACACAACTTGGTCTTGGCCAAGAGCAAATCCATCCTACCCTTCCCTTCAGTGCATTTATTTACCACGGAAAGAAGGTATTCATTTTCTGACATGAGGTTCTCAGCTCGCTCTCTAACAGTGCCTAGCTGGTCCTTAAGGGTAATGCAAGTGTCACACACAGGCTGCACATCCTTAGAACTACCGGCCCTCTCCAATCTAGCCTCCAAATCATGAACATGCTTATCACGTAAATTAATGCTATCGCGTAATAAAGAGCAGTTCATGCAATCAATAACATCATGAGGTCTAGAATCCACCTCCAAAAGCTGCTTCTGTGCAGTCTCAAGCTCAGAGAGAGTTTGAGCATGAACAGAACGCAACTGAGCAAGCTCACCCATGACAACAGAACATGATTCACATTCAGCATCATCAAATTTAGACTTAAGCATGGCATATTCAGTAGAAATATTTTCTAGCCTAAGTCTAAGGTCTTTTCTTTCTCTAGCGGCTTGCACAAGTAATCTATCCTGACCAAGCACTACTTCATTCAGCTCATCTAGTTTAATTAGAAGCTGGTCAGATGATAGGTTTACCTCAGATGAGTCAAGCTCATCGCCGCTGTGATCGCTGTCGGCCATGAAGCAAAGGCCGGTGAAGTCACGTCCCTTCTTGTCCTTCTTGTCCTCCTTCCTTGGGGACTCCTCCTCCTCAGAGCTCGACTCCTCAGTTGAGGATGTGTCGATGTCGCTGAGAGCAGCAACAAAAGCTCTGGAAGCGGCCTTGGCTACTTTTTTAGCCATCTTGCCGCGCTTGCCCTTCACAAAGGGCTTCCTCTCCTTTTTGTGGTATTTGGGGCGGTCACTCTCATCTCTCTTTTTGATCTTGGGGCAATTGGCCTTAATGTGAGAGGTGTCGCCGCATTCATAGCAGCCACTAAAACCACTTCTCCTCTGATCCCGTCTCTCATGATGAAAGCGGGTGAACCTCCGAGCAATGAGAGCAAGCTCATCATCAGCTAGAGTGTCCACCTGCTCCTTTGTGACGGAGACCAGGGAGGACAAAGCAAAACCATCTGCAAGAACACAAGTGCCTGATGTGCTTGGTTCTGCAGTGGTGCCACGGCTAGTGCTAGAAACCAATGCCAATGGCTGTGGTAAAGAGCTTCTGTGCACTGCAAGAGATGCCTTGGCAATCTCTGTGGACTTCAGCTTGCTAAAGAGTTCATCACAGGTTAGAGTGTCATAGCCTGTGGACTCCTCAATGCTGGATATCTTCACTTCCCATATGCTACGGTCAAGAGCATAGAGAAGCTTGATAGCCCTATCGTGATCACTGTAAGCAAGCGTCCCGTTGGATCGCAAGTTACTCACTATCGCGTCAAAGCGAGAGAACATGGCATCTACAGATTCACCAGGTGCCTGCACAAACAGCTGATACTGTTGATTGTAGGTGCTTTGGCGCCTGGCCTTAATCTGAGCAGAGCCCTCATGAAAGACAGTGAGTGTAGTCCAAATCTCCCTAGCAGTCCTAAGGTGCTGTACCCTATCAAACTCACTCCGACTCAAACCAATGAACAGTATGTTCCTTGCCTTCGAGTTGGCAATATACTGATCTTTTTCAGTTTGAGTGGTGCGGGTATCAGGGATGGAGTATTGTGAGTCTACAATCTCCCAAATTGCATTTCCTTGGCTTAACAAGTAAGCCTCCATGCGCACCTTCCAGTATGCAAAATCTGTCCCATCGAACAGAGGAATTTTACTGCCTCTATCCATGTCGCCAACAGATCACAAAACCGGTTAAGGTCAACTGGTGATCTTAACCTGCTCTGATACCAATTGTTGGACCGGAAACGGCGACCAGAGGGGGGGTGAATGGGAGCTTTTAAAATTTCGGGCTAAAAACTTAGCCTTCGGTTCTGTTCTGTCTTCTGCGGAACAGGCTTCGAACACAGCCTTCGAAGGTCTGGTTCGGAGGTACTTCGACACCTTCGAACACAGGCTTCGGAGTGGCAAAAGTTCGAAGTCAAGAAGACTTCGCTCCACTTACAACCCTCGAAAACCTACTCTGCTAAGTCAGTGCAGGCTCCGCACACAGGGTGCTTCGAGCAGGCTTCGCACTTCACCCTTCGCAAGAGTGGACAGCCCTCTGAGGACTTCGACCAAGTACTTGGCGACAGCAACTGGTGCTGGGCTTCGTACGCGAAGGTCTACACGCACACAAAACGGATCACGCTAAGGGCTTCGACACAAGAAGCACTACGGGAAAAGATCAGGGCTTCGCTAGTAAGCAGCGAGGTCTTGCCTCGTGTTACACAGAGCGACAGCACACTGAAAAGCACACTTCGCGAGAAACACACACTTCGCCAAGACAGGCTTCGGTGAACTAAAACTAGCGAGGTATGCAATACGAGCTCAAGCAAAAGCACACAGAAGCAGGGCTTCGCTGCTTGAACAAGGAACACAAAATGTATTGAACTCAGAATGAATACAGCGAGGTATGTCTACAGGAGCTCAACAGAAAATGCTCAAAGTGTTAAATGTTTCCTACCGAGCCCCCATATTTATAGCCCACGGCTTCATCCTAAGGAAGTGACTACTTTACCCCTAGGGTTTACAACAGATTTGTCTCTACAGAACTAAGGGGTACAAAAGGTAGTCCACCTTTATTTTGGAGGCTTCTCTGTCAGCTGCAGAGGGGACAGTGTCAGCCTTTTTCAGAACAGACAGTGTCAGCCTTTACAGTGTTGACTTCTGGAACCTCCCTTCGCACGCGAGGGTGCGGAAGCTTCGGCGAGAAGCCTGCAGCCTGTTGGCCTTCGCTCCGCCGAAGAAGACCTTCGATACAGTGACGGTTTTGAGCCGAAGCCGTCAAAGCCCTTGGGCCTTCGCACCACCACCTCCGGAGTGGATCACCACGGCTTCGCAGCTACTCCGAGCTCGAACACCGTCAGTCCGTGTACCGAAGCCATGTATGGCCGAAGCACCTCAAGTCAGCCTCACTCCGAAGCCCACCTTCGGAGTACCACCCTTCGAAGTCTCTCCTTCGTCCAAGGCCTCCGCATGAAGCATTCCTTGAGCACTTCGTCGCAGTGTCTCACTCCGAGCACACTCCTCGACGAGCCTCACCCGGACCATGCCTTCGATGCACCTCGACTTCTGAGACCTTCGTCGGGCCACCTTCGAGTGTCTCCCTCCGAAGCACACTTCGAACACCTTGCCTCCGCAGAGGACTTGGTCCACCAACTCCGAAGTCACTCCATCCGGAGTACCTTCGAAGTGCCTCACTTCCGAGGACTTTGTCTCGGAGTACCTTCAGCCGGAGCCACGCTCCGCACTCTCTGCCTTCACCTGGCACGCCTCGACCCGAGGACCGACCCGGACCACCTTCGCAGCCACCGTGACGGAGCTCCCCGCTCCCCTGGCATCAAGCCACCCGCTTGACCCAAGTTCACCTGGCTCGAACCCTGTCCGTCGCCTCCGAAATCCCTGCGCACCACCGACAAGCAAACAAGTGTATCCAGTACTCCGGAGACCTCTCCGGGTTAACAACCTCCGGCACACACTCCGGTGTACCGCCCAAAGTACCGAAGCCTTCGGTACGAACCCAGTCATCGTGTACTGCCGGACCCCTCCGACGAGCACACTCCGCTGCACAACTGCAGCAAGCAAACACCGAACACACTCCGGTGACACACCTCCGAACACCCTTCGGAGGTACCACCTCCGAAGCCCCTCCGGAGGTACCCTTCGAACAGAGGGTAAAATCCAGTCAATCACTCATCACAAAACACCGAAACCAACCCTTGGTTTCTCACTTAGGCATGAAGCCGGCGCACTCCCTGAATAGTGCGTGGATCCGCTCCTCTAGGTCATCTTGACCTCTGCCTGCACACGTCTCTCGTGCGGGGGCGCGACATGCGGCGGGATGTTAGCATGTCGGCCATAGGCCTCTTCCCTACGTGCTAGTTGTATGACCATTTTTCAGTATTTGCCTAGTTTGACCATTAATGCCATTTTTTGCTATAAACACATGCCCCCTGCCTTTTAGCAAACTTAGTGAGCTAAAAGCATGACAAGCCTTGGGCGATACTTGCAATATCGGCATTTTAACACTTCAAGCATTTTGCCACACACTCGGGAAGTACTTTTTTAAATATCTACCATTCAAAGCCCTTCGAAATTGCTCTCCCTGTAAAGATTCTAGGACATATGCATTGCCCGGAGCGATTCCGACTACCTTAATAGGTCCTTCCCAACTAGGTGACCATTTACTGAATTTTGAACTCCTAGTGCCTAATGGCAAAATTGTCTTCCAAACCAAATCATTGATTTGAAACGATTTTGCCTTGACCTTCTTGTTGTAGGCCCTAGCTACTCTTCTTTTATCTTTCTCTATTGCCTCTAGAGCCTTCAACCTCTTATCGGTCACCTCTTCTAAATTATCCTTTAGAAGTGTCTCATATTCGTCGACCGATAAGCCATCTTGCTTAAGAAATCTATGTGATCCAAGATCCACCTCTACCGGTAGAACGGCTTCCTGTCCATACACTAACTCATATGGACTGACTTTAGTGGCACCGTGCTTTGCAACTCTACTATCCCATAGAGCTTCGTAAAGTACCTCAAGCCACCTTTTTGGAAACTCATCAATCTTTTTCTTGATTAATTTAATCACAGTTTTGTTACTAGACTCGGCCTGACCATTGGCCTGAGCATAATATGGGGAAGAGTTTACCAATTTGACCCCATAGTATTCGGCAAAGTCCCTCACCTCTTTAGCAACAAATGAAGTACCTTGGTCCATAGTGAGGGTCTGGGGAATGCTGAATCTATGTATAATGTGTTTCTAGATGAAATCAATTACCTCGTTGTGAGTCATGTTCTTGAGCGGCATGGCCTCGGTTCATTTGGTGAAGTAATCTATTGCCATCAACATGAACCGATGCCCTTTCAAAGATGGAGGATGAATTTGGCCGATGAAGTCTAAACTCCAACCTCGGAACGACTATGGTTTGATAATAGGATTAAGCACCGACACGGGTGCTAGCTGAATATTCCCAGATTTCTGACAAGCTTCGCACCCTCTATAGTACCTAAAATAGTCTTCAGTCATAGTCAGCCAATAAAAACCTGCCCTTTTGAGCATCCAACTCATCTTCGAGGCCAACTGATGAGTACCGCAAAGCACTTCATGTACTTCACCTACAGCAACTCAAGCTTGATCGGGGTCCAAACACTTCAAAAGCACCCCATCAATAGTTCGGTGATACAACACATCGTCGAGCAAAACAAATTTGAAAGCCTGCCGCCGAACCTTCCAATCAACCTTTTGGCTTGGATCTCTCAAATATTGGACGATTGGGACCCTCCAATCGTCCTCACTAACCAAAGGAACAATGGCCAAATTCCCACTAGAAATGGCCTCAAGATTTATCATTTCGATCTGCCCCCCGAGCACTAAACCTTCCTAACAAAAATCGGTCGGACCGGCCATGTTGACCCAGTTCAACCAACTATTGCCGGTTGTCTGGCAAAATTCGGTTTGACCATCCTGACATGGTTGGTCAGACCAGATACACAAGGGCGGTCGAACCGTGCTTACAAAGCCGGTTAGATCGACAGTAGTACCTTTGGGTGCTATATCATCTTCAAATATTGGTATTTCCCGTGTGCAGAATTTGCCCCTCCTAATTTGATATCCTGATGCTTGTTGCGCCAAGTCATTTGCAAGTGAGTTGGCCTCTCTAGACACATGAGTAATCTCAAAATTATTAAAGGTAGAAATTAAGTCTAAACACTTGTCCAAGTAGTTATTTAGCAAACCGTTAAAACATTGAGCAAGCTTGGCTACTTGTTGCACGACTAATAAAGAATCACCATATGCATTAACATATTTCACACCCATGGAGTTTAACAACTCAAGACCTAGCAATAGGGCTTCGTATTCGGCTTGATTATTAGTTGAATGAAATTCCAAACGGGCCAAGGTTTCAAAGCGCATACCACTTGGTGATAGGAGCACCACTCCAACACCTTGGCCATTTTTGCAAGCCGAACCATTGAACTAAAGTTTCCATGGTAATACTTCAATCAATGCGACTTTATCGCCCCAATTGACATCCACGTGGTGATCCACTATAAAATTAGCAACAACTTGGCCTTTCATAGCTTTCAATGGTTCATAAGCCAAATCATATTTGATTAACGCATACGCCCACTTGCTGATTCTACCACTTAGAATCGGCTTTTGCAACATGTATTTTATGACATCCATTTGGCAAGTGACAATACATGTGCTAGGGAGAAGATAGTGACGTAATTTGGTACACGCATAATAGAGGGATAAACACAAACGCTCCACAAACATGTACCTTGTCTCGGCGTCCAAAAGTCGATGACTCAAGAAGGTGATGATGTACTCTCTTCCTTCGATGTATTGAGTCAACACGGCCCCAATCACACTCTCCTCCACGGCAATATAAAGTCGAAATGGAATCCCGGCCTTCGGCGCCCTTACCACTTGCGGCGTCGATAAGCACTCTTTGATTTTCTCAAACGCGCGTTGCTGGCTTGCCCCCCAAGTGAACCCGGCTTCATTTTTTAGCCGAAGTATTGGGACGAAAGCATCGATTTTTCCAGACAAATTAGATATAAAGCATCGCAAATAATTAACCTTGCCTAGCAGTTTCTGCACATATTTCTTACATGTCGGTGCTACACATCCTCTAATTTTCTCAAGCCTCTTGGGATCAATTTCAATGCCTCTTTAATGAATCATGAATCCCAAGAACTTACCCGCCGACACACCAAAAGCACACTTGAGCGGGTTCATTTTTAAGCCATACTGGCGCATTCTTTCGAAAGAAACTCTCAAATCGGCGAGGTGGTTTTCCATAGCATCCGATTTGACCACAACATCATCTATATAAACTTCTAACATAACCCCTAGCAAGTCATGAAAGATTAAGTTCATGGCACATTGGTATGTGGTGCTAGCATTCTTTAAACCAAACGTCATTACTACCCACTCAAACAAGTCGACAAAATCCGGGCATCGAAAAGCCGTTCTAAAAACATCTTCTTCAGCCATAAAGATTTGATTATAACCAGCATTACTGTCAAGAAAACTTAGTACTTTATGTCCCGAGGCATCGTTGATCAACATGTCGGCTATCGGCATGGGATACTCATCTTTCGGAGTAGCCTTGTTCAAATCCCTGAAGTCGACGCAGATTCAAATCTTGCCACTCTCTTTCTTCTCGACAGGCACGATGTTAGCGACCCATTCCATGTACCTGCATGGCCTAATAAAACCTGCTGCTAATAGACATTCAACCTCCTCTTTAACTCGGTCATAGATGGCCGAATTGAAGTGGCGCGGTGGCTGTTTATAAGGCCTAAATCTAGGTTTGATGGGGAGCCGATGCTCAACAAGCTCTCGGCTTAGCCCGGGCATCTCGCTGTAATCCCATGCGAAGCAATCAACATACGATCGAAGCAATTTTATCACTTCGGCCTTTACATCATTATTCAGATTCTGATTTACAAATGTCGGCCTTGGAACACTACCATCTCCTATGTCTACTTGTTCCAAAGGGTCGGCCAATGAGAAGCCTTGACCTAATTTTTCTACCATGCTAAAATCTTCAATGGCTTTGGCGATACCGTCTTGAGAAGACCGATACTGCTCCATGCGAGATTTTAGCCAATCAAGATTAGCGCTAGACATTCTCCTATCTTAGACACAACCGAGCCACACCGGCCGGCTTCACGGAAATAGGAATGAACCTCACCTCTGATACACTGACAAAGTCATAATCCGAGAGGTCCCGTCCCGACAAGCACTCTATCTCATCATGGGCGGCGTCGCCGGACGCATCAGCCAAACTAACATGGGCCGATGTATCGGCGTACACTATCTCGACTTCGTCGCCATCCCATTGTATTAGGTGCTAATGCAAGGTGGATGGTACACACTGATTTGCGTGGATCCAGTCACGCCCAAGCAATACATTATAGTTGCCTTGTACATCGACGAGGAAGAAAGCGGTGGGTAGCGTCTTGTTTCCCACCATCAGTTCCAGGGACAGTACCCCCTTGGCTTCTGTTGTGTCGCTGTTGAAGCTATTGAGGGTGACGTTGGTCTTCTTTAGGTCATCGTCATCTTTGCCGAGCTTCCTTAGAAGGGAGTACGACATTAGGTTCACGGTGGCGCCGCCATCGACAAGCATCCTCGAGATGGGCTTCCCGTCGATGTGCCCCCTTATGTAGAGGGGTCTTAGGCGACGGTTCGTATATCTGGGCTTCTTGAATACGGTGTCTCACGGGCCGAGGTCTAGCTGAGCGACCCCGGCCTCCTCCTGCAGTGGAGCGAACTCGAAAGGCAACATGACGACGCCGACGTCCATCCCCTGAGGAGCAGGCCCCTCAGAGATGGGAGTGTAGTTGTCGTCGAGAAAATCGTCTTCATCGGAGCTAACAACGGGGGCCGAGTCATCGACTATGATTGGCCTGGGTCTCTAGACTTTCTTCACGGTGGGCTGAGGATGGATTTCCTCAAAAAGTGTGTCATGTGCCTCCTCAGCCTTCTCTTCTCGTATCTCCTGTGCCCGCAAGCGTTGCAACCTCCTCTTTTTCTACTTGGACATCCCTGAGGGCGCCCACGATGGCTGAGGACGGGTGCCAGGTGCCACGGTCTTGCTTCTAACATTTTTGGCCGAAGGGGACTTGCTTGTATCAGTCTCGGATACCTTGTGTTTTCCATGAAAGGTCTCCTGCTCCTGGTCGGTCGGACCGGCCATGGTGGGCTGGTTAGACCGGTCTGTGCCGAAAACCGCCGTAAGGCCGGTCGGACCGGCCACAGTAGGCCGGTCAGACCGAGCTTCGGCCGAGTCTTTGCGCAGTCCCGTCGGGGCATCCTTCGGGATTGGGACCTCCTGGGATCCAACCCTGATTACTATAACCTCCAATGCGTCTCCACGTTCATCCCTTCCAGCGACATCGCACGGAGCCCACTTCTGAGGCACTACGGACAGGCGATGAACAATATTGTTATCCTGCGCCGCCCCCCAAATCTGCCACTCGGAGACACTAGAAGGAGTGTAAGTCTTATTAGCCGGACATTGCACGAAGTTCTTCGGTGGCGGAGGCCAAGCCGGAGCCATCGTCCAGCAGTAGGGAGGCGGCATCGGAGGCTCTAGCGGCCTCACCCACTGAGTGTCGAACCCGTTGTCTAGTTGGGAGCCTGGCCACGTCGATGGTACCTCGAACCAGACCAGCGACGAAGTAATGTAATTATATTCTTTATAATAAACTATGTCCTGAATTTCTCACAATAACCCCCTATAAAATCGTGACATCTTATCCTCCTCATCTTCTTCTACCTCACAACACAACGTACCAATTTTAAGCTCCTAGTAATAGTCGTCGATAGACCTATTACCCTAGTCTAAGCGTTCTAATTTTTTCTCAAATCTCGTTTGTAAGATGGAGGAACAAACCTACCACGCATGGCTCTTTTCAATCGATCCCATATGTTAGTTTCTAACCCAACTTTTATCAATTCATTCCACGAGATGATAGCAAAATCCTTGAATTTACTATTGGCTTGTCTAACCCGATGTTGTTCCAGAACAAGATGAGAACTAAATTTTTGTTCAATAGACGTCTCCCAATCTAGATACAATTCAAGGTGATACTTACCAGCAAAGGAAGGTATAGTAAATTTGACTTTGGAAAAAGGATTAGGGTTACATTCCTATGGCTGGTTCCCATGGCGATCATTATCTCTCATGCCTCGCTGACTGCGTTGAAGTCATTTGCGTAGACATTCATCTTGTATTGTAGCATAGATGTCATTGTAATCAATATTCTTTGGATCCTCTTCACTATCCGTCACTGGAATAGGCAGTTGTCGGTCCCTTATCAACTGTTGTACGCTGGTGGTAAGTGTGGCGATACTCCCAACAAGGGTGTCTAGCCTTTCTTCAAGTCAGTGGAACTCCTCTTTCGACACACAATCCTTAAATTCACTGATTTCTCCTGACATTGTTAGTGATGAATATAGGATAATAAAAAGGTTTGATCCCTATTGACTACCACTTTATGTACTAGTGGATCACTCTCCCTCGCTCACTCTCCACATCTTACCAAGCCCTTACGAAGCTCTTACCAATTGAAGTAGATAGTACAACTAAGAGGTGGAACATCTGATGATTGTGAGGTGCGATTACAAGGATCTAATTGGTTCTGATAAGAAGTTTGTAAATCTTGGAAGGCAATATTTGGTAGCAAGGATTTAGCAAAATTCAATAACAAATTTATTGATGCTGAATCAAAGTCCCAATCACTTGTCAAATTACTGGCCAAGACTTGTCCTTGAGATTTAGTCTAAGCAAGCAAGAGAACAAGAACAAAGGATCTATGGGACGTGTGCACAAAAGATCAAGGAGTAAAAAAACGAGCACAAAAATAAAACTTTGTCGCTATCTTACTTTTTTTCTTGCCTCTTCTTTCTAATCTTCCTTCTCTTTATTTTGATCTTTCCATTCTTCTTTCACCCCTTTTTTGATTCTTCCTTTCTTCTTTCAGTCCACGAACTTCAAAAATGATCATTAAAACAGTGGAGCTCAGAAACTCAAACTTTTAGGTCGAAATTGGCAAGATAAAAATCGTCAAACCCAAATTTTCGATAGTTGTGTGTAAAAGTACTTGTTGCTTTTACTGAAGAATGCGTAGAAACAGAAGTTCTGCACTCTATTCTTTTCTGTTCGGCTCTCAAAAAAACTCCTCAAATTGTTTTTACGGCTCGAAAACAAGGAGGCTAGCAATGAAGGGCGATTAACAATAGGCGGGTTGCAATCCTAAATATAGGCTTGCGAAGAAGGATAGAAACACAAGGTGGTTCTGATCCGAAACCGAGATGAACTCAATCTCTCAAGGAAAGGCTCTTGCCACAACACAAAACTCAAGCTAGACTCAAGAATGCGACTGTAAATCAGCAACCAGACTTTGAACAAGGACTCAAACTCAACAAAGCAAAATAGAAATCAAAACTTGCGAAAGGATCGAGAGGTTTAGACAGCATAAAACCAATCTAAAAACTGAAAACAAAATATTTTTGTGTGGTTTTTTCTGGACTCTCGGTAAAAGAAAACAATATTGTTGGTGTCGTTTTTGGTCCCATGCGTAGCCTGGGAGGTCTGCTTAACTCCAGTGTAGGTCCTATAATCTTCAAAAAAGGTTCTGAGCGTGCCAATTAGTTTGACTCTACAACTGATAAGAGAGAATAAAAATGATATTAGTACCAACACCGATCGGCTATCAAGTCGATTGTCGTGGTGGTGTAAACAAAAATGCAAGCAATGGCGCCAATCGGGATTGGTAATACCATTGGCCGATGAGGATACACGCTTCGTGCACAAAGGCCGATGAATACCTCTCGATGGAAACAAGATTAAACATGGAATTGAGGATAACCTACCGGCTTTTACTCCGACAGAAATAAAACTTTGCGCAACACCGGAAAAATGCATCCATACTATCAAACTACCATAACAGCAAGATTGGACTTAACCAATGCAATCGCTAAATTATGATCGATCAATAGTACTTTAACATATCAAGCATACTTTATTTAGATGAATATTGAACAACATAAATTAGATATAATAGATCAAGATGATAGACATAACCGATGAAGCCGCAAACTATGATATCCAACTCACATCAATCTAAGATATCTTAACGATGCATCCTTAGACCTAGCAAATACACCAAAAATAGAACGACAACTGTACTAACTGGACCGATGCCTCAAGAGATTGAATCAATGAAGCCTCGAAGGACAACAATCGGTCGATACAATCATCGGGGTGGTGGGACTCACCTCTTTGCTAGATATCGCAATGATGCAACCAAGATCCAAGTGGCAAGTCTCGCTAGGATTAACCTTGGAAACCTTGGGTGGCAATGCGCCGGAAGTTGTTATTGTTTGTAGATTGATTGTTTCCACCTAAACCTAGATAATTGGAGACATATTTATTGTCCGGAGACTTGCCATCCGTTATGATAACCATAACTGATTCTGGATTCATTTTTATCTTTCTTTGTCATTATTGGCTCCTTTGTATCCGGCCACGTATAACCACCTGGATGGACTCCTTTGTCCACACTTTAACTGGACTTCCTTAACTTCCTTAACTAAATATTCGCATCAACACATGCCCCCCAATTTTAGAACATAAGTATAACTAATGCTTCAAAATTATCGATCATTAAATCCCTCTGCACCGCATCATTTCAAAAGTCCCTTCAAACGTCTTTTTGAACTCCTTATTAGTAGATGAAACCCTTCATCTTCTAGCACTCGATAGTATATATATCTTAGAGTACCGGCTCCACATTGCACTAAACATTCATCTTCTTCCTCGCCTTTCTTCTTCGGTCATGAGGGACTGTGATGGATGTCGCCTAGTCTAACGCATCTACTTCTTTTTGTGGCGGCGTCAGACTAGGCTTCATCCCACACAATCTAGCAATGACATTTTAAAATCACTGAAGATTTTGTCCCCCAAATCCCAAGCGTACAACTATTTTGGTGTTTCGAAACTGTACTCATGATTATCCTTTTTGTTGAACATTGAAGATGGACCCACCAAATCTTCCGAGATCGGCTTGAGCAATTTGCCAAAGTGTTGCTCTCTTATTATAAGTACGCGTTGGCATCTTCCTTCTCTCTTTACACTTTCGGCATTCACAGTACATTGTCCACCTTCTATCCCTTGAACTCGTCAGCAGCGCCTCTGCACTGTCTCCAGCAACCGCACATTTGGCCTCTTCTCCAGTTCGATCGTTCGGTGGCCTCCGTAATGGCGAAAGTTTTTGGTTCTTTCCCCTTATTTTCTTAATATTCTTCGGTGTTCTTTATTTCCTCGCTTCCTTTTCTCATAGGTTTTTTTTCTAATTTTCTTCTTCGTAGAACTTGAAGAACCAGATCCTCATTCCCATGGCCAACTATCCATCTCGCCATTTCTTTAGTCCGCTAGGAAATCCTTATCCCACCGATATTATTAATGCCAAAACTAATTGGATCCCTTTAAAATGCTCCCCTATCCTTTCCTCGACTGGAATTTAAGTTTTAGGACCGTTCCTTCCCCTCTCCCTGGCTGGTGCGATTGGTACCTTACAGTATCGGTCATCCACTATGCCTTTTGGGATGAAATTGACATAGGGCACTGCATTTGTCCTCTCCCTTGCTGAGCCCTATAAGAATGAGCCGATGCTAGCCGCTGCCTATTATTTTTGGTCTGATGCCCTGAATGACTTTGTTTATGGTTGTGGGCCGATGAGTCCTACTTTACTCGATGTGTTTTTCTTAACCTTCCTTGACACCGACTCATCGGCCAACCATCTTTTCTTCCACTCCAAACCGACCCATCGCCTTGGCGTCAAATCCAACGGCGACTGGAGCAAGTACATTTGAAAGCTTAACAACAAAATTGGACATGTATAAATCTATGAGCATGTAGCCTTCCTCAACCTCTAGTTAGAGAGGTTTGTTTTTTGTGAATCCACTGTTGGCGTAAAAGATTACGCTAACAGGTTCTCTAAGATTAAGAACTAACAAACAATCAGTTTGTGATGTGAACTATCTCAAGCCTCCGAATAGGATAATAGCTCGAAGTAGTTCGAAGTTGTGTATTGAATATCTAAGTATTCGATGCCTATTACAGGGTGAGAAGGGGGGGTATTTATAGGTAACAACTCTAAGGAAAAGACTTTTTTACCCCTCAATTACAACCGACATAGTGGAAACTATTCGGTACCCCGAATAGGGCTAAAATAGTAAAATGTATTCAAAGAAGATAGATAAGGCAGATGTCCCATCAGTCTTGCTGTTTCCCACTGTAGAGATGGAGCCTTCGGAGGGTATCTTCGAACTGGGGTTCGGAGGACCCTTCGGCTCGGAAACTTCATCAACTTGGGGGCAAGCTTCTGTCCTAAAGCTTCATAAATTGTCTTTGCCTTTTGATCTTAATGGCCCTTGAGATGAAGTATTTCCCCCCAATAGTAGCCCCTCGAATACGCTTCTCCAATTTAACCTGTATAGCAGGAGAGCAATATACGCAAGAAATATTTTCATGCTCATGGACTTAGAAAAAATTGAAGGTATCGTAACCATTCAAAGCATCTTTGGCATTGGAGGTACGTCTGATGGAAGCTTCGAACTCGGATGTTGGCGTAAAAGATTACGCTAACAGGTTTCTGTGGAAAAGAAACTAACAAACGAAGTGTTTGTGAAGCAAACTGTTCTAAGCCTCCGAAAGGATAATAACTTAGAATAGTTCGAATGTGTGTATTGAATAACTTGTATCCGGTCCCTATTACAGGGTGAAATGGGGGGTATTTATAGGCCCAAACATTAAGGAAAAGACCTATTTACCCCTCTATTACAACCGACATAGTGGAAACTATTCGGTTCCCTTAATAGGGCTAAAATGGTAAAAGACTAATCTAATGAGAAAGAAGATAAGTCTTTCATCTTAGCTGGCAGAAAAGATCTTGAAAAGCCTTAGTTCGAAGATGTACTTCGAACCAATGCCTATCTTCGTACTTCGAACTGGGTTCCGGGTATCTTCGAAGATGATCGTCTGGGAACCTTCGAATCCGCTGTCTGCCTTTATGTTGCTTTGGTAATAACCCCGAAGATGAGATATTTTCCCCCAATAGTAGCCCCTCGAATACGCTTCTCCGTTTGACCTGTAACGTTAGGAGAGCAGTATACGGAAGGAAAAGATAACCAAACATAGGGGTTATTGGTTTTTAGTTCATCTCCGAAATGCATGAAGATATAAACTCCGAATCAGTCTTAAGGTAATTGCTTTTCGAACTACCTTAGAACCGACTCAAGAAGTTCGAAAGTCTTTTAGACTTAGAGAAAATAGCCGTTAAGTTTCTGTTTCCAACGGAAACTGTAGTAAGCGTTAATCTCGGAGAAAAGTAACGGCAGGAATGCGAAACGACATGGATTAACGGTAAAAAAGTGAAGTCTAGGCTATAAATAGAAGGCCTAAAACTTACCCGGTTACCTTTTCACCGTCTTCTCGCATCCAAAAACTTTTCGAGCCCTTTGAGTTCTCGAGCCCTAGCCTCCATTTTCCTCAAAGCAATCCAATCGATCGCAATGGTGAAGACTAAGGGATCTGCACCTCCATCGGCCTTGGCCCGGCAGCAGGCGGCTGCAGCAGCAGCGGCTGCAACGTTGACGACGGTACCTTCGATTCCGGCGGTGACATCCATGGCGGCAGGAGGGAGAAATCCCCAAATCGTCGATGACCAAGGTCTGTGCCCGCCATCGACAAAATACTTGGATCAATCTTTGCAGTTGGGGCCTTCTACCTGCAAGAGAGAGTCACTGGCAATCGCAGTGGGAGGAAAAATTGGTAATGGAGTTATGATCCGGAAGCCAGGCAAAGAAATGATTCCATCGCCAAGACCCGGAGAAGTAGTGGTATTCGAAGCCTTCTTCGAAGCTGGTCTTGGCCTCCCTGCAGTCGACTTCCTGGCGGAGGTACTTGATCTGTTCCATGTAACCCTCCCCCAATTATCTCCGAATGCAGTAGCTAGATTAGCTATCTTCGAATGGGCCTTGAGAGCCGAAGGGTGTGAAGGAAGGGCAGAGATCTTCGCTGCATTGCATAGAGCAACTTACCAACCAAAAACCTTCGTAGGCCCCGGAGGTGAAAAAATAGTGGTATCCTTCGGCAGTATCAACTTTAGGCTTCGAGATGAGTATGCCCTTCAGTTTCCTGCCAAGGCCATCAATGCCAGATGGTATACTGATTGGGTTCTAAGATGGTTCTACGCCGAAGTTGGGGCAAGCAGTCCTCTGGCCGGGCCCCTCAAAGAAATTCAATTCCGGAAGGAATCTTTAGTGCAGCCCAACGAAGGTCAACTCGAAGCCCGTGTTAACCTGCTTCAAAAGATTAGCCGAAGGTTAAGTATGCGAGACTTGGCCGAAGAATTCCTCGGCCTGCAAATTTCTCCGCTGATGGCCAATTGGCCTATCATCTTCGAGGATGACTCGGAAGGCGGTCTCCGCAAAATTAACTTGACTTCGAGCCCTGCAGGTAACTTCGAAACCAACATGTATTATACATATTTACTTCGAAGAAAGACTAATTTGAATTATTTATTTTTTAGCTTCTTCAGCCCCTATTACTTCAGAGCAAATTGTAAGGGCTTCGGAGAAGATTTTGGGTGCCCCAACTCCGACTGAAAAAGAATGGAGAGTTAAATTGGTCGGGAGTTGGGAGAGGTTTAACAGAGTATGGGGAATGTTGGAGTTGACTCCGCCCCCTCTGATGGATTGGGTGCCTTCGGAGAAAGGACCCAAAAAGAGGATAGCCGAAGCCGGAGCTTCGAGCTCCGCAAAGACTCCGGTGAAGAAGGTGGCTCGGAAGCCTAGAAAACCTGCATCTCCGAGCCCAAGAACCTCAACCTCCGGTTCTAAAGAAGATGAAGGTAAACTATTAGTGAGGTTGATTGATGAAGATGCGGCTCAGAAAAATATTCACATTGAAGATACTGCAGGTATGCCGGAGTCCCAGGCTAATATTGAAGAAGTGAGAGCTCCGGATGCTCAAGAAGAAGAGCAAATTGAAGCCCCTGTGGGCGAAGATGAAGTTGAAGTTACTACAACTTCAATTGTGGATGAAGGGAGGACTGCTCACGGAGATACTCCGGCAGTTGAAGTTTTAACTGTGGATTCAGACGAAGACCTCACCTTTGATCCTCCGAGCAGTCCGGTACTCGATCCCCCCCAGAATGTCGAAGGTAAACTTCGCATAATTCTCTTATTATTTTCTGCAAAATTATACAATGTATAATACCTTTGCTTTTGCAGAGCCCCCTTTTGTAGAAGTACATCACGAAGATCCAATTCAAGGGCCTTCGACAACTTCGGAGCCGCGCCCGGAGGTCACTCAACAGGGGCCTGGAAGTGGTAAAAGACATATAGAGCCTCTCCCTACTCAAGGATCAACTTCGTCTGAATCAACAGATGAAAGTGAATCAACTGAGGGGGGGCCATCTACCGAAGTTCCAAGGACCTCAGGAGAACGCTCCGGAGCTTCGCCAAGCAGGGATGACCAAGAGGCTTCGGCAATGCTCCCTCTTTTAACTCCTTTTTTGGAGCAAAGAACAGGGCTTCGGACTCTGCTCAAACCTTTAGGTCGAGTGAGTCGCGAAGTCGGGGAGACAGAGCTGGTAGCAAAATTAAGCAGGGCGAAGAGTTCGGAGCTTAACATTGCTTTGGAACGAGCAGCCTACCAGGTACGGAGCACCTTCGAACCAATAGCAAATTATACATGAATAATTTCTTACTTCAGTTTTTTCTTTTCTTAGCAAGCGGTCTTGGCCCGCGCTGCAACTTTATCGAGCGAAAATGAAATTGCTCAGCTTCGGGAAGAAAATGAAGCTCTCAAACGCAACTTATCTTTCTCCGAAGCTAGAGTGGTTCAAATGGATAACATGATTTCAACGGAGCGTAGGGCCAGACAGGGCTTGGAGGCTGCTAATAAAGAGCTCGAAGCAGAAAGAATCGTGCTTGTGAGGCTCCAAGAGGAAGCTAGCCAACTCCTAAATCAAAAGAATATTTTAACTACGGAGAATGCTAGGATTTCCGGAGTACTAGCAGAAACAACTTCGAACAAGGATGCATTAATCGAAGAAAAGCTTAAGTCAGAGAAGGTAGCTACGGAGGTCATAGAACAAATGCTAGGGGTTCTGGAGTACTTCGGTACTACTGGATCACTCCCTTCAGATGACAACGTCACTCTGCTGCGCCTGCTAAAAAGGATCCAAGGAGCAGCGAAGCAAATGAAGACGGCAGGCATTCGTTATGGAGAACTCTCCGGACAAGTGTCTGCCCTCGGACTACTTCGTTACTACGAGGATTTGGGCCGAACAATCACTCCGAGCACAGAGGGCTCCATTACCTTCGACGACGAGCGGCTTTTAAATCCTTCTGAAGGCGTGACTGCTGCCTGGCGAGCCTTTCAAACCTCATGGAGAGCCGAAGGTCGTTCCGTGATCAAGGCTTGGATCGATGAAGGCCAACGCCAGAAGCAAGTTCGGAGCCAAGCTTCGAGCAGTCAGCCTCCTCCGAACCCACAGGTTTAGGATTCATTTAGGATTTTTGACTATGTAAAGCTTCATGTTTATAAACATTTATCAATGAAAATCTTGTTTGTCATATTTTTATGCTTTGCCTCTTATGGAAGATATCGAAGTGTTAGAGCTTAACAATGAACTTCACTCATTATGGAACACCTTCGAACTTCTAAAGAATTACAAGCGTCCTCGATTTCTAATTCCTCGAGATGACTCCGGCGTAATTGCGCCCAAAGTAATCAAAGATGTAATGTCTTATATTAAAGAGGAAGAGAAAGAGGTTAACGCAAACACCTCATCTTCTAAAGACACTAATTGGTCTGAAGACGAATGTGAAGCTCGAAATAAAAGATCTGAAGATCTTAGAAGCTGGGAAAGAAGCCCTGAACGGCTTCGAACTTGGGCCGAGCTTCAACAAGAGCAGAAGGATTTTAGAGCTTCGAAGGGGAGGAAAAGAGTTAAACGTAAAGTTATTAGAACTTCCGATGTTGGAACTAGTCGTTCCACCCGTAGCTCTAGGGACCGAAGAGGTCTCCGATTCCTTCTTGGTATAGATACCAATTTTTCATAGTGTAATCTGTAAACACATTTATTTCAATAATGAATGCCGATTTAAAACTGTCTCCATATTTACTAGCCCCTCTTTGGGAATAAGCAACTTCGAAATTTATTCAAAGATGGTTATGCGCAAAGAAAAAAAAACTTCGGAGTACAATTTTTTGGGGGTTCGGAGCCCCTCTGTCATTTAAAGATCTTTTAAAATCTTATAAAATGTCTTCGACTTTTTGCAGTCGGAAGAATGGCAACTTAGTACCTTTGTTTTATGAAAGAAATCACTTGAGATAACTTCCAGGTCACTTTAGTGCCTTAAAAAATTTGTCACTTCGGACTATGTTGACAGACATTCGAAGCTCATGGCTCAAATTCTGTTTTGCTTTAGCCACCTTCGGCTCTTTTTACGGAAGTCTACCAGCCAATGGCTTGGACTCCGCAGATTTTGGCCACCTTCGGCTCTTTTTACGGAAGTCTACCAGCCAATGGCTTGGACTCCGCAGATTTTGGCCACCTTCGGCTCTTTTTACGGAAGTCTACCAGCCAATGGCTTGGACTCCGTAGGGTGTGGTTTTGGGCTCTTTTACGGATGCCTACAAGCCGCTGGCCTGGGCTCCGGATTATGCCAGCCCCCACGTCGGAAGCTTCGAACTTTATGGGTTCGAAGTCCGAAAATACAATCCAGCTTCATGACACTTCTCTCTCGGTCGACCCCGCGGTTCCAGTGCGTCCACTTGGAAGCTGGAAGTCTTCTTCAGAGGAAGGCACTATCAGGATCATATGCTTTATTGATTTAGAAGATGATTACAAGCAAATTACAAGGAGCCCTTATGCGAAGTATCGCTTTAGGTGCTCCGCATGCCAAGTATGTGCTAACTCTTCACCTTCTAAATTGGCTAATTTAAATGAACCAGGGCGCCCTGAGCGGACAATTAGATATGGACCTTCCCATTTATTCCCTAACTTCCCTGGTGCTATAATGCTTCGTAGAACAAGATGACCCGGTCTTAGTTCATTGAGCTTAACCTTCGGGTCATACCAAGCCTTCGTCTGCTGATGATACTTTGATAAATTAGCTACAGCCCGAAGTCTTGTTTCTTCTAACAAATCTAACGAAGCTTGCCTTTCTTCTTCAATGTCCGGTTCGGTGCTGCGAAATGATCCCCCTTTGAGCTCCGTTGGAGTCATAGCTTCATCTCCGAATAGTAGTCTGAACGGAGTAAAACCTGTGGACCTTGTTTGCGTAGTCCGAATGGACCACAGAATCTTCGGAAGCTCTTCGGTCCACAGTCCCTTTGCTAATCCTACTATTCTTCGATTTAGCCCTGATAAAATATTTCCATTGGCTCGCTCTACGGCTCCATTAGACTGAGGATGCCTCACTGCAGCAAAACATAGCTGAATGCCTAGATCTTCGCAAAACTTCCTGAAGGGTTCTGCGTCGAATTGTGTTCCATTATCAACTGTGAGGTATCTAGGCACTCCGAACCGGCAAATAATGTTCTTCCAGAAGAATTTCTGTACATTGTTCGAAGTGATAGCTGTTAAGGGTTCTACTTCCACCCACTTAGAAAAATACTCAATAGCTACCACTGCGAACTTCAGATTTCCCTTTGCTAACGGAAAGGGACCAATTAAATCCATACCCCATCTGGCCATAGGCCATACCGGAGCAATGACTTGAAGAGCTGTTGGTGGGCGATGACTCCGTCGACCCATCCACTGGCGTCCTTGACAAGTGCGGACCAAGCTCTCCACATCAGCTGTTATTGTGGGCCAATAAAGCCCCTGGCGAAGTGTTTTTCCTGCCAGAGCTCTAGGGGCTAAATGGCTTCCACAAAGGCCTTCATGAATTTCTCGAAGAATTTCTTGGCCTTCGGCTTGAGATATACATCGGAGTAGAGGGGAACATACTCCGGCCTTGTATAATATACCGTTGATTATCTGATAGTTTCTGGCTCTGAGCTTTAATCTTGACAACTGGGGTTCTTCGGGCAAATTTGTTCCTCCTTGTAAAAGTTCCATGATCGAATTTTTCCAATCTGCACTAGGAATGCAAAGAATCTACGCAGAGGGAATTTGTGGCACCGAAGGTATATTGAGCTCCTCATAGAAGGCTTCTTCGGGCACATCCACAGCTCCGGCTGCAGCCTTCGCTAAAATGTCTGCTTGCACGTTTTCCGCTCTTGGTATACTCTGAATGGAGATACCCTTGAAGTGTGCTTCGATTTTACGGATTTCTTCTAAGTACTTTGCAAGCTGTGGATGCCGAACTTGGAAACTGTTGTCCACATGCCCTGCTACTATCTGAGAATCTGTCTTTATAATTATTCTTGTAGCCCCTAGAGCACGTGCTTTTCGAAGTCCCAATAAAATCCCTTCGTACTCCGCTATATTATTGGTAGACTTAAAGTTGAGTCTTGCGGAGTACATTGCTCTTTACCCTGACGGTGAAATCAACACTGCCCCAATGCCTGCTCCGGATGCTTGGAAAGCCCCATCGGAGTAAACAGTCCAAACTCAGTCACTTGACTTCTCCGGAGCCAAATTTGCAGGTGGAGTCCACTCTGCTACGAAGTCTGCTAGGACTTGGGATTTGATAGCTGTCCTTGCCAAGAAAGATATGCCGAAGGGTGCTAGCTCAACTGCCCACTTTCCAATCCTTCCAGTGGAATCTTTGCTTCGGAGCATATCTCCTAAGGGATACGAAGTTGGTACAATTACATTGTGAGCCAAAAAATAATGTCTTAGCTTCCTCGAAGCCATTATCAGAGCATAAACGAACTTCTCAAGTTCGGAATATCTTGTCTTCGCTCCTGATAATGCTTCGGATACAAAATAAACAGGATTTTGAACCAACTTCCCATTGAAATCCACTTCTCTGACAAGGACTGCGCTGACAGCTGAACCTGTAGCTGCAAGGTACAGGAGTAGGGTTTCGTCCGCAGTAGGCACCGTGAGTGTAGCAAGATTACTGAGATAATCTTTAATATCTTCGAAGCTTTTCTGACACTCCGGTGTCCATGCAAAATCTTCGGACCCTTTCAATGCTTTGAATATAGGCAAGCTCCTCGCCGTAGACCTTGATAAAAACCTGCTAAGTGCGGCCAGACGCCCAGTCAGCTTTTGCACTTGCTTTAAATTCTCCGGAGGAGCCATCTTCTGCAGCGCAGTTATTTGAGTAGGGCTAGCTTCAATTCCCCTACTTGAAACTAAATACCCTAACAATTTTCCAGCCTTAGCTCTGAATATACATTTTTCGGGGTTAAGACGGATCCCACATGCCCGAAGGCTATTGAATGTTTCTGCTAAGTCTAGGCTATGTTGGTGCTTTAAAGCACTCTTTATTACAATATCATCCATATAGGCCTCCACATTGCGACCTAGTTGATGACCTAGAGCCTTAGCAACTAATCTTGAAAAAGTAGCCCCGGCATTTCTTAGGCCGAAGGGCATTCTTACATAACAGAAGACTCCCGAAGGAGTTACGAAGCTTGTCTTGATTTCATCTTCGCGCTTCAACCATATTTGATGATAACCAGAATACGCGTCGAGGAAGCTTAGTAACTCCAAACCTGCGGTGGAGTCAACCAATTGATCAATTCGGGGCATGGGGTAGGGGTCACGTGGGCATGCTTTATTCAAGGATGTGAAATCAATGCACATGCGCCACTTCCCGGAAGACTTCTTTCTGACGAAGACTGGGTTGGCTAACCATTCTGTGTGAGCCACTTCTCTGATAATCCCAGCCTTCAACAATTTTTCAACTTCGTCCTTAGCTAGAGCAGCTCTTTCTGTGGACATCTTCTGGAGACCTTGTCGAACAGGCCGGGCCTTCGGGTTTACAAGTAAACTGTGTTCAATGATATCCCGATCGACTCCGGTGATATCTTTGTCAGACCAAGCGAAGACATCCAAATTTTCTTCCACCACCTTTTCCAAGGAGGTTGCAACTTCAGGAGGTAAATCTTTACCAAATTGAAAAGTGTACTCTTTACCGTCTTTAACAATGACCTTCGTTGCAATCTCTCCTTCGGGACTTGGTCTCGGAAAGGACTTCTTCGAAGCTTCGGAGGAGGCTGAAAAAATTTCTTCATTATCCTGCACACTGTTTACTTGCCTCGGATCAAGAGGGGGGCCATGACCATATTCCGCCCTTCGAGCAATGGCTTGATCTCCGAAGATCGTAAGGACTCCGGCTTGTGTGGGCATCTTCATGCACAAGTAATTGTGATGCGCCACAGCTCCGAACTGGTTCAGCATGCCCCTCCCAAAGATGACGTTGTAAGCATACGGGGCATCTATCACATCGAAGATTACTTCTTCAGTCCGGGCCAATAAACCTTCTCCGAAGGTAACTTCCAGGCCTATCTGGCCAAGTGCATCAAGCGGAGGTCCTGCGAAGCCTTGCAGAGGACGAGCCGCTGGAAGGAGATGCTTCCTGGAAATGCATAACTGATCGAAGGCTTGAACAAAAATGATATCTGCCGAACTACCATCGTCAATCAGCACCCTTCGGACTTCCGTACCCGCAATATCAGCAGTGATAACCAATGGATCTGCGTGCGGGAACTTAATACCAGCTGCATCCTCCGCAAAAAAGGATATCGGAACGTGAGACCACTCCGGCATTGCAGCTGCAGATGACGAAGTCCCAATATGACCTACTTCCCGAACGTACTCTCTTCGCTGTCTCTTAGACATGCTTCCGAGGGTACCTCCTCCGGAGATAGGGAGAACTACTCTTTTTCCTCTATCTTGCCCTTCCTCTTGCTTCGGAGGTGGCATAACATTGGCCACCGGAGGGTGCCTTGCAGCATCAAAATTTTCTATCCGCGCCACAGCCTGGACCGGCTCTGGGCGCGTTGCAACTGGACTTCGGTCGGTACTGCCTCGACCCGAAGTTCTCTCTAAGTACTCTCCCCTTAGGCTAAGTATAGCCTTGCAAGTATCAGTTGCATGGCTTCGATTTTCTCCGTGAATGCAGCAGAAAAGGGTCTGGCCCTTGCCAGCCGTTTTCCCTGGCGGCCTCCAGCCGCTGGCCTTGTTCCCCGTAGACTGTGGAGCTCTTGTTGCAAACTTCTGTGGGGGTGCAATATTCATACCTTTAGAACGAGGGTGCTTCTGCCCTCTTCTTCGGTCATGTTGTACTTCGAAGACTGGTTCTTGCGGCTGTGCCGAAGTTTTCACTTCTACTTTGACTTCTTGCAATATGGACGAAGTAGCAGCAGTCCTCCGAAGCCAACCCTCTTCTGACCTCGCATACTCCTCGAAGTATGACATCAACTGAGAGACCGAGGAGATGCTCTTCCGATGCAGTTTATCCAGAAGGCCTTGATGACTGACGCCTTCCCGAGCTGCATCCACCACTGATGATGCGGACAGCCCCCGAATTTGCGACTTCGTATGAGCGAAGCGCTTAAAGTACTGCCTCAATGTTTCTCCGGGGAGCTGTTTCACCTGGAAAAGGCTTCCTGTTGACATAGGAGGCACGAAGGTGCCCTGAAAGTTGCTTATAAAATTCTTCTTCAGCTGCGACCATGAATTGATTGATCCTGGCC
Source organism: Zizania palustris (assembly GCA_019279435.1). NCBI lineage: Eukaryota > Viridiplantae > Streptophyta > Magnoliopsida > Poales > Poaceae > Zizania > Zizania palustris. The sequence goes on along the minus strand of JAAALK010000283.1, from coordinate 14,710,867 downwards.
TCAAGGACCAGAACCATCTCAATGCCACTCCTTGAAGAGCCAAAGGGAAGCACTTTGCCATGGTGTCTCGAACACCTCCGCTAGCCTCAATTGCTAGGGCATAAGAACGAATGAACTCTCCGGGATCTTCATCTCCGGCATACTTACAGAGCTTCGAAGTTTTAAACTTTGGATCAAAGCGAATCTTCTGCAGCTCAGGATGCAACGGAGATTCATTGTCGAAGGAGGCGTTCTCCGGGGCTTCGGGATAATCAAGATCGTTGTCTTCGGGCACTTATGGGATGGTTGGGGTGGCTTGAGAGCGGAGCCTGCTCGCAGCTTCCTGTCGCCACCTTGCCACTTCAGCTTGAAGGTTGGCCATTTGAGTGGCCATATCTCCAAGATTATTTTCATCTCTTCCGGGAGGATCTTCCGGGTCTTGAGAACTGGTTGGATCAGTTCGAATCGGGATGGAGGGTGGAGAAGGGACTCCGGGCGGTCGGAGTATGGAAGGGGTTGGCGGAGAAGCTTCGTATGTTCGAGGGATGGAAGCCCCTTCCGGAGTTTGTGGAGGGAATGTCGAAGGCCCTCTGACTTCAACTGTGTCGAAGGGTATCTCTCCGGAGATCCGAGAGGACCTCCGATTGGGATTGCGGGGTGCGCTCCGCTTAGGAGGCATGATGTAAGAAGTTGGTAGAGAACGAAGTTTTTCGGACTAGGTTCCCCACGGACGGCGCCAACTGTTGGCGTAAAAGATTACGCTAACAGGTTTCTGTGGAAAAGAAACTAACAAACGAAGTGTTTGTGAAGCAAACTGTTCTAAGCCTCCGAAAGGATAATAACTTAGAATAGTTCGAATGTGTGTATTGAATAACTTGTATCCGGTCCCTATTACAGGGTGAAATGGGGGGTATTTATAGGCCCAAACATTAAGGAAAAGACCTATTTACCCCTCTATTACAACCGACATAGTGGAAACTATTCGGTTCCCTTAATAGGGCTAAAATGGTAAAAGACTAATCTAATGAGAAAGAAGATAAGTCTTCCATCTTAGCTGGCAGAAAAGATCTTGAAAAGCCTTAGTTCGAAGATGTACTTCGAACCAATGCCTATCTTCGTACTTCGAACTGGGTTCCGGGTATCTTCGAAGATGATCGTCTGGGAACCTTCGAATCCGCTGTCTGCCTTTATGTTGCTTCGGTAATAACCCCGAAGATGAGATATTTTCCCCCAACATCGGACTCATGTGTGAAATCTTCACAAAGAAATGAACCGTTGCGGAGGCGAAGCATCGCAGAGAGCCATTAATTTTGAGTCGTTACCCTTCAAGTAGCCATTAGGCTTCTAGGAAAAAGTAACAGAATCAACTTTAACCGCGAATTCACACTTCCTTTACCTTCTGGGCTCATCTATCAGTGATAGAAGTTGAACCTGTAATGTGAATGCCTATCCGAAGAATAGTAACCGGAGATTGAAAAGTTATAAAAGCGGAACCCGAGGCTCATTGGAAATTTTTATAGTGTCTTGGATCTAAGCCCCTTTCTTCAAACTCTAAACTTTCCCCAACCTCCTGAGCAACCAACCAATGGTGAAGACCAGCGCAATGGTGCCAGCCGCGGCAGGAACTCTGGAGCAAAGGCAAGCATGGGAGGCATCAGCAGCGGCGACCAAGCCGGGAGCCCCGGGGAGTTCTTGGCCAAAAAACCATCGGGAGCTCCGCCCACCGTCGAAGAAGCCAATGCAGCAGAGCTTCATCCTCTGTCAGTCGGCGAGTATGGCAGACTCCATCTAGGAAGCGGTGAATAGGAAGCTAGGCCCCGGCATGAGGACTCGAGTCCCTCGTACAGAGGCAACCCCGACGCCATGGAGCGGAGAGGTGGTGGTCTTCGAATCCTTCTTTGAAGCCGGACTAGGACTTCCTGCAATTAACTTCCTGGCAGAGGTACTCGACATGTTCCACATTACCTTGCCGCAGTTTTCCCCCAACACCATAGCAAGATTAGCCATCTTCGAATGGGCCCTTCGGGTAGAAGGGTGCAAAGGGAGATCGGAGGTCTTCGCTGCTACTCATGAAGCCTCCTGCCAACCGAAGCCACAAGACGGACTCGGAGACACCAAGGTGTTAACGGCGTTCGGAAGTGTTAATTTCCAACTTCAGAAGGAGTACGTGCAACATTTCCCAGCGAAGGCCATCAACGATCAGTGGTACACAAACTGGATCCTCTAGTGGTTCTACGCCGAAGTCGGAGAGGATTCCAGCGTCGCAGGGCCCCTACAAGAAATCTGGTACTGGAAGGAAGCCGAGGTTACTTTGGACCCAACCTTGCTTTCAATGCAGCTTGGGTTACTTTCCTCGGTGGCGAGCCGTATGAGCATGCGGGATCTGGCTGAGGAATTCATCGCCCTCCAGATCCCTCCTCTCGGAGCTGATTGGACGATTGAATTCCAAAATTCTTCGGAGGGAGAGCTTCGAAGCCTAGGTAAGTCTTCGCATTTTCTGCATTAACACATTAGAAACTAGATAACATGCTTAATAGAATGCTACCTTTTTTTAGTGTCTCCTTTGGCGCTAGTCTGGAACAGATTGCAAGAGCCACTGAACGGTTGCTCGGAGCCCCTACAGTGGTGGAGAAGCAGAGAAGGGTGGAGCTAGTGGGAAGCTGGGAGCACTTCAACAGGGTGTGGAGTGCTCTTGGAATGGAGCCTCCTCCCCTGCTAGACTTTGACTCAACGGGAGTGGCCCTCCGGAAAAGGAAAACCATCACCGAGCCCTCAAAAAGGGTCGCCAAGACCCCTGTCAAGAAGGGGAAGAAGACAGCGAAGCCTCCTCCTCAAGCATCTCCCGTATCTTCGCCTTCCTCTCTGGACATTCAAAGCTCCTCTTCGGAGGGCTCAGAAGAAAAGGACTCAAACGTCCGGATGGGGAAGGCCCTTGAAGACTATCTTATGCAAGATAGCGAGGATGAGTCTCTATCCGTAGCTGGAGACCCCCCTCAAGAAGTTGCGGTAGCTGATGCAGCAATCTCCTCTGAACTCGCCGCAGCCGGTTCAGAACTTGGGTTAGTAAATCGTAACTCACCCGTGGCCGGAGTGGTAGGGTCAAAGGTTGGGATATCGGTTGCGGCTGCTCTGGAGCAAACTTCGGGGGATGACCTCAAAGAATATCTTCGGATGTACGAAGTTCTGGGGGACCCCGAAATTCTACCTCAAGGCATGGACAAAGGTATACCTCGTAGCTTTTGCCTTTGAAATTCCTGCAACGATTACCGTACAACAAATATTCAATGAATACCTTAACTTTTGTAGATGCGTCAAGAAGCAGCATGGCTCCGACCACCGATGGAGCTTCGACTTCACTCGGAGTTGAGGCTCCGGCTGGTGCAGTGGCTTCGACGACCGAAGCTGTCTCGGGCGAAGTAATTCCGACCGAGGGGGCAATGATTGAAGGAGGATCTACTCCAACCGAAGTAACAACTCTAGTTTTTGTGCCAGGGAGGGGCAATAGTATGATGAGCTTTGGCCCTCTTCCTGCTTGGACGGTGACGCCTTCCTCCAATGACCCCTCAGCGAGCAATTCGGAGGAGGAGGATACTGTAGATGACCGTCGGGCCCAGTCCTGGCTTCCTCTGTTGGCTCCGTTCTTGGAGCAACGGACAGGGCTCCGAACGCTCTTGGAACCCTTGGCAAATAAAGGCCAAGAGGTTGGGAACTCCGAATTGGTTTCCGTCTTGAGAGAATCCAGAGCACCGGAGCTCGATTTGGCCCTCGAAAGGGCTGCCCTTCAGGTATGCAACATACAACAAGTGTATTCAATTAATGAAATTACTTTGTACTCACTTTGCTTTTTTGCAGCAATTCGTCCTTGCTAGAGCGACAACGACTTCCAATGAGATCGAAACTAATCGGCTCAATAGGAAGTTTACCACCCTCCAGTCCGCCCTCAAAGGCTCCACGGACAAAACACTGCAACTAGAGGAGGAGCTCCTCGAGGAGCGGAGGGACAGAACCATTTACGATGAAGCACTTCAGGTTGAGCAACAGAACAACACAACACTCAAGGCTTCGGTCCAAGAGATCGAAGTCGAGCATGTGGTGCTTAGGACGGAGGTCGAGAAGCTTTGGCAAGAAGCAGCAGACTCTAGCGCACAACTTGTAGAGCTCCAAGACTCGGTCCAACAAGTGTTGGCTCAGAAGAGTGTTCTGCTATCAAGAATAGCTAAAGTTTCTGCTTCTGCTTATGAGCTGGAGGCGGTGGAAACGAAGCACACCGCCATTGCTGAACAGACCATGGACACCCTCCGGGGTACCGTGGAATATTTTGGCATGATGTGCCCTTCATCTTCAGTTGCGGCGAGCGAGCCCCTCGAGCGGAAGCTGAAGATGATCCAAGTGGCAACGAGGTTGATGAAGGGCTCCGGGATTCGCTACAAAGAGATCTCCGGGAAGGTAGCCAGAATTGGAGTCCTTCGACATGTCAAAGCCCTTTGGATTTTCTGTTGCTCCGGTAGGGGGTTCAACGCCTGCAGGCTTCACCGATGAAGACTTGTTGCGTCCTTCTTTGGATGTAGCTTCTGCTTGGGAAGCTTTCGGGGCGATCTGGAAAACGGACCACAAAGCTACAGCGAAAGCTTGGATTGACGAGGCTCGCCGGCAGAAGCAAGCTCAGACAAAGCCTCTAACTCTGACTTCACCAGCACTGACTCTGCCTGCTCCGCAAGCCGACCCACAAGTTTAACTTCATAGGGCGCTTAAGCATGTACAAGAAATCTTGTAAAGCCCTTTATCTTAATGACTGAAAAGTTTATAAATGGGGAGTCTTTGCTTGGATGTTTATTCTTAGGTTTTGCTGTGCACTTCGAAACCCAACTTCGAAGTACTAGAGCCTAGAGAAGGGCTCCGCCAGCAGTGGGCTGTCCTCGAAGGCTTAAGGCCCTACCGACGCTCACACTTCTTTGTTCCTCTGGGAGATCAAGGGGAAATAGCACCCGAAGTCCATCATGAAGTCTTAGCTTATATTAAGGAAGAGGATAATGAAGTAGCATCTTCATCCTCCGAATACATAGATTGGTCTGACTCGGAGTACCAAGCCAAAGACCTAGCGGAGGCTAGCTCCGAAAGACTTATGTCCTAGGCTGAACTTCAAGAAGAGTAGACGAAACTGCGAGCTTCAAAGAAGAAAAGCACTCGGACCAAGAGGAAAGTTTTAAAGACTCCGGGCTCCAAAGACCGAGGTGATCTTAGAAATAGCTCTAGAGGTCGGAGGGGTCTCCGTTTTTGGAATACAATATGATTATCCAAATAATATGATCTATTTTGGAAGCATCACTTGATTGTTCCTTACTCCCCTGCCCCTCCTTGTGGGTGGGGGACCATACACGTTGCAATAGGGTTCATCGGACACAATGATTGATATAACAACCTGATGCTTTGTATAACACTTGGTAATCATACTTCTCTCTTTCGTAGAGTTCTTCGAACTATACATTCGTATTATGATGTTTATAAGTTTCAGAGCTAAGTTTACACTTGTAAGATCCAATAGCAGTCGCTTAGGACTTTAAAAGTGTTTCATTGGGCCACAGCCTTGAAACCTTATTGCTTGGTCACCTACAACTCTTTTACATATGCTTCGAACCCGGAGGCCAGAAATCTATTATTTTAAAGTCCTTAGACTCTTCTACAAATCCTAACAAGCCAGAACCTGGAATCCGTAGGCTAGCCACATTCGGCTCTTTTACAGATGCTTCGAACCTGGAGGCCGGAAATCTATTCTTTTAAAGTCTTAGACTCTTCTATGGATCCTAACAAGCCGGAGCCTGGAATCCGTAGGCTCGCCACCTTCGGCTCTTTTACAGATGCTTCGAACCCGGAGGCCGGAAATCTGTTCTTTTAAAGTCCTTAGACTCTTCTACGGATCCTAACAAGCCGGAGCCTAGAATCCGAAGGTTGGCCACCTTTGGCTCTTTTACGGAATCCTTGAACCAATGGTTCGAAGGCCGTTTGTTGGGTTCCTTCAAAGATGCTTACCTCCGCAAGCATCTCCGTTCTCTTGATGTGTCCACCAGGAGTAAGGAATATTTGAAGAGTAAGCATAATTGAAACCTCCATATTTATTTAATTTAGGAAGGTACTTTTACAATTGATTACAAGGAGCCCCTAAGCATAATAACGTTTAAGGTGCTCCGCATGCCATGCATGCTTCAACTCTTCCCCTTCTAAATTAGCTAGTTTAAACGACCCGGGGTGCCCTGAGCGTAGGATAATATATGGTCCTTCCCATTTATTTCCTAGCTTCCCCGGAGCAATTACACTTCACAACACCAAATGACCTGGTCTAAGCTCGTTCACTTTTATCTTTAGGTCATACCATGCCATCGTTTGGTCTTGGTACTTCGTCAGATTGGCGACAGCTCGAAGCCTTGTTTCTTCTTACAAGTCTAGCGAAGTGTTTCTTTCATGTTCATTTCCAAGCTCCACTATGCGGAGGGATCCACCTTTGAGGTCCGTAGGAGTCATCGCCTCATCTCCGAATAGCAACCTAAATGGGGTGAAGCCTGTCGACCTGGCTTGAGTGGTTTGAATGGACCATAAAATCTTAGGGAGCTCTTCAGTCCACATCCCCTTAGCCAACCTGACAATCCTACGATTCAAACCGGAGAGAATATTTCCATTGGCTCGCTCGATGGATCCGTTGGATTGGGGGTGGCGAACAGTTGCGAAGCATAACTTGATGCCTAGTCGTTCGCAAAACTCTCTAAAGGGCTCAGCTTCGAACTCAGTGTCATTATCCATAGTTAACTCCCTTGGCACTCCGAACCTGCATATGATATTCCGCAAAAAGAATTTTTGCATATTTCTTGAAGTGATAGTAGTTAGGGGTTCAGCTTCGACCCATTTAGAAAAATATTCGATTGCTACTACTGCAAACTTTAAGCTGCCTTTTGCCATTGGAAAAGGGTCGATGAGATCCATTCCCCATCGCACCATTAGCCATACTGGGGCAATAACTTGAAGAGGTGTTGTTGGATGGTGGCTCCGTCTACCCATCAATTGGCACCCTTGGCAGGTTTGAACTAACTCTTCCGCATCTCTTACAATTGTTGGCCAATAGAGCCCCAATCGAAGTGTCTTTCCTGCTAGAGCACGGGGGGCTAGATGGCTGCCACATAAGCCTTCGTGAATCTCCCAAAGTGTATCTTGGCCTTTGGGTTGTGAGATGTACCGGAGTAGGGGAGAACAAACTCTGGCTTTGTACAATATTCCGTTGACAAGATCATAATTTTGAGCCCTTGATTGCAACCTTTGGAAATTCGGACCTTGTGACAAGACTGTGCTGTTTTGCAAAACATCCATTATCAGAGTCCGCCAATCGGCGACTGGGATGCAAAAGACTTCTATGGAGGGTAATTGATGCACCGTAGGCTTGATGAGTTCTTCGTAGAAAGCGCCCTCCGGGACATCCAATGCTCCGGCCGCAGCCTTCGCTAGAATGTCTGCAAGTTGATTATCTGCTCGAGGGATACTTCGAACAGAAAATCCTGTAAACATTGCTTCGGTCTTGCGGATTTCTTCTAAATACTTTGCAAGATGCGGGTTCCTGGCTTGAAAGCTTTTGTCAACATGCCATGCTCGGAGTATCTTGTCTTTGCTCCAGACCAAGCTTCTGAGACGAAGTAGACTGGGTTCTGCACCAGTTTTCCTTTAAGTTCAACTTCCCTGACTAGTACTGCACTTACTGTGAAGCCTGTTGCTGCAAGATAAAGAAGGAGAGTTTCTTCTGGGAGGGGCACAGTAAGTGTTGACAGATTTCCGAGATAATCTTTAATGTTATCGAAGCTCTTCTGGCACTCTGGCGTCCACTTGAAACTTTTAGACCCCTTTAGAGCTTTAAAAATTGGAAGGCTTCGTTCGGCTGATCTGGCCAGGAATCTACTGAGGGCTGCGAGCCATCCTGTCAGCTTCTGGACCTGCTTCAGATTTTCTGGTGGAGCCATTCTTTGCAATGCGCTTATCTGCATCGGGCTAGCTTCGATTCCTCTACTCGAAACTAAGTACCCTAGCAGTTTTCCTGCTTGTGCCCCGAATATACATTTTTCAGGGTTGAGGCAAACTCCACATGCTCGGAGGCTCTCAAAGGTTTTATCTAATTCTAGGCTATGATGGTACTTTATAGCACTCTTTATTACAATGTCATCCATATAGGCTTCGACGTTTCGGCTTATCTGGTGACCTAGAGCCTTAGCTATAAGATGTGAGAAGGTGGCTCCGGCATGCCGCAAGCCAAAAGGCATTCGAACATAACAAAATACTCCGGAAGGAGTTATAAAAGTCGTCTTGGCTTCATCTTTGCACTTTAGCCAGACCTGATGATAACCAGAGTATGCGTCCTGGAAGCTTAACAACTCGGAGCCAGCCGTAGAATCCACAAGCTGGTCTATTCGGGGCATAGGGTAAGGGTCTTGTGGGCATGCTTTATTCAATGACGTGAAATCAATACACATGCGCCACTTACTAGAGCCTTTTTCCTCGACAAAAACGAGGCTAGCCAACCACTCTGTGTGGGCTACTTCCCTGATAATTCTGACCCTCAGCAAATTTTGCACCTCCACCTTGGCAAGGTCTGCCCTTTCTGTTGATAACTTACGGAGCCCCTGGCGCACTGGCCTAGCCTTTGGGTTGACAAGCAAACTGTGCTTGATGATGCTCCGGTCAACTCCGGGGATATCTTCGTTAGTCCAGGCGAAGATATCTAAGTTTTCTTTAACTACTTCGTCCAGCGAAGTAGCTATTTCCAAAGGTAGCCCCTTGCCAAATTGTACTGGGTACTCCTTGCCATCTTTCAGGATCATCTTCGTGATCGCATCACCTTCCGGGCTTGGCTTTAGTGAAGGGCCCTTCGAGGAGCCTGAAGACTCCGAAGCCTCCTCCATGTGCTCCGACACACTATTCACCTGCCGAGGGTCCAAAGGTGGACCATGGTCGTACTCCGCTCTTCAGGCTGCAGCTTGGTCTCCTTAAATATTGAGGACTACACCTTGCGTGGGCATTTTGAGACACAAATAGTTATGATGTGCTATAGCTCCGAACTGGTTCAGCATTCCCCTCTCGAAGATTGCATTATAGGCATACAGGGGATCGATGACGTCGAAGATAACCTCCTCCACCCTGGCCAGGGGCTCCTCTCCAAAGGCAACCTCGAGACCTATTTGGCCAAGGGCATCGAGAGGAGGACATGCGAAACCTTGGAGTGGGCGAGCTGCTAGAAGTAGGTATCTTCGGGGAATGCACATCTGGTCGAAGGCCTAGACGAAGAGTGTTGGCATAAAAGATTACGCTAACAGGTTCTCTAAGATTAAGAACTAACAAACAGTGAATTTGTGTTGAGAACTATCTCAAGCCTCCAAATTGGATAATAGCTTAAGTAGTCCGAAATTTTGTATTGAATAGCTGAGTATTCGATGCCTATTACAGGGTAGGAAGGGGGGTATTTATAGGCAAAAAGTCTAAAGAAAAGACCTATTTACCCCTCAATTACAACCGACATAGTGGAAACTATTCGGTACCCTGAACAGGGTTAAAATGGTAAAATCTACCCGTAGTAAGTAGATAAGCCAAACATCTTATCAGACTTGTAGTTTTGCACCGGAGCTTCATAGCCCACGGAGGGTACCTTCGGATTGTAAGTCAAAGCACTCTTAGGCTTAATAATTCCACCATCTTTGGGCATAAGCTCGGAGCTTCGAAGCCGATAAGTTATCTTGACTATCAATCTCTAAGTCCTGAAGGTGGAGTATTTTCCCCCAACAAAGAGTATATCTGCGGAGCTCCCGCCATCCACCAGTACCTTCGGACTTCAACTCCCACTATATTAGCTGAAATAACAAGGGGGTCAGCATGAGGGAATTTCACCCCGGCAGCATCATTGGCAGTAAAAGAAATAGGTACATGAGACCACTTGGGCATTTCTGCCGCCGAATTCGAGGTCCCTATGTGCTCTACTTCACGGACATATTCTCTTCGCTGTTGTTTTGACATGTTACGGAGGGTCCCCCCTCCAGAGATGGGCAGGACCACTCGCTTGCCATGATCTTGGGGATCCTCCTGCTTCGGTGGTGGCATAATGTTGGCCACCGGGAGTTGCATCGGTGCTTCAGGGTTGCTGGCTCGATCCACAGCTTGCATAGGCTTCGAACGCACTGCTGGAGGGGCTCTGTCCAAAGTACCTCGCCCTGAGCTTCGTCCTAAGTACTCACCCCGAAGGGTCAATATGGACTTGCAATATTTCGTTTCATGGATTCTATTTTCGCCATGCACACAATAGAAGAAGGTTTGGCGCCTGCTAGCCACTCTCTCTTGGGGCTTCGAGGTACCAACCTTGTTAGCTTGCGCCTATTGAAAGTTGACAGGCATCTTCGGGGCGAAGGGTGTAATATTTAAACCTCAGAGCGGAAGTGTTTCTTCCCCCGCCTATGATCATTGAAGCGATTATCAAGGGGGGCTTGCGGAGGAGTTGGGACTTCAGGCTCCGTCTTTACATCTCGAAGGGCTGGTGCAGGTGTCATGATTCTTTGGAGGCAGCCTTCCTCTGCCTTGGCATACTGCTCGAAGTATGCCATCAGTTGTGCTACGGATGACACCGGCTTTCGGTGAAGTTTGCTGAGGAGGTCTGGGTTCAACACCCCTTCGCGCGCCGCATTGACTACCAAAGAGGTAGACAAGCCTTTGATTTGATATTAGGTGTGAGTAAAGCATGTAAAATACTCCCGAAGCGTTTCCCCTGCTTGCTACTTCACCTGGAACAGACTTTCGGTCGACATTAGGGCTACAAACGTACCCTGGAAGTTACTTACGAACTTCCTCTTCAACTGCTCCCATGACTTGATCGATCCTGGCTTTAGAAACCAGAACCATCGGAGAGCCACACCTTCCAGTGCGAGGGGGAAACACTTTGCCATAGTGTTACACACCCCTCCGATGGCTTCTATTGCCAAGGCATACGAACGAGAGAACTCTCCGGGGTCAGACCCACCGGAGTATTTGTGCAGCTTCGAGGCCTTGAACCTAGGGTCGAAGGGCACTTTCTACAGGTCCGGATGCAATGGACACTCATCGTCGAAGGATGAATTCTCGGCTTCCTCCGGGACTTGAAGAGCTTCGGGATGATTACTAGGACCGTCGTCTTGAGGCATCTCCTGAGCATGAGTGAAGGCTTGAGAGAAAAGTCTATCTGTCGCTTCTTACCTCCACCTTGCTACTTCTTCCTGAAGCCGCGCTACCTAGGCAGCCGCGTCCTCAGGAAGGTCTTCATCTCCTCCAGAGGGGATCTCCGGGTCTTGGGAACTAAGGTAATCAGTTCAGAGCACCGAGGGAGCTGCTCGGGGACCTCTGGGTGTTCGAGGTCTGATGACCCCTTCGGGGGTTGGTGGAATGACTGAGGGTCCTACACCGTTGGTCTGAGGGGACCTTCGGGGAGGATCGATGGCTAGGCTCTGCTTGGGAGGCATGGCTAACGAAGTTAAGGTCCAAAGACCGAAGACTTCGACTGGTTTGGGAAGGCAAGGAAAGGCCTTCGAGCTACACTAGGAACACCTTACCGAAGGGTGTGCGGAATCCTGAGACTCCAAAGCTCCCTCCGCAAGTGCTCTTCAAAGTGCAGTCAGTGGCGGAGAACTAGCTTTCAGAACTAAGCTCTCCACAGACGGCGCCAACTGTTGGCGTAAAAGATTACGCTAACAGGTTCTCTAAGATTAATAACTAACAAACAATGAGTTTGTGAAGTGAACTATCTCAAGCCTTCGAATAGGATAATAGCCCGAAGTAGTTCGAAGTTGTGTATTGAATATATCAGTATTCGATGCCTATTACAGGGTGAGAAGGGGGTATTTATAGGTAACAACTCTAAGGAAAAGACCTTTTTACCCCTCAATTACAACTGACATAGTGGAAACTATTTGGTACCCTGTATAGGGCTAAAATAGTAAAATGTATTCGAAGAAGATAGATAAGGCAGACGTCCCGTCAGCCTTTTTGTTTCCCACTGTAGAGACGGAGCCTTCAGAGGGTATCTTCGAACTGGGGTTCAGAGGACCCTTCGGCTCAGAAACTTCATCAACTTGGGGGCAAGCTTCTGTCCTAAAGATGCATAAATTGTCTTTGCCTTTTGATCTTATTGGCCCTGGGGATGAAGTATTTCCCCCCAACATCCAATTTGGGTCCGACCTTCCACCTTCAATTCCTAGACGAGTAGCTTGCTGCACAGAAAAAGATCCCTCATGGTCGATACCTCCTTGGAGCCACCTATCATCTTCTTCATCAAGTGTCGGACAAACTATCGGTCAGCGAGCCTGTTGGCCACTTTGGTGCCCTTGGTGGTTCCTTAAACTTTGTCTTAACATTTGTTGGCGTACTGGATTACTCTAACAGGTTTGAGTAACTTTAAGAACTACACTAAGCTAAGCGCATTTTTTTAGTCCAAATAGAGCCTCTGAATTTGATAATAACTCTGGTTGGGCTCTAAGTATGTGATTGCTTGAGTTCGAATCCTCATTACAGTGGAAAGTGGGGGGTATTTATAGCGAGATATTATAAGGAAAATGCCCTTTACCCAATAGTTAGAACCGTCATAATGGACTCTATTCACTGAATCCCGTACGGGTACGATGGTACAAACTCATGTAGGTATTCTGATAAGGCAAACGTCTCGTCCGAGTGACAGCACACGTCTTGACTAGGCGATCGCTTCATCATGACAGGATGACTTCATATAGCGGACGTCTTGTCCAACAGAAAAGAAATCATCACACTCTGTTTGGCGGTGGCCCTTTGAGACGGAGTTCCGAGGGGTATTCAGGGAAGCCTAAGTCTCCACCGGAGTCGGAGCTCCAGCAAGAGCTTAAAATCCCTCTGATGGTCTTCGCTTCTAGAGGGGGAACCATGCGTTTCAGATCTTGTGCTCCAGAGTGTCATAAGAGCACCGGAGGGCTTCTATAACGCAGACTCCGAAGCGGTCTTCGGAGTCCATCTTCAATTACTTACATTGATTGAATTATTTCCCCCCAATATTAGCCCCTCGAATATGTCTCTTCGGTCGACCTGTCTTGTGAGAAGGGGTCTGGCTCAAAGGAGTCTTGCGTCGAAGCATCTTGTTGACATGAAAATGCACCAAGCACACGAATGTCGATCAGCCGATCTAAAAGCATGAAGATACTTAGGAGTAAACCCCTAAGCGTAACACAACGCCGATGTCATGTTCTGATGACCCTTAAATAGTGTTAAGGGAATAACGGAGTCGCCAGGGAATCAAACAAGTATTTAGAAATAATTTTCAATTAAACAAAGTGTTGGAAAAGTAATTAAATCAAACCGTCTAGAACAGGCCGATCAGACCGAAGTATCATAGGCGGTCAGGCCGGCCAAGGTAGTCTAGTCGAACTGAGGGCACACAACATGTCTAACCGGCGGTGCGAGGTCTCACCGAAGGGGGCCTCCGGTGCTCAGATGCGAAGGGGTGCGAAGGTATCCCGAAGGAGCCTTCGTCCTATCCTCCGGTCGGGCCGACGGTACAATCCTAGTTGGACCGAAGGGTCTCCGGAGGTCCTAGAGCCGACGCGAAGACAGACTCTAGCATGAAGAATTTCGAAGGGGGACACCCGCTGCCTGGCGCGAACCCTAGCCTTCGGTCGGTCTGACCGAAGGGTGGGCTTTGGTCGGACCGGAAGGCGTTCGGTGCTATGGGCGAAGGGATCTGGCGTCCGGTGCGAAAGAGCCTGAAGCCTCCTACGAAGCCCGATCAGACCGACCTCCTGTTGCTGGTCAGACCGCAACATGTCGGCGCGTCAAGTGACGGCATGGCACGTGCCATTCAGACCGAGGGGTTGCCTTCGGTCAAACCGATGACCCCTAGAAGATGGGTTCCAGTGTCCTGATGACCTTATTCCCATGGATCGTTTGTAGCAAAATTTCTTGGAGAAGATGGGAGATATGAAACACTGCAAAGAACACCAAGAAACCAGAGGTAATTCGGCCAAAAGACCGAACTACTGGTAAAAACTGATAAAACGATAGAAATCTGTTACGTGGATGAAACAGACGATTCACGAACAAACCGGCAAGGATTTACCATGATTACGATGCAGCGGATGGAGATCTTTCAGTGCAAACTCATGAAGATCTACATGCTGAATTGAATCTAGGGGAAAAAAGTAAATTGAAAAGTAAAGGTACGATTCAAGGAAATAATAGATTGGATCTATTAGGGTTTTTGGGGGCTCCTTGAATCGGCCTTGCCACTATTTATAGAGGTTGGTCATGAGTTCCTGGGTCTAATTTGAGTTAGACATGAGTTCCAAGTCATCCAAAATTAATTAGTGATAAAAATTCACCAAAATCAGCTAATTGGAGTCGAACTTGGGCTAGGCCGGTCTAACCAGACTCATATGGCCGGTATGTCTGGGCCTACATGGCCGGTTGGACCGGCCTTTGCTAGGTCTAGGCATATCTTCGGCCCAAATTACCAAAAAGCGATATTTTGACAATTTTGACCATTAATTCCATTTCTTGCTATCAACACATGCCCCTGCGTTTTGGCAAACATTAGTGAGCCAAAAGCACAACAAGCTAAGGGCGATATGCTTCATATCAGCCTTTCGACAATTCAAGTGTTTTGCCACACTCTTGGGAAGTACTTTTTCAAATGCCTACCAGTCAAAGCTCTACGAAATCACTCTCCTTGAAGTGACTCTAACAAATATGCATTGCCTAGAGCGATTTCAACAACTATAAAAGGATATTCCCAACTAGGCAACCATTTACCAAATTTTAGGATCTTAGTGCCTAAAGGCAAAATTGTCTTCCAAACCAAGTCACCAACTTGAAACGATTTTTCTCTCACTTTCTTGTTGTAAGCTCTAGCTACTCTTCTTTTGTCTCTTTCTATTGCCTCTAGAGCTCTCAAACTCTTATCGGTCACCTCTTCCAAATTATCTTTTAAAGAGATTCATATTCATCGACCGATAAGCCATCATTCTTAAGTAACCTTAACGAGCCAAGATTCACCTCTATGGGTAAAACGACATCTTGTCCATACACAAACTCATATGGGCTTACCTTGGTGGCACCATGCTTTGCAACTCTACATGCCCATAATGCTTTAGAAAGCTCTTCATGCCACCTTCTAGGAAACTCTTCAATATTTTCCTTAATTAGCTTAATCATGGTTTTATTACTAGACTTGGCCTGACTACTGGCCTGAGCATAGTATGGCGAAGAGTTTATCAACATTATACCATAAGATTAAGAAAAATCACATACTTCTGTAGAAACAAATGAAGCATCCTGATCTGTAATAAGAGTTTGGGGAATACTAAATTTATGTATAATGTGCTTCAAGATGAAATCAATTACCTCGTTCTGTGTCATGTTCATGAGAGGCACAGCCTCGGTCCACAAAGACCCTCGTCTACCTCACCCACAACAAGTCTAGACTGATCGACATTCAAACATCTCAAAAGTACTCCATCAATAGTTCGGCGAAATCATGAATCCTAAGAACTTGCCCACCGACATGCCAAAAGCACACTTAAGTTGGTTCATTTTTAAACCATACTGACACATCCTATCAAAAGCAACTATCAAATCAGCCAAATGGTTTCCCATAACATCTGATTTGACTACAACATCATAGCACATTGATATGTAGCCCCAACATTCTTTAAACCAAAAGTCATCACAACCCACTCAAACAAGCCGACAAAACTAGGGCATCGAAAGGCTGTCTTGTAGACATCCTCCTCAGCCATGAAAATTTGATTATAACCAGTGTTGCCATCAAGAAAACTTAGTACCTTATTTCCTAAAGCATCGTTAATCAGCATGTCGTCTATCGGCATGGGGTACTCGTCCTTTAGAGTGGCCTTGTTCAAATCCCTGAAATCGATACACACACGAATATTGCCACTCCCTTTCTTCTCTACAGGCACAATTGTAGGACCGAAAGAGCGACCAGAGGGGGGGTGAATGGGCGCCTTAAAATTCTTTCGAATCAATGGCCTATTCCCAATACCCAACGAACCTCAAAAATACTACGCAGCAGAAAATAAACAGAAGGCCTAAGTCTAAAGGTTTCTAACCTAGAAGCATCTGATGATAAACAGTGTAAAACTAAAGTAGTGCAATCTAGGCAGATGAACAAATTATAACAGGCCTAAACTTCTCAATGAAATGATCTAAGTATGTATAAAGTGAAATGAGAAGTTACTGTCCAAAGTTGTCTCCTGTTCGGTACTCGGCGAAGCCCCCTTCGCACATCGAAGTCTGCTTCGGAGGATGGTGACGGAGTCTGTCCAAAGTGCCGAAGGTGTCACTGTCTAGCCTAGTTCGAAGTGGTAAGAAGCGAAGTAAAAACAGTGCCGGAGCTTGGTTCGAAGTAAGCACTTCGAAGACAAGACTTCGAACACAATTTCAAGTTACGAGCTTCGGAGCGAAGTAAACCAGTGCCGAAGCCTGCTTCGAAGTGTGCACTTCGAAGACAAGACCTCGAACGTACTTCGAACCGAAAGCCTCGAAGCTAAACCTTCGAACACGAATCTTTGAACACAAAGCTTCGAACACACAAACAGACAACCTTCGAACGTAGGAGCGAAGTCTGTCACGTGACAGAGAAACAAGTCCGAAGCCTACACTCTATCTTCGAATAGGGAAAACTTCTGGAGGAGAATCGAAGGCAGACACGTCACAAAGAAATCCAAGCGAAGTCTATCAGAACAGACAAACTTCGAACCCAACTTCGAAGCCTAATGAAGTGTGCACTTCGAACAGATAGATTCGGAGTATGCTAGTTCGAAGTATGCGATGCTGTCCATACAGGAAGAACTTCGAATCTAGCAACTCAGACTCAAAAACCGACGTTCGAAGTCTGAGCGAAGCCTTTAAAGAGGTTCGATCGGAGCCTGCCTCACAGAGTTGAGGGGCTTCGCACGGAACCGAGCTTCGCCAGACACACCAGGAAAAGGCAAAAGTGACTGTCAGCTTCGATCAAAAAGCTGGGCAATAGAAGGTGAAAAGCTGCTACAGGACACTGTAGCTACAGCAAAGCAGTACTACTTGCAACAGCAAGAACTAGTACTCCCACTGTGAAGAACACACCCAGCCGAGGAAACTTCTCTTCAAGAATAAATTCAACAGCCCGTAGGTGAGGCAATAACTCCCCAAACCGAACAAAATGCAAGCAATAAATTCACCAGAGTTCAAAGATTAAGTGCATCCAAAAGATTTGAGCCAAAAGAATGCAAGAACAGGGAGAGGAAAGCCCTGGCGGCGCACACAGGAGAGAGAAGACAGTGACCCAAAAAGGTGGATTTGATTTCAGCACAAAGGGTAGTCCAAACCCTAGGGATTGGGGTGCTATTTATAGGCAGCCCAACACTAGGAATATTCTACCAGCCCCTTAGGGTTTTTACAGACTCAAAAATACAGAAAAAGACTCTACTGCCCTTAGGTATTTTTACAGACACAACTGACTGACTGTGGGCCTAGAGTAACAGATGACATATCCTGAAGCTATTCTTCTGGACAGTCGGATACAGAATCAACGGTTGTCAGTTTTACGCCGAAACTGACAAAGCCTCCACCAGCTTTGCACCAGGTACCCGGATTGGGCCGGCCCGACCCCGCAGCTCTCTCAGCCCGGCAATCGCTCACCGCCCGTGTACCTGAGTCAGTCCTGGTCAACAGCCCAGTGGGTCTGCTAGTGCTTCTGGCCCATGCACCCGGATTGGGACAGCTCGACTTCGCAGCCTCCTCTGCCCGACAGTCGCTCGCTGCCCGTGTACCTGAGTCACACGCGGCCCATGAAACAGCAGATCTCTTCTCTTCTTCAGTCCTTGATGACTATCGTTGACAATGACTCATCACTTCTAGAGCCATGAGGCCCACGCTATTCAGCATGGCTCCTCAATCTCCCCCTTGATGAGTGCATTGTCAACATTCCTCAATTCTCAGCTCTTCAGCACCTGTGAACAAATGTGGAAACACGAAAACAAAACACAAAAGAACAAAGAAGAAGAAAAATAAGGTAAAAGTTTAACCTTAATGACCAAAAGCCAAACAAAAGCAAGAAACGGTCATTATGGTTAACCAAAACACAAAAGCTCAAAATGAGTGCGATTTCAGAACAACAAGGATATCAACAGAGTAAGAACTCCCCCTTAAACTCTGATCCCAATTTTCTCCCCCTTGTTGACAAGTGAACTCATCAAGCACTCAAAAGAGACACAGACTCCCCCTGAAATGCAACTCCCCCTCAAAATATGCAGTGAATGCAGCTGGGGTGCAGGTGGAGTGTAGAAAGCATGCTTCTCAGATATGATTGACTACAAATACAGTATCTAACAGGTATAGCAAAAGAGATACTGTCTAAGACACATGGCATGATCAGTGCAAGAGATGATATCTAAAGAAAGTCATTTAGCACGCATTTTTCAGTTTTTGCAAACAAAAGCATCACCACATTTTCTGGTAAACAAGCAAAGTAAAGCAGAAGATGCAGAAGCTAACTGATATCTACCAAGATAAGCATTTGCTCAAAACAAAGTGCTTCAGCAAACTTGTTAACCTTTTTAAAGTTCAGGCTTTTTCATTTTCCTTTGTCATTTTTGCCAAGGGTTATTTGCATGTCAAACCTTATGCTAACCGACCAAGTCAAGCCTAGGCCAGAACTGGGCCATCAGAAGCTTAAGACATTGGTCTTGGCATACACTACACTGTCCTAGTTCATACCAAAGTGTTATGGTAAGCAATCCAGAACAATATAGTGCGACAAAACAAACCCACTTGGATCTTTTCAACTTAAACACAAAAAGGCATGGAATTTTTCATTCATTTTTGATTTTTATCATTTTTATAGCACATTTTCCATGTTAAAGCATAAAGATGTCCAAGTTGCATATCTGCATCTATGTGATGAACTAGCTACAAGGCATGTAACAAATAGCAAAAGCATTCAGCCTACACATGCTAGTTACCAGAAGCGATGGTGATCATTTTTCAAGTTGAAAGCGTAAAAGCCATGCATATGACAAATATCAAACATGTCAAGCGAACTGAATCAAAGCATGATCATTGACAAGTAATCAAAAGCATGTACCAGCTAGAATAAGTAAAGCAGTTCAATCATATAACAGAAGCAGACTCAGAAGTGTGATATGTGAATATGTATGATATGAACACACACAAAAAGACTCAAGAAAAGAGTAAAAAGAAAGAAAACTGACGCAAAATATCCTAGAAAGGATACACAACACCCAAATCTCCTCGTAAACGCTCAAATGTAGACTGATCTAGGGGTTTGGTAAAAATGTCAGCCAACTGATGATGGGTATCAACATGAATAAGGTCAATGACACCTTTCTCATATTGATCCCGCAAGAAGTGAAAGCGCACATCAATATGTTTGGTTTTTGAATGGAGACATGGGTTTTTCCCTACACTAATAGCACTCGTGCTGTCGCAAAACAATGGAACCCTGGTAGGAAAGAGCAATCCAAAGTCTCGCAGAGTAGAAATCATCCAAACCATCTGTGAGCAGCAGCTGGCAGCAGCTACGTACTCGGCCTCTGTGGTCGAAAGAGCAACTCCAGATTGCTTTCGAGAAGACCAAGATACAAGGGAAGAACCAAGAAACTAGCAAGTACCGGAAGTCGACTTGCGATCCAACCGGCACCCACCAAAGTCGGCGTCCGAAAAGCCAGATAAATCAAGTGATGATGATGCTGAATAATAAAGACCAAGATCAGGCGCATAGGTGAGATACCTGAAAATGCGCTTGACAGCCTGCCGGTGAGACGCGCGTGGTGAAGACTGAAAACGCGCGCAAAGTCCCACGGCGAACTGTATGTCTGGTCTTGTTGCTGTTAAGTACAGCAGCGAACCGATCATCCCTCGAAATTCTCTCTCATTGACCTTGACACCGCTCTCGTCCTTGTCCAAACCTCCAGAGGTACCCATCGGGGTCATCTGCGGCTTCAATTCACCACCAAAGTCAAATTTCTTAAGCATGTCACGAGTATACTTACCTTGGTGGATGAAGGTGCCGTCCTTGGTCTGCTTGATCTGGAGCCCTAAAAAGTACTTAAGCTCACCCATGAGGCTCATCTCAAACTCACTGTGCATCTGCTCAGAAAACTTGGACACAAGAGAATCAGTAGTACCACCAAAAATAATATCGTCCACATAAATCTGAGCGACTAAGAAATCTGAAGCATCTCTGAGCAGGAAAAGAGTTTTATCCACAGAACCCATCACAAAGCCCTTCCCCAACAAAAACTGCTTTAACCGGTCATACCAAGCCCTGGGGGCTTGCTTCAACCCGTATAAAGCTTTGTGCAACTTAAAAACATGTCGAGGAAACTTAGGGTTCTCAAAACCGGGGGGTTGCCTAACATATACTTCCTCCTCTATGAACCCGTTCAGAAAAGCACTCTTAACGTCCATTTGAAAAAGCTTAAAACCCTTTGAAACGGCAAAAGCTAGAAGGATACGAATGGACTCAAGACGGGCAACAGGAGCAAAGGTTTCTTCGAAGTCAATACCTTCCTTCTGGCAATAACCCTGGGCAACTAGTCGAGCCTTGTTGCGCACCACAACCCCATCATCACCTTGTTTGTTCTTGAATACCCACTTGGTGCCTATGGGGTTGCATCCTGGTGGCGGCTCTACTAGTGTCCAAACCCGATTGCGGACAAAATTCCCAAGCTCTTCTTGCATGGCATTAATCCAATTAGAATCAGAGAGAGCATGAGAAATGTCTCTGGGCTCAAAAGATGCAACAAATGCAGATTCAGCAAACACAGCAAGAGTGGCAGAAGAACGCAAAGTTCTCTCAGTCAAATCACCTATGATGAGCTCTTAGGATGGTCACGCTGAACTGCTCGGGTTCCCTGGTGATCTGAAGTCACCTCACCGGAGTCAGCAGCTGGCACCTCTGGACTCGACTGAGGGGGCTCGAACGAAGTGGAAGAAGTGATCAGTGGTCCGCCCTCATCATCAGTCGAAGTCTCAGAAGGTGTGGGCTCTGCGGGGGATGCAGAAGGCCCACCCTCAACAGCAGCTGGAGTATCCTCATCTTCCTCGAAGATGGACTCTCCGAGCTCATCATCACCAGAAAGCTCAAAAGAAGGATTCAAAGAAGGCAAGGACTCATCAAAAGACACCTCACACGTCTCGACAAGCAGCTGGGATTCGAGGTTCCAAACACGGAAGCCTCGAGAATGCAATGCATAACCAAGAAAAACACCATCCCAGCAACGAGACTCAAATTTGTCCAAATGCCCTCCCTTCTTGAGCACAAAGCACTTGCAGCCAAATGCTCGCAAGTGGCTCACCTTGGGCTGTCTGCCAAACCGCAACTCATATGATGTCTTACCAAGGTAAGCTCTAAGAAAGATGCGGTTGGCCAGATAGCAAGCCGTGTTCATGGCTTCAGCCCAAAAACGCCTAGGAGTCCTGTGCTCATCGAGCATCGTCCTGGCCATCTCAACTAGCGTGCGGTTCTTTCGTTCCACAACGCCGTTCTGTGGGGGAGTGTAAGGAGAAGAAAACTGATGGTCCAGACCCTGATCACCACAGAAGCTGACGAACTGAGAGTTCTTGAACTCAGAGCCATTGTCGGAGCGAATTGCTCGCATCCGGCCATTGTTCTCATTCTTCAGCTTCAAAATCAGGTCATGGACAAATTGAAAAGTTTCATCCTTAGACTCCAAAAAGAAAACCCACGAGAAACGAGAAAAGTCGTCAACAATTACCAGTGCATACCACTTCCCACCGACTGAGCATACCCGAGCTGGACCTACAGTGTCCAAATGTAAAAGCTCGCCAGGATACGTAGTCATCACCTGAGTCACAGGTGAGTGAGAAGCGGCAACCATTTTCCCATGACGACAGGGATGACAAACCAGATCCTTCTCCATCTTAAGCTTGGGCAATCCTCGGATGAGGTCCATAGAGCTTAACCTGACTAGCAGATCAAAACTCAAGTGACCTAACCTCCTATGCCACTTCTAGAGCTCAGAAGAAGATCCAGCAATCAAACAGCGAGAAGGGCCAAAAGAACTAGAGAAGTCAATTCGAAAAACTTTACCGAAGGGTAAAATCTGACAAACCAAAGACCCTCTATAATCAACCACAGTAGAATTGCCCTTCTTAAAACGCACTTCCAAACCATCCTCAAGAAGTTGCGAAACAGAGATTAAATTAAAGTTCAGATTTTTAACCAAAGCAACATTCTTTAAAGAGAAATGGTCTGAAATGCTGATTGAGCCTATGCCACTTACTTTCCCTTGACCGCTGTTCCCGAATGTGATGTACTCTTTGGAGCTTGGGGGAGTGAGACTGGAGAACCATCTGCGATGTCCCGTCATGTGGCGAGAGCATCCTGAGTCCATGATCCAAACATCCTCCAGTCCCCGGTCCTGCACAATCAATGTCTGTAAGTGGGAGCAAATGGTCCGGCACCAGGTTTAGCAAAAGAGCTAAACCAGTGTCGAGCCATCTGCTCAAAAGATGGAAAGCGAAAACCATCAAAAGAGTTTGGACCAAAACGCGGCTCAAAGCGCGGTCCACGGTTCTTCCTATCCCTGCGGCCACGAGGTCCAGAACCGTATCCAACTCGGTCTGGAACTCTGCCGGAACGAACACCACCAACTGGAGCACGGTTACGAAAACCGTCTCCTCTACCACCACCTATACGACGCGGCCTGGCCTCCAGCCTCTCCCCGCGCCGAGGAACACGCAGTCTACCACCCTGCTGGTAGAACTGCACCTGATCACTACGAGCCCTCTCTGCTCTCTCAACCCGCTTCCTCCTGAAGCAAAACTCCGCAAGATGCCCGTCTCTCTGACAATACTCACAATGATAGGTAGGCTTCTTGGGATGTGGTTGAGGCTTGGGAGAGTTTGGTGTGGTCTTCTTGGGCTGAGAGGGTCCAGGAAGAGAATCAAGAGAAGTGTGGAGATTTTTGGGCTTTGGAACCCAGATAGGTTTCTTGGGTGGAGCTTTAGATGGTTCATGGATCACTCCATCCTTGGGCTGACAAGCCTGGGAAGACTCAGTGGAGTGAGTCTTGGGATACCTCTGTTCTGGAGTCATTTTACTCCACTCCACTGCCCGGCTAATGGCACTCTCAAAGTCAGCCTTGGTGTAGGTGTAACCTACCCCAAACCCATCCTGCCTCTTGAACTGCTGGATCATCATGCCAAGCTGTGGCTCTCTGGCACTGATCCAACTCAGGATAGAACGGAGGTAAAAGTTCTCATTCTGAGAATCTGCTAGCTCCTCTCTCAAGGAAGCTAGAACCTCCACCTGAGACAAGCAGGTCTCACACTCACTCTCTTCTTGGACAGACTTCCCGGCTTTTAGCTTAATCAGCTCCATTCTAAGAGACAGGCAGTTCTCACAGACAGTGGGTGGAACTGACAATGTCTCAAGCTCTAGCCTAGTCTGCGCAAGCTCAGCTCTCAACCTCTCTAAATCACCCAAATGTTCATCGCCCTTGGATTTCAGCTCAGCTAAGGTAGCTAGATGAGATGGGCAATCAACACAGGGTGCGACGACAGTGGCTTGAGCATTTTTCAGCTCCTGCTGAGCGCTTTCAAGCTCAGTGGCCAAAGCGTCCCTCTCATCAACCCTTTCTGTGTACCTGGACTTCAGAGTCGACAGGTCACACAGAAGCACCTCACACTTCGGGCACACACTGCTATCACCCAAGCAAGGGGAAGAGGATAGACTTTCTATTCTACCGTTGGCTACGGCAAGCTCACTTTCTAACTCGTCTATCCTTTTCTTAGCCCCCCTAAGCAGTTTCTCCCGATACTTCAACTCCTGACGATTGCTCTCAAGTAAATCAACAATTTCGCGCTCATAAGATGATACCTTGCTATCGTCGTCGTCGGAGTCGTCGGAGGAGCTCTTTTCTTCTCTATCCCCAAGAGCCATGGAGCAAAAGCTCTTGCGGGATCTTCGGCGCTGGTGAGAGCGGCTCTTCGGCTTGTCTCCGAAGGCCATAAAGCAGAGGCCCGCGGGATCATCCTTGTCCTTCCCCTTCTTGATGGCGATCTCCTCATCGCTTGAGCTCAATGAAGAGGAAGAAGACGTGGATCTCTTGGAGTAACTCTTCTCCATCTCGGCGAAGAAGGCCTTGTCGCGCTTCTTGTTCTCTCGCCGGTAGTCCTTCAGGGCCTTTTTGAAGAACCGTGTCTTCGGCTTGCCCTTGAAGAAGGAGGGGCTCTCATGCTTGCCGGAGTCGTGGAAGCTGCTGCCGGTGCCCTTCTTGAAACCACTGCGCTTGGGGCAGTCGGCGATGAAGTGTCCTGGATCACCACATTCAAAGCATCCGGATTTTGTGCCGTGTCTTTTGAACATTCTTTTATCATAGACACGACGCACCCGGTTGTTAAAAAGACACAAATCATCATCTCCCAACAACTCAAGCTGGTCCTCAGTGATAGACATCAAAGAGAACCCAGCACAGCTCACAGCAGAAGAATCAACTGAAGGTGCAGCAAGGGCCAGGGATTTTGATCCAGAGCCAGTGAGATTTGATCTCAACTGGATATCTACCTCAGTGGCCTTTAGCTTGCTAAACAACTCAGAAATGGTCAAGGTATCGTAAGAAGTACTCTCAACGATAGATGATACCTTGATCTCCCAGATCTTTGGGTCCAAGGTATGAAGGACCTTGAGCGCCTGCTCATGATCTGAGACTAACTGAGCACCCTCAGCCTTGTTGTCCCGAAGCTTGTTAATGATCGACTGAAAACGACCAAACAAGGCTTCAACAGATTCACCCGGCTTCAGTGTGAAATTCTCATATTCACGCCGGTAGGTCTGATAGAGCCGAGCCTTGACCTGTGCTGTTCCCTCATGGTGTGCCTTGAGGGTAGCCCAGATCTCTCTCGCAGTGGAGAGATGACTCACTCGCTCAAATTCAGTGGGACCTAAACCAGAAAATAAAATGTTCACAGCCTTACTGTTGCTCAGATGCTGAGCAATGATACCAGCAGTACCTTGCTCAGTAACTGGCAGAATGACAAACGTGGTGTGAACGCAAATGTCCCATATGTCCGAACCCTGGCTCATGAGATAGGCTCGCATGCGAGTCTTCCAATAATTATAGCCATAGGCTTCCAAGGACGGGACCTTGCCAGGAGACGTCATAGTCACTACTGGGGTTTAGAACCGGTTAAGGTATGGAAAAACCCTAACCTCGCTCTGATACCACTTGTAGGACCGAAAGAGCGACCAGAGGGGGGGTGAATGGGCGCCTTAAAAATTCTTTCGAATCAATGGCCTATTCCCAATACCCAACGAACCTCAAAAATACTACGCAGCAGAAAATAAACAGAAGGCCTAAGTCTAAAGGTTTCTAACCTAGAAGCATCTGATGATAAACAGTGTAAAACTAAAGTAGTGCAATCTAGGCAGATGAACAAATTATAACAGGCCTAAACTTCTCAATGAAATGATCTAAGTATGTATAAAGTGAAATGAGAAGTTACTGTCCAAAGTTGTCTCCTGTTCGGTACTCGGCGAAGCCCCCTTCGCACATCGAAGTCTGCTTCGGAGGATGGTGACGGAGTCTGTCCAAAGTGCCGAAGGTGTCACTGTCTAGCCTAGTTCGAAGTGGTAAGAAGCGAAGTAAAAACAGTGCCGGAGCTTGGTTCGAAGTAAGCACTTCGAAGACAAGACTTCGAACACAATTTCAAGTTACGAGCTTCGGAGCGAAGTAAACCAGTGCCGAAGCCTGCTTCGAAGTGTGCACTTCGAAGACAAGACCTCGAACGTACTTCGAACCGAAAGCCTCGAAGCTAAACCTTCGAACACGAATCTTTGAACACAAAGCTTCGAACACACAAACAGACAACTTTCGAACGTAGGAGCGAAGTCTGTCACGTGACAGAGAAACAAGTCCGAAGCCTACACTCTATCTTCGAATAGGGAAAACTTCGGGAGGAGAATCGAAGGCAGACACGTCACAAAGAAATCCAAGCGAAGTCTATCAGAACAGACAAACTTCGAACCCAACTTCGAAGCCTAATGAAGTGTGCACTTCGAACAGATAGATTCGGAGTATGCTAGTTCGAAGTATGCGATGCTGTCCATACAGGAAGAACTTCGAATCTAGCAACTCAGACTCAAAAACCGACGTTCGAAGTCTGAGCGAAGCCTTTAAAGAGGTTCGATCAGAGCCTGCCTCACAGAGTTGAGGGGCTTCGCACGGAACCGAGCTTCGCCAGACACACCAGGAAAAGGCAAAAGTGACTGTCAGCTTCGATCAAAAAGCTGGGCAATAGAAGGTGAAAAGCTGCTACAGGACACTGTAGCTACAGCAAAGCAGTACTACTTGCAACAGCAAGAACTAGTACTCCCACCGTGAAGAACACACCCAGCCGAGGAAACTTCTCTTCAAGAATAAATTCAACAGCCCGTAGGTGAGGCAATAACTCCCCAAACCGAACAAAACGCAAGCAATAAATTCACCAAAGTTCAAAGATTAAGTGCATCCAAAAGATTTGAGCCAAAAGAATGCAAGAACAGGGAGAGGAAAGCCCTGGCGGCGCACACAGGAGAGAGAAGACAGTGACCCAAAAAGGTGGATTTGATTTCAGCACAAAGGGTAGTCCAAACCCTATGGATTGGGGTGCTATTTATAGGCAGCCCAACACTAGGAATATTCTACCAACCCCTTAGGGTTTTTACAGACTCAAAAATACAGAAAAAGACTCTACTGCCCTTAGGTATTTTTACAGACACAATTGACTGACTGTGGGCCTAGAGTAACAGATGACATATCCTGAAGCTATTCTTCTGGACAGTCGGATACAGAATCAACGGTTGTCAGTTTTACGCTGAAACTGACAAAGCCTCCACCAGCTTTGCACCAGGTACCCGGATTGGGCCGGCCCGACCCCGCAGCTCTCTTAGCCCGGCAATCGCTCACCGCCCGTGTACCTGAGTCAGTCCTGGTCAACAGCCCAGTGGGTCTGCTACTGCTTCTGGCCCATGCACCCGGATTGGGACAGCTCGACTTCGCAGCCTCCTCTGCCCGACAGTCGCTCGCTGCCCGTGTACCTGAGTCACACGCGGCCCATGAAACAGCAGATCTCTTCTCTTCTTCAGTCCTTGATGACTATCGTTGACAATGACTCATCACTTCTAGAGCCATGAGGCCCACGCTATTCAGCATGGCTCCTCAACAATGTTAGCAACCCATTCAGCATACCTGCATAGCCTAATAAACTCAGCCTTGAGTAATCCTTCTATCTCCTCTTTAACTCGATCATACACGGCCGAATTAAAGCGAATAGGGGGCTTTTTATAAGGCCTAAACTCGGGTTTAATAGGTAACCGATGCTCCACGAGCTCACGGCTTAGTCTGGGCATTTCACTATACTCCCATGCAAAACAATCGACATACGACCGAATCAACTTTATTACTTCTGCCTTTTCATTAGCCTGCATATTTTGATTTACAAAAGTTGGCCTTGGTACAGTACAATCACATATATCTACCTCTTCTAGAGGGTCAGTCGTGTCCCAAGTTTTCTGCTTCACTAAAATCTTCAATGGCTTCGGCAATATAGTGTTTGGAAGACCGATATTGCTCTACACGAGACTTTAGCCAATCAAGATTACTTTTACCATACATGACTACTAATTTAGAGACAGTCATGCTACACCATCCGGCTTTAGATACACTAGAACAAAACATCCCTCAGACACGCTAACAAAGTCAAAGTCTGAGAGATCTCTACCTGATAAGCATTCTACCTTATTATGGACGACATCAATAGACACATTGGCCAAAGCAACCTGAGCCAAAGTGTCAGCTGGTACAACCTCTACATCATCGCCATCCCACTGAATCAAGCACTTGTGCAAAGTAGACGGAATGCAGCAATTTGCATGAATCCAATCACGCCCAAGTAGCACACTATAGTTAACTTGCACATCGACAACGAAGAACATTAATGTTGGCAATTTCTTGTTGTCCACCGTCAGCTCCAAAGAAAGAATGCCCTTGGCCTCGGAGCTCTCGCCATTGAATTCCTTGAGCATCAAGTTGGTCCTCATCAGGTCATCTTCATTCTTGCTGAGTTTCTTCTATAGAGAGTATGACATCAGGTTGATGGTGGCACCTCCATCTACAAGCATCCTTGAGATCGGCTTCACGTCGATGTGTCCCTTGACGTAGAGAGGCTTCAGGTGATGAGCCGTATCCTCGGGCTTCTCGAAATTAGCCTCCCGAGGGCCGAGGCTTAGCTGAGCAACCACGACCTCATCCTATGGGAGAGAAAACTTAGCAGGCAACATGATGATGTTTATATCCATCGCCTGAGAAGGGGGCCCCTCAGATATGGGCGTGTAGTCGTCATCCATCAGATCATCCTCCTCATCACTCGGAGTAGGAGCCGGGTTGTTTACGGCAACCGGCTTTGGCTTCCAAACCTTCTTCGTCACTGGTCAGGGATGGATCTCCTCGAACACGACGTCCCGCTCATCCTCGGCCTTCTTCTCACACATTTCCTAGGCTTGAAAACGTTGTAGCCACCTCTTCTGAGACTTCGTCATACCTGGGGGTGCCCATGAAGGCTGTGGCTTGGTGCCGGGTGCCCCAAATTTGCTGGTGGAATTTTTGGCCGAATGGGAATTGCCTGAATCGGCCTCGGCAATTTTGTGCTTGGCTAAAATTTTTTACTGCGTGCTGCCGGCAGATTGGCCTCATTGTGCCGGTCTGACTAGGATGTGTCGGTCGGACCGGCCATACGGGGCCGATCGGACTGACTAGTGTCAAGCGCCTGCAAAAGATCAGTTGGACCGACCACAATAGGCCGGTCGGACTGGGGTAATGAGTGCGGTCTGACCGGCCTTGTGGCTAGGGTCGAACCGACTGGTCCCTGCTTGTTATCCTTCTACGGCTCACCTCTATCTTCCTCCATGGAGGCCCCTTAGGGATTGGGACATCCTGGGACCCCACCTTTACGACGATAGCCTCATACACTGCTGAAGACATCGCCTCTTGGAGCACTCATCTGAACCTATATGTTATAAAACCCGAACGACACGAATGGAGCAATATAATATGGGGTAGGGTACCCAGGATGCGGAAAGTAGCAAGGGGGCCACTGCGCCATCATTAGATGATACCGTGGTGGAGGGAAAGGTGGCTCCAATGGCCTCGCCCATCGTGGGCCGAACCCATTCTTCCTAGGAGGGCTCGGCCTAAAGGAGGTCCTGGACGAGCGTTCGCCTTCTCGGCCCTTTTCTTGTTCTTCTGGAGTAGCATGTTGTATGTCACCTTTAGCTT
Source organism: Zizania palustris (assembly GCA_019279435.1). NCBI lineage: Eukaryota > Viridiplantae > Streptophyta > Magnoliopsida > Poales > Poaceae > Zizania > Zizania palustris. The sequence goes on along the minus strand of JAAALK010000283.1, from coordinate 14,681,531 downwards.
CTTGCAAGACGCAGCCAAAGACGATGCGCTAGTGTTCACCTTCCACACTCCTACCGTAGGGTTCTTCGGCATGAGTGTGTGTGGGCACTATTCTCCGATCATGACATCCTTCCCCTTAGCGGACCCAGCCTGCTCAGGCCAAATCAGCACCTTCTTCCCATCGAGATAAATAGTGTTCATGGGAAAGGGGTCCTGGTCGAGCTTCATCTTGGGATTTGTATCCAGTTTAAACCATCCTTATTCTATGGCCGATTGAACCTACCGACAAAAAAATTGCAATCATTAGTAGAATGGGATGATAATCAAGCCACTTACAATATGCCCACTTCTTCAAGTCATCGGCAGTCGGAATGATGTGACCCTTCGGTAACCTGATAAGTTTGTTCTTCAACAAAAAATCAAATATTTTATCTTACTTGGTCTCATCAAAAGAATACTTCACCTCGTTGGGCCAACTCTTGGTGGGAGACGGTCGTAATTTAGTGCAAGTGATGGGCTTGGCCTTACTAGACCAAGTCCACTCTGCTGTGTACATGTCGACCGAATCATCCTCTCTCTCTCTGATGATTCCTCATCGGAGTGCTCCATGACGTGCACCTAGGCCTTGGTCTTGTTGAATGTCTTAGTGAATTTTCTAGTTTTGTCTCGGCTTTCCTGAACTAGAGCCTTCAGCAACACCTAACTAACATCAAAGAAATCCTATCCATCTAGATTCTCCTTAAGTTCGGAGTGAATATCGTTAAAAGCTAGGTCGACCAAGTCTCTATCAGAAATGTTCAAAGTAAAACATTGGTTTCTATTGTCCCTAAAATACTTAATGTACTCAGAGACACTCTCACTAGTCTTATGAATAATCGATGCCAAGTGTGAAAGTCTAAGCTCGGTTTCCTAGTATAAAACTAATCATGGAACTTCTCCTCCAACTGGGCCCATGTCTGAACGGATTTCAACGCTAACACCGAAAACCAAGTAAAAGAGGTGCCGGAAAGTGATAGAGAGAATAATCTAAGCTTCAACACATCTGACCCACTAGCTTCACCACACTGCACTAGGAATTTGCCTATGTGCTCTAGGGTGGTCTTACTACTTTCGCCGTCAAATTTTGTAAATTCAGGTACCCTAAAGCCACGTGGGCACGGGATAGTGTCGAAGTGATCAGGGTATGGCTTGTGATAAACCCTAACCTGACCAATAGGTGTCCAACCTGCACACTCTCTAAAAAGTGCACAAATTCGCTCATCAAAGTCATCTATGCCTCCTATCTGTGCACATCTCTCGTGTGGGGGCACGACACGCCGTGGTATGTCATGGTGTCGGCCATGCGGCTCCTCCTCTCGTGGTGGCTCATGATACGGGACGTAATTGATCCTATGCAAGTGTGCAGGAGCAGGAGGTGTGAGCAGCACGTGATAAGGTAGCGTAGGTGCTGGCGGTGGTGCATAGTGTGTGACAAGGGTGATCTGACCAACCATAAGGTCGGTCTGACCAAGGGTGTGATAGCCGGTCAGACCGGCCTGATTGAAGGTCTGACTAATAGGGCCATAAGTCATCTCGACCATGGGTGGTGTTGCCGTAGACACTCTGGACTTCCTGAACTCCCTTCAGTCCTACTATGTATGTGATGGATAGAGGTATTCTAGCTATCAGAGTTGGGGAAGTAGCCTCAGAAAAGTCGAATCTCCTAAACATGGCCTCCATCTTAGAGTCGATCATGGCCTCTACGTGGTTTGCAACAGTAGTGCAAACGACCTAGTCTACTGATGTGGCTATTTTTTTGTTCGATGTCCTGGGAGGACAAGCGAGGAGATGAAGATGTTGCCTTATCCCTAGAGAGATTGGGGACATCGATGTCGCGCTTGACGAAACCCCCGCAGGTCTTGGTGAAGCAGCCAAGAAAAAGAGTGTGTAGCTCCCTTGTCCTAGCCTCGAGTTCTGCCCTATCCTCCTTAGAGAGGTCATCGAGGGTAGGAATGATGATGTTGCTATCATCGATCTCTAAGCTCCCCACTGGATTCATCGGTGTTGAGGGTCCTGTTGACATAAAGGTAGTGGGCGTACCCATCGCCGATGTAGAAGTGCTTGCCATGTCTTTCCCTAGTGGATTCGCCAAAATGTGTGTTGACACGAAAATGCACCAAGCACACGAACATCGATCTGACGATCCAAAAGCGTGCAAATACTTAGGAGTAAACCCCTAAGCATAACACAATGCCGACGTTGCATTCTAACAACCCTTAAACAGTGGTAAGGGAATAACGTAGTCGCCAGGCAACAAAAAAGTATTTAGAAATAATGTTCAATTAACTGAAGTGTTGGAAAAAGTAATTAAATCAAACCGGCCAGAATAGGCCGGTCGGATCGAAGTATAATAGGCGGTCAGGCTGGCCAAAATAGTCCGATTGAACCGAGGGCACCTGGTCGGTCTGACCGGTAGTGCGAGGTCTCGCCAAAGGGGGCCTCCGGCACTCGGATGCGAAGGGGTCTAAAGGAATCCAGAAGGAGCCTTTGGCCTATCCACCGGTCGGACCAAGGGTTCAATCCTGGTCAGACCAAAGGGTTTCTAGAGGTCCTAGAGAATACGTGAAGAAGGACTCTAGTGTGAATAATTTTGAAGGGGGACACCCACTACCCGGCGCGAACCCTAGCCTTTGGTCAGTCTGACCGAAGGGTGGGATCTAGTCAGACTGGAGGGCGTGCGGTGCTCTAGCCGAAGGGCTCTAGTGTTTGGTGTGAAGGAGCCTAAAGCCTCTTGCAATGCCCAATCAGATCGGCCTCTTGCCACCGGTCGGACCGCAGCGTGCCGGTGCATCGAGTGACGGCACGACATGGGCATGTCAGAAAGATTGGACAATTTTCGACCACGGCCCTACCTGTCAGTCTCAAGGGGAATCAAAAAGGATATGAAGGGGCACGAGAAAGGCTTGCGATGCAAGCCCATGGATCTTATAAAAGGGTAGCGTCCTCCCGTTACCGATGCACACTCTTCGCGCATTAGCCTCCACCTCTTTCACTTGTCCTATTCTAACCTTTGCCTTCCGACCTTGCATCTTCTTCACACGACCTCCACACCTTCCGAAAGATGATGAGGAAAGACGTTGTTAGGCCTACCTCGGGCTCCCTCCTTATTCAGCAGTAGACGGCCGTGGTGGTGACGGTTGTTGCCGTGACAGGGACCTCGGGTTCCATCAAGGCATATGGCCCCCAAGACCTCCGGCCTCCATCAGAGAAGTTCCTAGAGCAGACGCTTGTCCTGGAGAGGTCCACCTACATCGAATAAATGGTGAAGACTGCAGTGCTCGAGCGGCTCGAACCTAGGGTTGCAGTGTGGCTTCCTAAAGATGAGGTCATCCCTGAGCGGTGTGAAGGGGAGGTGGTCATCTTCAAAGCCTTCGTCAATGCGGGGCTCAGATTTCCCGCATCAGAGCTCATGGTGGAGGTCCTCTGTCTCTGCCATTTGCACCTACCGCAGCTGTCTCCAAACGACGTCGCCTATTTGGCCATCTTCGAATGGGCCATGAGGCAAGAGGGGTGCGAAGGAAGGGCTGAAGTATTCACCATGATGCATGAGGCCAGCTATCACCCCAACAAGTGGCCTAGCTCAAATGGTTCCACAAAGCTGCTGGCCTTCGGGAGCATCAACATCAAGCTCCGAAAGGAGTATGCCAATAGATTTCTAGTGAAGGATATCAATGAGCGATGGTACTCCAAATATATCCATCGTTGGTTCTATGTGGTGGCTAGGATGGACTCCGGATTGCCAAGACCCCTTCGGAAAATTCTTTACCGGAGGGAAGCCGAGGTTTCAGCGGACGCAGGCTCTGTTCAATCCAACATCCAGCTTATGTATCTCATTGATCGATGGATGAGCATTCAGGACCTCATGGAGGAATTCGTTTCCCTTTGCATTCCTACCTTGAAGGTTGACTGTCCCCTCTACTTCTAGAGTGCCCAAGACGGTACTCTCCTCGAAGTGTCCTCCAGATCCCTAGGTATGCTTCAAAAAAACCCTTCCTGCAACTTTTAACCACTTTCCCTTCAAAAAGTACTTATAAAAAATGTACCTTGGCTTGCGTAGGTTCGCAGGTGGCCATGATCCCGGAGCAGGTGGTTCTGGCGGTTGAAAAGATCCTTTGGGCCTACACCCAGGTTGAGAAGAAGCGGTGGATAGAAATAGTGGGTGGCTGGGAGAGATACAACTATGTCTGGAGCAACCTCGAGGTTGAGCCACTGGTGCTCCCAGACCTATAAATCCCAGATCCCATTTCGAGGAAGAGGAAGGCAGACAAGGTCCTAGCTGGGGCCCCAAAGACGCACTCCAAGAAGATGGCTCGTAGGCCAAAGAGCCCTGCGGACCCAAGGCCTCGTCCTGACTCCCTAGAGGAGAGTTCTGCTCACTCACCGGCTGATGAAGAGGGGTATTTGAGTGAGGCCCCTACCGAGGTGGTTGTATCTGACGAGGCTACAGCCGAAGAGTTTGCGATCAATGAGGCCATGGCCCAGGAGGCCACAGCGAAGGATGCTGCAATCGAAGAGGTTGTGGCCGGATAAGCTGTGATCAACGATGCCGTGGCCTAAGAGGCTACGATTAATGAGGTCGCGACCGAGGTCGCCGCTGTGCTGCAAGGATCATCGAGGTACTCCATAGGGGGCCTCCTCCGGATGTTCTCTGGCATGGAATACCACAAGCATTCTTTGAATGATGCCGGAGCCAGTAGGTCACCTCTTCTTTATGGTAGGCTTAGTTGCCCCATAGTACTTGCACTTACATAAATATTTTTCGTGTACCTATTGTATTGTAGGTGATGTGGCGAAGAGCTTTCCAGAGATCCCCTCGTACGTCATGGAGAAGGATGGAGCTAAGGGAAAGGCCCCTGTTGAGGTAGTCGAGCTACATGAGTTGGACGAGGAGGCTTGTTCGGAGGGAACTTCGTAGCACCCCAGCGTTTCTTCTTAGAGGGATACCCAGTGTGTGCTGGTGGAGATCCCTCTACTGGTCCCATTCCTGGCGCTTGGGCTAGGGCTGTCCACGAAGGTGGAGCCTCTGTCTTAGGTTTTCCGGGCCTTAAGTGGCATTGACCTAGCTACCGAGGTGAGCCGAACGGACGGGGTCCAACTGAGCCTTGCCCTAGAACGAGCAGCTTACTAGGTATCTTGTCGGGGTTCCTCGAAGTGTTGTATGGTTTTTCTCCATTCTTCTACTGCTTACTTTTTCTCTCTTTTCATTTCTTTGAAGTTCATCATCCTAGCTCAAGGGGTTGTGACTTACTTCAAAGCGGAGCACGACCGGTACTCCTGTGAGGACGCAAGTGTTGGCGTAAAAGATTACGCTAACAGGTTTCTGAGGATTACAAACTAACAAATGAAGTGTTTGCGAAGGAAACTATTCCAAGCCTCCGAAAGGATAATAACTTAGAATAGTTTGAAAAATGTGTATTGAATAACTTGTATTCGGTCCCTATTACAGGGTAAAACGGGGGGTATTTATAGGCCCAAACATTAAGGAAAAGACCTTCTTACCCCTCTATTACAACCGACATAGTGGAAACTATTCGGTACCCTTAATAGGGCTAAAATGGTAAAAGACTAATCTAATGAGAAAGAAGATAAGTCTTCCATCTTAGCTGGCAAAGAAGCTCTCGGAAAAATCCACGTTCGAAGATATACTCCAAACCAGAGTCCGTCTTCATACTTCGAACTACCTTCAACGTACATCTGAGAGTATACGTCAGAATCTTTTGACTTGATTTCTTGTCTTTGTCTTGTTACTGCGATAATCCTGAAGATGGAATATTTTCCCCCAACAGTAGCCCCTCGAATACGCTTCTCCGTTAAATCTGTGATGTTAGGGAAGTAGTATACGCAAGAAAACATATCCATGTGCAGGGATTAGCAGACTTAATACACCTCCGAAATGTATGGAGATGCGAACTTCAAATTATTGTCTAAGTGAATTATATTCGAAGTATTTTAGAATTAACTCGGGAAATCCGAAAGTCTTTTTAGACTTGGAAAAAATAGCCGTTGGCTTTTTCCTTCTGACGGAAGTTACGCAATGCGTTAATTCCGGAATAAAGTAACGGTCAAGAATGCAAAACGGCATAAGCAAACGGTAAAAAATTAGGGTCCGGGCTATAAATAGAGGGCCCGACCCTTTCTTGTACCTTTCCACCGCTTTCGTGCAAACAGACCAACTAATGGCGAAAACCGGCTTCAAGGGTCCTGGAGCGACTTCAGCCTTGGCCCGACAGCAAGCGGCAGCGGCGGCAGCGGCTGCATCATCGGCGACGGCAACTCTGAATCCTCTAGTGGTGGTAATGGCGCCGGTGGGTGGAAATCCCCAAAATGCCGATCCTCAAGATCTATTTCCGGCGTCGACGAAGTATGTGGACCAGTCTTATCAACTGGGACCATCAACCTGCAGAAGGGAATCGCTTGCGGCTGCAGTAGAAGGCAAGATTAGTTCGGCGGTGATGATTCGCAAACCTAGGAAGGAAATTATTCCGTCACCAAGACCCGGAGAAGTGGTCGTCTTCGAAGTCTTCTTCGAAGCTGGCTTGGGACTTTCGGCGATCGACTTCTTAGCGGAGGTATTGGACTTGTTCCATGTCACTCTCCCCCAACTCTCTCCGAACGCAGTAGCGCGCCTCGCCATCTTCGAATGGGCGTTGCGAGCCGAAGGTTGTGAAGGAAGGGCAGATTTCTTCGCAGCACTACACAGAGCATCATGCCAACCGAAGACCTTCGTTGGTTCTGGAGGTGAGAAGATAGTAGTGGCCTTCGGAAGTATCAACTTCAGACTCCGAGACGAATATGCCCTCCGGTTTCCTGCCAAGGCCATCAATGCCAGATGGTATACTGATTGGATCTTGAGATAGTTTTATGCCGAAGTTGGGGCGAGCAGCCGCCTAGCTGGACCTCTGCAAGAAATCCACTTCCGAAAGGAAGCCTTAGTGCACCCGGATTTAGGCCAACTCGAAGCTCGCCTGAGCTTGCTTCAAAAAATCAGTCATCGCTTGAGCATGCGAGACTTAGCCGAAGAATTCCTCGGACTTCAAATCCCTCCTTTGATGGCCAACTAGCCGATCAACATCGAGGAAGATTCGGAAGGCGGTCTTCGAAAAATTTCTTCAACTTCGAGTCCTGCAGGTAACTTCGAAAACAACATATTTTATGTATATTTATTCGAAGAATTAACAAACTTAACTCGTTTTTCAGGTTCTTCAGCCCCTATAACTTCGGAACAAATCGTACGAGCTTCGGAGAAGATTTTGGGCGTTCCAACTCCGACCGAGAAAGAATGGAGAATCAAATTGGTTGGTAGTTGGGAACGATCCAACCGAGTATGGGGGCTACTCGAAATTGCTCCGCCTCCTTTGGTGGATTGGGTACCTTCGGAGAAAGGGCCTAAGAAGAGGAAAGCCGAAGCTGGAACTTCGAGCTCTGCCAAGACTCCGGTCAAGAAGGTAGCTCGAAAGCCATGAATTCCTGCGCCTTCAAGTCCAAAAGCTTCAATCTCCGATTCTCAAGAGGACGAAGGCAGGTTGCTCGTGAGGCTGATTGACGAGGATGCAGCTCAACAAGAAGCACATATTGAAGATGCTGCGAGTGTGCCGGAATCTCAAGTCAACCTTGAACAAGAGAGGACTCCGGCTGCTCTAGAAGATTTACCTCAGGAGGGAGTCCGAGACAGAGCCCCTATGGATGAGAGCGGAGTCGAAGTCACTGCAGCTTCGATTCCAGGTGAAGCAACAACAACTGTTCAGGAAAATGCTCCGACAGTCAAAGATTTGACTGCTGACTCCGACGAAGACCTTGCCTTCGACCCGCCAAGCAGCCCAATGCTTACCCGCTGCCAAAATGTCGAAGGTAAACTTCGAATAATTCTTTTATCTTTTTTTGGTGAGATTATACAATGTATAATACCTTTGTTTATCCAGAGTCCACTTCTATGGAAGAGATCCGTCCCGAAGATACAATTCCTGGACCTTCGACGACTTCGGAGCCAATTCCAGGAGCCACTCAAATGGGGCCTGGAAAAGGCAAAGGGAAGATGGACCCCCTCCCTGCTCCGAGCTCAGGATCAACTCCGTCTGAGTCAACAAACGACAGCCAATCTACTGAGGAGGGCCAGTCTACTGGGGCTCCAAAGACCACAGCTCAACACTCCGGGCCTTCGCCAAGCGAAGATGACAAACAAGCCTATAGATACTAATTTTTCATGATGTAATGATATTTGTTCGAATAATAAATATCGATTTAAAATTGTCTCCCTATTTATTAGCCCCTCTTTGGGCGTAAGCAACTTCGAACTGTATTCAAAGATGGTTAGGCGCAAAGAAAAACTTAGGAGTACAATTTTGGGGGTTCGTAGCCCCTCAGTAATTTAAAGACCGACTAAAATCTTATAAAATATCTTCGACTATTTGTAGTCTGAAGATTGGCAACTTAGTACCTTATGTTTTTGAAAGAAATCACTTGAGATAACTTTCCGGACACTTTAGTGTCTTAGATAATTTCTCACTTTGGACTTTCTTAACAGATATTCGAAGCTCATGGCTCAAACTCTGTTTTGTTTTGGCCTCCTTCGGCTCTTTTTTGTGAATTCTGTCAAAACAGTGGTTTGGAGTTCGCAGTGGTCTCTTTGAACTCTTTTTACGGATGTCTACAAGCCGATGGCTTGGACTCCGCATGATTTGGTCTCCTTGGACTCTTTTTACGGATGTCTACCAGCCGATGGCTTGGACTTCGTATGGTGTGGTTTTGGGCTCTTTTACGGATGCCTACAAGCCGGTGGCTTGGACTCTGGATTATGTCAGCCCCCACGTCGGAAACTTCGAACCAATGGTTCAAAGTCCGAAAATATGATTCAAATTAATGACACTTCCCTCTCGGTCAACTCCACGGTTCCAGTGCGTCCACTCGGAAGCTGGAAGTTTATGAGGGGTAGGCACTATCTGAACCATATGCTTTATTAATTCTGAAGATGATTACAAATGATTACAAGGAGCCCCTATGCGAAGTATCGCTTTAGGTGCTCCGCATGCCAAGTATGTGCTAACTCTTCACCTTCCAAATTAGCTAATTTAAAAGAGCCAGGACGTCCTGAACGAACAATTAAGTATGGGCCATCCCATTTATTTCCTAATTTTCCTGGCACTATGATGCTTCGTAAAACGAGATGACCCGGTCTAAGCTCATTGATCTTAACCTTCGGGTCAAACCAAGCCTTCGTCTGCTGATGATACTTTGAAAAACTGGCCACAGTTCGAAGTCTTGTCTCCTCTATTAAATCCAGTGAAGCTTGTCTTTCTCCTTCAATCTCCGGTTCGGTGCTGTGAAGTGATCCTCCTTTGAGCTCCGTTGGAGTCATAGCTTCATCTCCGAATAGCAATCTGAATGGAGTGAAACCTATGGACCTTGTTTGCGTAGTCCGAATGGACCATAAAATCTTCGGAAGTTCTTCGGTCCACAGTCCTTTTGCCAATCCTACTATTCTTCGATTTAGCCCTGACAAAATATTTCCATTGGCTCTTTCTACAGCTCCATTAGACTGAGGATGCCTCACTGCAGCAAAACATAACTGGATGCCTAGATCTTCGCAGAACTTTCTGAAAGGTTCTGCATCGAACTGTGTTCCATTATCAATTGTGAGTTGTCTAGGCACTCCGAACCGGCAAATAATACTCTTCCAAAAGAATTTCTGTACATTGTTCGAAGTGATAGCTGTTAAGGACTCTGCTTCTACCCACTTAGAAAAATATTCAATAGCTACCACTACGAACTTTAAATTTCCCTTAGCTACTGGAAAGGGACCAATCAAATCCATACCCCATCTGGCCATGGGCCATACTAGAGCAATAACTTGAAGAGCTGTTGGTGGGCGATGACTCCGTCGACCCATCCACTGACATCCTTGGCATGTGCGGACTAAGTTCTCCGCATCTGCTACTATCGTAGGCCAATAAAACCCCTGGCGAAGTGTTTTTCCTGCTAAAGCTCGAGGGGCCGGATGGCTACCGCAAAGCCCTTCGTGAATTTCTCGAAGAATATTTTGGCCTTCGGTTTGGGATATACATTGGAGTAAAGGGGAACATACTCCGGCCTTGTATAAAATACCGTTGATTATTTGATAATTCCTGGCCCTGAGTTTCAATCTTGAAAACTATGGCTCTTCAGACGAATTTGCTCCTCCTTGCAAAAGTTCCATGATTGAATTTCTCCAATCTGTACTTGGAATGCAAAGAATCTCTACAGAGGGAATTTGTGGCACCGAAGGTGTACTGAGCTCCTCATAAAAAGCCTCTTCTGGTATATCCATAGCTCCGGCTGCAGCTTTTGCTAAGATGTCTGCTTGCACATTTTCTGCTCTTGGTATACTCCGAATGGAAATACCCTTGAATTGTACTTCGATCTTACTGATTTCTTCTAAGTACTTTGCAAGCTGTGGATGCCGAACTTGAAAACTTTTATCTACGTGCCCTACTACTATTTGAGAATCTGTCTCTATAACAACTCTTGTATCCCCTAGAGCACGTGCTTTTCGGAGTCCCAATAAAATCCCTTCATACTCCGCAATATTATTGGTAGACTTAAAGTTGAGTCTTGCGGAGTACATTGCTCTTTGCCCTGAAGGCAAAATTAAAACTGCGCCAACACCTGCTCCGGATGCTTGAAAAGCCCCATCAGAGAAAATAGTCCAAATTCCTTCACTTGACTTCTCCGGAACCCACGTTGCAGGGGGAGTCCATTCTGCTACGAAATCTGCTAATGAGGAGCCATGCTGAATAGCATGGGCCTCATGGCTCCAGATGTGATGAGTCATTGTCAACAATAGTCAAAGAGGACAGGAGAAGAGAGAAGATCTGCTGTTTCATGGGCCGCGTGTGACTCAGGTACACGGGCAGCAAGCGACTGTCGGGTAGAGGAGGCTGCGAAGTCGGGCTGGCCCAATCCGGGTACATGGGCTAGGAGCAGCAGAAGACCCACTGGGCTGTTGACCAGGGTTGACTCAGGTACACGGGCGGTGAGCGATTGCCGGGCTGAGAGAGCTGCGGAGTCGGGCCGGCCCAATCTGGGTACCTGGTGCAAAGTCGGTGGAGGCTTTGTCAGTTTCAGCGCAAAACTGACAACCGTCGATCTTATATCCGACTGTCCAGAAGAGAAGCCATAGTCGCTACGAAAACTTAGCTTCCGGATAAGTCATCTGTATCTCTACGCCCACAGTCAGTCAGTCGTGTCTGTAAAAATACCTAAGGGCAGTAGAGTCTTTTCCTTTATTTTTGCGTCTGTAAAAACCCTAAGGGGCAGGTGGAATGTTCCTAGTGTTGGGAGCCTATAAATAGGACCCCAATCCCTAGGGTTTGGACTACCCTTTTGGCTGAATTCAATACTACTCCTTTGGGTCACTTTTTGTCTCTTGCCTTGCCTCTCTCCTCTCCTATTCTTGCTTGCGCCGCCAGGGTGTTTTTGCCCCTGTTGTTGCTGTTTTGCATTTATTGTTGAAGTGAAGTTTCTCTTCCCAAATCGTGTGCAGCAACATCAGTGTTTTAATGGCTTCATTTCTTTTGCACAGCAAGTTTTCCTATGATTTTTGAGGCTTCGGAAGCTTCGGCTGGGTGTGTTCTTCACGCAAGTATTACTAGTTCTTGCTGTTGCAAGTAGTACTGCTACTGTTGCTACTGTGCTCGCTGCCAGCTTTTTACCTTCTCCTGCACAGCTTTTTGATCGAAGCCGACAGGATCCAGAAACTGTTCTGGCTGTTTTCTGACGAAGCCCCCTCTCTGTTCGAAGCCCTTCAGCTCCGTGAGGCAGGCTTCGATCTAACACCTTCGAAGGCTTCGTTCAAACTTCGAACCTTGTTTTGTGTCCTGTGTTGCTAGCTTCGAAGTATTTTCTGAACAGACAGCATCGCATACTTTGAGCGACGTTGCGAAGGTACTCCGGCCCTAGCTGTTCAAAGTCCACACTTCGTTAAGTTTCGAAGTTGGCTTCGAAGCTTGTCTTTCTGCTAGGCTTCGTTTTGATTTCTTTGTGGCGTGTCAGTCTTCGCCTCTCTTTTCGAAGCTTGCTCCTTTCGAAGGTAGAGTGTAGGCTTCGAATTTGGTGTCTCTGTCGTGTGACAGGCTTCATTTCTTTGTTCGAAGGTAGTCCGTCTGTGTGTTGCATTCGAAGTTCTCTGTTCGAAGGTTTAGGTTCGAAGCACTCTGTTTGAAGCTGTGTCCGAAGCCTTGCCTTCGAAGTACTTACTTCGAAGCAGGCTCCGGCATTGTCATACTTCGCTCCCTGCCCCTTCGTATTAGGCTAGACCAAAATACCTTCGGCATCTTCGACATGCTTCGCAACTGACCTCCGAAGCAGGCTCCGTCACCAACCTCCGAAGCAGGCTTCGACCAGCGAAGCAGTCTTCGACAATCATCTCCGAAGCAGACCTCGACGGGCGAAGCAGGCTTCGCCAAGTTCCGAACAGGAGACAAATTTGGACAGTAACTTCTCATTTCACCTTACATATACTTAGATCATTTCATTGGAAGTTTAGGCCTGTTACACAGTGTTCATATGCCTAGTTGCACTTCTTTAATAGTTCTCTGTTTAACATCAGTTGCTTCTAGGTTAGATACCCTTAGACTTAGGCCTTCTGTTTATTTTCTGCTGCTTAGTCTTTTGAGGTGCGTTGGGTATTGGGAACAGGCCATTGATTCGAAAGAATTTTTTAAGGCGCCCATTCACCCCCCCTCTGGTCGCTACTTTCGGTCCTACAAGTGGTATCAGAGCGAGGATAGGGTTTTTCCATACCTTAACTGGTTCTAAACCCCAGTAGTGACCATGACGTCTCCTGGCAAGGTCCCGTCCTTGGAAGCCTATGGCTATAACTATTGGAAGACTCGCATGCGAGCCTATCTCATGAGCCAGGGCTCGGACATATGGGACATTTGCGTTCACACCACGTTTGTCATTTTGCCAGTCGCTGAGCATGGTACTGCTGGTATCATTGCTCAGCATCTGAGCAACAGTAAGGCTGTGAACATACTCTTTTCTGGTTTATGTCCCACTGAGTTTGAGCGTGTGAGTCATCTCTCCACTGCGAGAGAGATCTGGGCTACCCTCAAGGCACACCATGAGGGAACAGCACAGGTCAAGGCTCGGCTCTATCAGACCTACCGGCGTGAATATGAGAATTTCACACGGAAGCCGGGTGAATCTGTTGAGGCTTTGTTTGGTCGTTTTCAGTCGATCATAAACAAGCTTCGGGACAACAAGGCTGAGGGTGCTCAGTTAGTCTCAGATCACGAGCAGGCGCTCAAGGTTCTCCATACCTTGGACCCAAAGATCTGGGAGATCAAGGTATCCTCTATCGTTGAGAGCACTTCTTACGATACCTTGACCATTTCTGAGTTGTTTAGCAAGCTGAAGGCCACTGAGGTAGATATCCAGCTGAGATCAAATCTCAGTGGTTCTGGATCAAAATCCCTGGCCCTTTCTACACCTTCTGTTGATCCCTCTTCTGTGAGTTGTGCTGGGTTCTCTTTGATGTCTATCACTGAGGACCAGCTAGAGTTATTTGGAGATGATGATTTGTGTCTTTTTAACAACCGGGTGCGTCGTGTCTATGATAAGAGAATGTTCAAAAGGCACGGCACAAAATCCGGATGCTTTGAATGTGGTGATCCAGGACACTTCATCGCCGACTGCCCCAAGCGCAATGGATACAAGAAGGGTACCGGTGGCAGCTTCCATGACTCCGGCAAGCACGAGAGCTCATCCTTCAACAAGGGCAAGCCGAAGACTCGATTCTTCAAGAAGGCCCTGAAGGACTACCGGCGAGAGAACAAGAAGCGCGACAAGGCCTTCTTCGCCGAGATGGAGAAGAGCTACTCCAAGCGGTCGACGTCTTCTTCCTCTTCATCGAGCTCAAGCGATGAGGAGATCGCCATCAGGAAGGGGAAGGACAAGGACGATCCGGCGGGCCTCTGCTTCATGGCCTTCGGAGACAAGCCGAAGAGCCACTCACACCAGCGCCGAAGATCCCGCAAGAGCTTCTGTTCAATGGCTCTTGGGGATAGGGAAGAAAAGAGCTCGAAATCGTTGATTTACTTGAGAGCAATCGTCGGGAGTTGAAATATCGGGAAAAACTGCTTAGGGGGGCTAAGAAGAGGATAGATGAGTTAGAGAGTGAGCTTGCCGTGGCCAACGGCAGAATTGAGAGTCTATCTTCTTCCCCTTGCTCGGGTGATAGCAGTGAGTGCCCGAAGTGTGAGGTGCTTCTGTGTGACCTATCGACTCTGAAGTCCAGCTACACAGAAAGGGTTGATGAGAGGGACGCTTTGGCCACTAAGCTTGAAAGCGCTCAGCTGGAGCTGAAAGATGCTCAAGCCACTGTCGTCACACCCTGTGTTCATTGCCCAACTCATCTAGCTGCCTTAGCTGAGCTGAAATCCAAGGGCGATGAGCATTTGGGTGATTTGGAGAGGTTGAGAGCTGAGCTTGCCCAGACTAGGCTAGAGCTTGAGACACTGTCAGTTCCACCCACTGTCTGTGAGAACTGCCTGTCTCTTAGAATGGAGTTGATTAAGCTGAAAGCCGAAAAGTCTGTCCAAGTAGAGAGTGAGTGTGAGACCTGCTTGTCTCAGGTGGAGGTTCTAGCTTCCTTGAGAGAGGAGCTAGCAGACTCTCAGAATGAGAACTTTTACCTCCGTTCTATCCTGAGTTGGATCAGTGCCAGAGAGCCACAGCTTGGCATGATGATCCAGCAGTTCAAGAGGTAGGATGGGTTTGGGGTAGGTTACACCTACACCAAGGCTGACTTTGAGAGTGCCATTAGCCGGTCAGTGGAGTGGAGTAAAATGACTCCATAGCAGAGGTATCCCAAGACTCACTCCACTGAGTCATCCCAGGCTTGTCAGCCCAAGGATGGAGTGATCCATGAACCACCTAAAGCTCCACCCAAGAAACCTATCTAGGTTCCTAAGCCCAAACACCTCCACTCTTCTCTAGACTCTCTTCCTGGACCTTCTCAACCCAAGAAGACTACACCTAACACCACCAAGCCCAAACATCCCAAGCCTCAACCACATCCCAAGAAGCCCACCTATCATTGTGAGTACTGTTAGAGAGACGGGCATCTTGCGGAGTTCTGCTTCAGGAGGAAGCGGGTTGAGAGAGCTAAGAGGGCTCGTAGTGATAAGGAGCAGTTCTACCAGCAGGGTGGTAGACTGCGTGTTCCTCGGCGCAGGGAGAGGCTGGAGGCCAGGCCGCGTCGTGTAGGTGGTGGTAGAGGAGACGGCTTTCTTGCCCGTGCTCCAGTTGGTGGTGTCCTTTCCGGCAGAGTTCCAGACCGTGTTGGCTACGGTTCTGGACCTCGTGGCCGCAGGGTTAGGCAGAACCGAGGACCGTGTTTTGAGCCACGTTTTGGTCCAAACTCTTTTGATGGTTTTCGCTTTCCATCTTTTGTGCAGATGGCTCGACACTGGTTTAGCTCTTTTGCTAAACCTGGTGCCGGACCATTTGCTCCCGCTTACAGACATTGATTGTGCAGGACCGGGGACTGGAGGATGTTTGGATCATGGACTCAGGATGCTCTCGCCACATGACGGGACATCGCAGATGGTTCTCTAGTCTCACTCCCCCGAGCTCCAAAGAGTACATCACATTCGGGAACAGCGGTCAAGGGAAAGTAAGTGGCATAGGCTCAATTCGCATTTCAGATCATTTCTCTTTAAAGAATGTTGCTTTGGTTAAAAATTTGAACTTCAACTTGATTTCTGTTTCGCAACTTCTTGAGGACGGTTTGGAAGTGCGTTTTAAGAAGGGTAATTCTTCTGTGGTTGATTCTAGAGGGTCTTTGATTTGCCAGATTTTACCATTCGGCAAAGTTTTTCGAATTGACTTCTCTAGTTCTTTTGGCCCTTCTCGCTGTTTGATTGCTGGATCTTTTTCTGAGCTCTGGAAGTGGCATTGGAGGTTAGGTCACTTGAGTTTTGATCTGCTAGTCAGGTTAAGCTCTATGGACCTCATCCGAGGATTGCCCAAGCTTAAGTTGGAGAAGGATCTAGTCTGTCATCCCTGTCGTCATGGGAAAATGGTTGCCGCTTCTCACTCACCTGTGACTCAGGTGATGACTTCGTATCCGGGCGAGCTTTTACACCTGGACACTGTTGGTCCAGCTCGGGTACGTTCAGTCGGTGGGAAGTGGTACGCACTTGTCATAGTTGATGACTTTTCTCGTTTCTCGTGGGTTTTCTTTTTGGAGTCTAAGGATGAAACTTTTCAATTTGTTCATGACCTGATTTTGAAGCTGAAAAATGAGAACAATGGTCGGCAAAAAACAAAATTTAAACCTAGCCTAATTGATCGCTCCAAACACCTCGATCAATTTCTAGATTCCTTCAAACCTTTTGCCATAGCCTTTAAACGTCCAGATCTTCGGGTTTTCCATCTTGTGCTCCATTTGCGTGGGACCTACTCATTTCCTTCACACTTAAGAAAAAATATTAGTCCACAAACGCGCGTTTGTCATTAATTACCAAAACTCACATGGGGCCTAGATCTTCACCAGCTGCCATGTTTTGTACTATGAATCTATGAGTTTTGTGTTCCCTGTTCTTGCAATGAAATTTCTATTCTGTTTTCATTGATTGCATGAACTTGTATCTATGTTTTTCACACTGTTTGGATTGACTTTTCTGTGGTCCATTTCGTTCTGTGCGAACATGAGTTTCTGCTCTATGTTCTTGTTGATGAAGTGAACTCTGTCTCTTGTGCGTGCGAAATCTATGTGAGTACAGTTTTGGAGTGCGTTCGCTATGTGTATTTCGGAGGCTAGTCCTCACATGTTACCAGCAAAGTGATGTCTTTTGCGAAGCCGTTTTTCCTCAGTGTAGCCGAAGCCTTCCTGACAGTCAATTTTGTAGGACCGAAAGTAGCGACCAAAGGGGGGTGAATGGGCGCATAAAAGATTCTTTCGAATCAATGGCCTTCTCCCAACACCCAACGCACTTCAACAGACAATCAACAGAAACAAAACAAATCTCAGGTACTAAAAATTTGTTCAATCTATCAAACAACAAGTGTCAACAGAAAATACACCAAGACTGTCCTTCAAGACTGTTTCTTCAAACATATGACATGCATGATAAGAAATGTACCATGTATCATTCAAAAGTGAAGACAGATCACACATCCATACGACAATCATCCATTCTATCTATCATGAAAAAAGTATACATTAAACTCAACCACGCAGGCTTATAGAAAACTATCAAACCACCATCATAGACATATCATGAAATATGTAAAGTGCAGGAATTTATACTTCAAGAATGAAGAGGATTCCACACAAAAATTGCTTGGAGATCACAACATGCTCACTGTTGTGTATGTGAAGTTCTCCTGTGATGTTGATGATTATGGTTGTGGCCTCCCCGTTCCCTGGCATCGAGCAGGAGGTGAAATCGCTCAACCAGTGATGCACCTTCGCATGCTTGGCCGAACAAAGAGGAGGTCCCATGCGTTGTGTAGCCGACACCTGGGATGTGTGCCCTTGGCTCGCTAGCAGGTATGGCGACGCGCCTAAGCCGAGTGGTCGGCCTTGCCATTGGGTCCCCAACAGCCAAGCGCCGAAGCCTCATGCATGTGGTCGACCTCGCAATCGGGTCCCCAGCAACCGAGCACCGAAGCCCCTTGCGTCTGGTCGGCCTCGCCAATAGGTCTTAGCCGAGCGCCGCCTTGAGGCCTCGTGCGTGCCCCTGGTCTCAGCCGCCTCACCTTGGTAGAGTCCATCTTGGCTAGGGAAGTAGGTGGCTAGGAGTGGGAAGCCGGTAGCCAGGAGTGGATAGGAAAGGAAGAAGGAATGGCTAGAGGTTGAAGATGGTAAGATCTCAAAAATCCCATCAAGAAAATCAAAATGGAAATGAACTCAGATTTTTGCATTGAATGAGTTAACCCTAACCCTAGGGGGTTGGGGCTTTATAGGCAGCCCAACAAAAGGGAAAAAGACAAATTTGCCCCTAGGGTAAATTACATAGACACTGAAAATAAAAATGGAAAAGACCGAAATGCCCTTAGGGTTTTTTACAGACTCGACTAACACAGACTGTGGGCCTAAAGGCAAAATAGTAAAATCCTAAATAAATATAACTTGTCCTAATGCGGAGCTTTCATAGCAGCTACGGCTTTGCCTCAGAACGGTCAGATCCGAGATCAACGGTCGCCAGTTTTGCGCCGAAACTGACAAAGCGTCCATCGTCTTCGCACCGGGTACCCGGATTGGGCCGACCTGATTCTACGGCTCCCTCAGCCCGGCAATCGCTCCTAGCCCATGTACTCAGATTGGGCCAGCCCGACTCTGTGGCCCCTCTGCCCAGCAGTCGCTCGCTGCCTATGTACCTGAGTCACACGAGGCCTAGACACGACAGATCACATCTTCTCTTCATGTCTCCTCTTTGACTTCCGTTGATAATCACTCATCACATCTGGAGCCATGAGGCCCATGTTCTTCAACATGGCTCCTCAAGTTTTGCTAAGTCTTGTTCGGAGCACTTCGTAGTATTAAGCACTTGTGCGAAGAACTATTGTGCGAAGCCTGCTCGAAGGGACCTCTATGTGCGGAGCCAACACAAACTTTGCTGAGTTCAGTGCTGTTGATAGCAAAAAATGGCATTAATGGTCGATGTTGGGGGGAAATACATAATCCCTAGGATCTTCAAGGTCAAGAGACAAAGACAACTCATGTTGTTCTAAGACAGAAGCTTGTCCCCAAGTTGATGAAGTTTCTAAGATGAAGGGTTCTCCGAACCCCAACTCGAAGATACCCTCCAATGGCTTGGTATCTACAGTGGGAAACAGCAAGACTGACGGGACGTCTGCCTTATCTATCCTCTTCGAACATATTTTACTATTTTAGCCCTATTCGAGGTATCGAATAGTTTCCTCTATGTCAGTTGTAATTGAGCGATAAAAAGGTATTTTCCTTAGAGTTTTTACCTATAAATACCCCCTTTATCACCCTATAATAGGCATCGAATATTCAAATATTCAATACACAACTTCGAACTACTTCGAGCTATTATCCTATTCGGAGGCTTGAGATAGTTCCTTCACAAACTGATTATTTGTTAGTTCTTAATCTTAGAGAACCTGTTAGCGTAATCTTTTACGCCAACAGTTGGCGCTGTCCGTGGGGAACTTAGTTCTAAAAGCTAGTTCTCCGCTGCTGACTGCACTTTGAAGGGCACTTGCGGAGGGAGCTTCGGAGTCACAAGATTCCACGCACACTTTGGTAAGGGGCTTACTAGTGTAGCTATAAGGCCTCTTCTCGCCTTCCCAAATCATTCGAAGTCTTCGGTCTTCGGACCTTAACTTCGTTAGCCATGCCTCCCAAGCGGAGCCTAGCCACTAATCCTCCCTGAAGGTCCCCTCGGACCAACAGTGCAGGACCCTCAGTCATTCCACCAACTCCCGAAGGAGTCATCGGACCTCAAGCACCCAGAGGTCCCCAAGCAGCTCCCTCGGTGCTTCAAACTGATTACCCCAGTTCCCAAGACCCAGAGATCCCCTCCGGAGGAGATGACGACCTTCCTGAGGACGCAACTACTGAGGTAGCACGGCTTCAGTAGAAGTAGCAAGGTGGAGGCAAGAGGCTACAGATAGACTTCGCCCTCAAGCCTTCACTCCTGCTCCATAGGTGCCTCAAGACGATGGTCCCGGTAATTATCCCAAAGCTCTTTGAGTCCCGGAGGAAGCCGAGAATGCATCCTTCGACGACGAGTCTCCACTGCATCTGGACTTGCAGAAAGTGCCCTTCGACCCTAGGTTCAAGGCCTCGAAGTTGCACAAATACTACGGTGGGTCCGACCCCAGAGAATTCTCTTGTTCATATGCCTTGCCAATAGATGCTAGCGGAGGGGTGCGGAACACAATGGCGAAGTGCTTCTCCCTCGCGCTGGAAGGTGTGGCTCTCCGATGGTTCTAGTCTCTAAAGCCAGGATCGATCAAGTCATGGGAGCAGTTGAAGAGGAAGTTCGTGAGTAACTTCTAGGGTATGTTCATAGCCCCAATGTCAACCGGAAGTTTTTGCCAGGTGAAGCAGGAAGCAAGGGAGACCCTTCGGGAGTATTTTACACGCTTTGCTCACACAAAGTCTCAGATTAAAGGCTTGTATACCTCTTCGGTAGTGGATGCAGCGCGCGAAGGGGTGTTGAACCCAGACCTCCTCGGCAAACTTCATCGGAAGACGGTGTCATCGGTAGCACAACTGATGGCATACTTCGAACAGTATGCCAAGGCAGAGGAAGGCTGCCTCCGAAGAATTGTGGTGCCTGCACTAGTCCTTCGAGAAGTGAAGACGGAGCCAGAAGTCCCGACTCCTCCGCAAGCCCCCCTTGATAATTGCTTCAATGATCATAGATGGGGAAAGAAGCACTTCCGCTCTGAGGTATTAAATATTGCACCCTCCACCCTGAAGATGCCTTTCAACTTTCAACAGGCGCAAGCTAAAAAGGCTGGTACCTCGAAGCCCCAAGAGAAAACGGCTGGCAGGCACCAAACCTTCTTCTGTTGTGTGCATGGCAAGAATAGAAGCCATGACACGAAAGATTGCAAGCCCGTATTGACCCTTTGGGGTGAATACTTACGACGAAGCTCAGGGCAAGGTAATTCGGATCGAGCCCCTCCAGCAGTGCGTTCGGAGACTGTGCAGGCCATGGCTCGGGCCAGCAACCCTGAAGCACCAATGCAACTCCCGGTGGCCAACATTATGCCACCACTGAAGTAGGAGGATCCCCAAGATCACAACAAGCGAGTTATCCTGCCCATCTCCGGAGGGAGGACCCTCAGTAACATGTCAAAACGGCAGTGAAGAGACTATGTCCACGAAGTAGGGCACATAGGGACCTCGAGTTCGGTAGTAGAAATGCCTGAGTGGTCTCATGTACCTATTTCTGTTACTGCCAATGATGCTGCGGGGGTGAAATTCCCCCATGCTGACCCCCTTGTTATTTCAGCCGATATAGCGGGAGTTGAAATCCGAAGGATATTGGTGGATGGTCGATGCTCCGCAAATATACTCTTCATCCAGGCCTTCGACCAGATGTGCATTCCATGAAGACACCTACTTCCGGCAGCTCGCCCACTCCAAGGTTTCGCAGGTCCTCCTCTCAATGCCCTTGGCCAGATAGGTCTCGAGGTTGCCTTCGGAGAGGGGCCCCTGGCTAGGGTTGAGGAGGTTATCTTTGATGTCGTCGAAGCCCCGTATGCCTATAATTCATTCTTCGGGAGGGGAATGCTAAACCAGTTCGGAGATATAGCACATCATAACTATTTTAGGAGACCAAGCTGCAGCCCAAAGAGCAGAGTACAGCCATGGTCCACCTCTAGACCCTCGACAAGTGAATAGTGTGCTGGAGCACACGGATGAAGCTTCGGGGTCCTCAGACCACTCGAAGGGCCCTTCCCTAAAGCCAAGCCCAGAAGGTGATGTGATCACAAAGATGATCCTAAAAGATGGCAATGAATATCCAATACAATTTGGCAAGGGGCTGCCTTTGGAAATATCTACTTCACTGGAGGAAGTAGTTAAAGAAAACTTAGATATCTTTGCTTGGACTGACGAAGATATCCCCGGAGTTGATCGGAGCATCATCGAGCACAGTTTGCTTGTCAACCCGAAGGCTAGGCCAGTGTGCTAGGGGCTCCGTAAGTTATCAACAGAAAGGGCAGACCTCACCAAGGTGGAGGTGGAGAAGTTGCTGAGGGCAGGAATTATCAGGGAAGCAGCCCACACGGAGTGGTTGGCTAACCCCATTTTTGTCAGGAAAAAGGGCTCCGGCAAGTGGCGCATGTCCATCGACTTCACGTCACTAAATAAAGCATGCCCATGAGACCCCTACCCTATGCCCCGAATAGATCAGCTTGTGGATTCTACGGCTAGTTCTGAATTGTTAAGTTTCCTGGATGCATACTCTGGTTATCATCAGGTCTGGCTAAAGCGCGAAGATGAAGCCAAGACGAGTTTTCTAACTCCCTCCAGAGTATTTTGTTATGTTCGAATGCCTTTTGGCTTGCGGAATGCCGGAGCTACCTTCTCACGTCTTATAGCTAAGGCTCTAGGTCACCAGATAGGCCGAAATGTAAAAGTCTATATGCATGATATTGTAATAAAGAGTGTTGTAAAGCACCATCATAGCCTATACTTAGCTGAAACTTTTGAGAGCGTCCGAGCATGTGGAGTTCACCTCAACCCTGAAAAATGTATATTCGGGGCGCAAGCAGGAAAACTGCTTGGGTACTTCGTTTCAAGTAGAGGAATCGAAGCTAGCCCGACGCAGATAAGTGCAATACAAATAATGGCTCCACTAGAAAATCTAAAGCAGGTCTAGAAGCTGATAGGACGGCTTGCAGCCCTTAGTAGATTCCTAGCCAGATCAGACGAACGAAGTCTCCCAATTTTTAAATCTCTAAAGGGGTCCGAAAGTTTCAAGTGGACGCCGGAGTGCCAGAAGAGCTTCGATGACATTAAAGATTATCTCAGAAATCTATCAACACTTACTGTACCCCGCCCAGAAGAAACTCTCCTTCTTTATCTTGCAACAACAGGCTCCACAGTAATTGCAGTGCTGGTTAGGGAAGTTGAGCTTAAAGGAAAACTGGTGCAGAACCCAGTCTACTTCGTCTCAGAAGCTTTGTCCAGAGCAAAGACAAGATACTCTGAGCTCAAAAAATTTGCTTATTCTTTGGTAATGGCCTCGCGCAAGCTAAGGCATTACTTCTTAGCACATAATCACATCATTCCTACCTCATATCCCCTTGGTGATATGCTTCGGAGCAAAGATTCCATGGGTAGGATCGGAAAATGGGCTGTTGAGCTAGCCCCCTTTGGTATTTCCTTCACGGCAAGAACAGCTATCAAGTCCCAAGTCACAGCTGACTTTGTGGCCGAGTGGACTCCATCCGCAGTTTGTGCTCCGGAAGAAACCTCCGAAGGTATGTGGACAATTTTTCTGATGGAGCCTATCAGGCATCTGGTGCCGGGGCCGGAGCTGTGATAATATCACCATTAGGGCAGAAGGCTATGTATTATGTGAGGCTCAACTTTAATACCACCAACAATATCACCGAGTACGAAGGGATCCTGCTAGGCCTCTGAAAGGCAAAGGCACTTGGAGCAGCAAGGATTATAATTAAAACAGATTCCCAAGTCATCGCAGGACATGTTGACAAGAGCTTTCAAGCCAGGAATCCGCATCTTGCAAAGTATTTGGAAGAAATCCGAAAGACCAAAGAAATGTTTAAAGGATTTTCTGTTCGAAGCATCCCCCGAGCAGATAATCAACATGCAGATATTCTAGCGAAGGCTGCAGCCAGAGCATTAGACATCCCGGAGGGCGCTTTCTACGAAGAACTCACCAAGCCTACGGTGCGTCAACTACCCTCCGCAGAAGTCCTTTGCATCCCAGTCGCCGATTGGAGGACTCTGATAATGGATGTTTTGCAAAGCAACGCAGTCTCGTCAGAAGGTCTGGATTTCTGAAGGCTCCAAGCAAGGGCTCGAAATTATGAGCTTGTCAACGGAATATTGTACAAAGCTAGAGTTTGTTCTCCCATACTCCAGTGCATCTCACAACCTGAAGGCCAAGATATACTTTGGGAGATTCACGAAGGCTTATGCGGCAGCCATCTAGCCCCCTGTGCTCTAGCTGGAAAGACACTTCGACAGGGGCTCTATTGGCCAACAATTGTAAGAGATGCAGAAGAGTTGGTTCGAACCTGCCAAGGGTGCTAGTGGATGGGTAGGAGGAGCCACCTTCCACTGACACTTCTTCAAGTTATTGCTCTGGTATGGCCAATGGCGTGATGGGGAATGGATCTCATCGGCCCTTTTCCAATGGCAAAAGGTAGCTTGAAGTTTGCAGTGGTAGCAATCGAATATTTTTCTAAATGGGTCGAAGTTGAACCCCTAATTGCTATCACTTCAAGAAATGTGCAAAAATTCTTTTGGCAGAATATTATTTGTAGGCTCAGAGTGCCTAGGGAGTTAACTATTGATAACAACACTCAATTTGATGCCGAGCCCTTTAGAGAGTTTTGCGAAGGCATAGGCATCAAGTTACGCTTCGCAGCTGTTCGCCACCTCCAATCCAACGGAGTTGTCGAGCGGGCCAATGAAAATATTCTCTCCAGTTTGAATTGAAGGATTGTCGGGTTAGCTAAGGGGCTATGGACCGAAGAGGTCCCCAAGATTTTATGGTCCATTCGGACCAATCAAGCTAGGTTCACGGGCTTCACCCCATTTAGGCTGCTATTCGGAGACGAGGCCATGACTCCTACGGAGCTTAAAGGTGGATCCCTCCGTGTAATGGAGCCTGGGAATGACGATGAAAGAAACACTTCACTGGACATGTCAGAAGAGACAAGGCTTCGAGCTATCGCCAATCTGACGAAGTACAAAGACCAAACGAAGGCATGGTATGACCCGAAGATAAAAGTGAATGAGTTTAGACCAGGTCATTTGGTGTTGCGAAGTGTAATTGCTCCGGGGAAGCTAGGAAACAAATGGGAAGGACCATATATTAACCTACGCTCAGGGCGCCCGGGTCGTTTAAGCTAGCTAATTTAGAAGGGGAAGAGTTGAAGCATGCATGGCATGCAGAGCACCTTAAATGTTATTACGCTTAGGGGCTCCTTGTAATAAATTGTAAAAGTACCTTTCTAAGTTAAATAAAGATGGAGGTTCAAATTATGCTTACTCTTCAAATATTCCTTACTCCTGGTGGACGCATCAAGGGAACGGAGATGCTTGCGGAGGTAAGCATATTTCAAGGAACCCAGCAAATGGCCTTCGAACCATTGGTTCATGGATTCCGTAAAAGAGCCCAAGGTGGCCAGCCTACGGATTCCTGGCTCCGGCTTGTTAGGATCCGTAGAAGAGTCTAAGGACTTTAAAAGGACAGATTTCCGGCCTCCGGGTTCGAAGTATCTGTAAAAAAGCCGTAGGTGGCCAGCCTACGGATTCTAGGCTCCGACTTGTTAGGATCTGTAGAAGAGTCTAAGGACTTTAAACGAACAGATTTCTGGCCTTTGGGTTCGAAGCATCTATAAAAGAGTTGTAGGTTGCCAGCCTATGGATTCCAGGCTCCGGCTTGTTAGGATCTGTAGAAGAGTCTAAGGACTTTAAAAGAATAGATTTCCGGCCTCCGAGTTCGAAGCATCTGTAAAGAGCCATAGGTGGCCAACCTACGGATTCCAGGCTCTAGCTTGTTAGGACCTGTAGAAGACTCTAAGGACTTTAAAAAGAGCAGATTTCTGACCTTCGAGTTCGAAGCATCTGTAAAAGAGTCGTAGGCGACCAAGCAATAAGGTTTCAAGGCTCTGGCCCAATGAAACACTTTTTAAAGTCCTAAGCGACTAGTATCGGAGCTTACAAGTATAAACTTAGTTCTGAAGTTTATAAACATTACAATACGAAAATACAGTTTGAAGAACTCTACGAAAGAGTAAAATATGATTACCAAGTGTTATGCGAAGCATTAGGTTGTCATATCAATCATTTTGTCCGACAGACCCTATCACAAGGCGTACGGTCCCCCACCCACAAGGAGGGGTAGGGGAGTAAGGAACAGTCAAGTGATGTTTCTGAAATAGGTTATATTAATCGGGTAATCATATTACATTAATAGAAATTTTGGTCTAAGCCTAAATAAAAGTGGAGACCCCTCCGACCTTTAGAACTACTTCTAGGACCGCTTTGGTCTTCGGAGCCCGAAGTTCTTAAAACGTTTCTCTTAGTCTGAGTATTTTTCTTCTTCGAAGCTCGCAGCTTTTTCTGCTCTTCTTGAAGTTCAGCCCATGATAGAAGTCTTTCGGAGCTAGCCTCCGTTGGATCTTCGACTTGGTATTCTGAGTCAGACCAGTCTACATATTCTGAGGACGAAGATACTACTTCCTTATCCTCTTCTTTAATATAAGCTAAGACTTTGCATTGAACATCGGGTGCTATTTCCCCTTGCTCCCCTCGAGGAACAGAGAAACATGAGCGTCGGTAAGGCCTTAAGCTCTCAAGGATAGCCCACTGCTGGCGAAGCCCTTCGTTAGGCTCCAATGCTTCGAAGTCAGGTTCCGAAGTGCATAACAAAACCTAAAAAATAAACATCCAAACAAAGACTCCCCGTTTATAAACTTTTTATTCAGTAAGATAAAGGGCTTTACAAGATTTCTTGTACATGCTTAAATGCCCTATGAAGCTAAACCTACGAGTCGGTTGGCGGAGCAGGCGGAGTCGGAGCTGGAGGCTTCGTCTGAGCTTGATTCTGCCGGCGAGCCTCGTCAATCCAAATCTTGGCTACAGCTTTGTGATCTATTTTCCAGGTCACCTAGAAGGCTTCCCAGGCAGAAGCCACATCCATGGAAGGACGCAACAAGTATTCATCGGCGAAGCCTGCAGGCGTCTAACCCCCCATTGGAGCAACAGAAATCCCGAGGGTTTCGAGATTTCGAAGGACTCCGATTCTGGCTACCTTCCCGGAGATCTCTCCGTAGCGAATCCCAGAGCCCTTCATCATCTTCGTTGCCATCTGGATCATCTTTAGCTTTCGCTCAAGGGGCTCGCTCGCCGCAGCTGAAGACGAAGGGCACATCGTACCAAAGTATTCTAGGGTACCCCAGAGGGTATCTATAGTCTGATCAGCAATGGCAATATGCTTCGTCTCGGCCTCCGTCAGCTCAGAAGCAAAAGCAGAAATTTCAGCTATCCTTGATAGCAGAGTACTCTTCTGAGCCAGTGCTTGTTTGAGTGAGTCTTGGAGCTCTACAAGCTGTGCGCTGGAGTCCGCTTCTGCTCGCCGAAGCCTCCCAACCTCAGCCCTAAGCACCACACGCTCGGCTTTGATTTCTTGGACCGAAGCCTTGAGTGCAGCATTGCTCTGTTGCTCGGCCCGGAGTGCTTCGTCCGTAATGGATTTAGCCCTCCGCTCCTCGAGGAGCTCCTCTTCTAGTTGCAATGTTTTGTCCTCGGAGCCTTTGAGGACTGAAGTTGTCTCGGGCAAAGTCAAGGTATTCGTTAAATACTTATTGCACAATAAAGTCTTTTCAGGAAATTCGAGGGAAAACTTCCGAGATTTACCTCTGTCCGTGCTTTGAGGGAGAATTTCGGGGTCCCCCAGAAATTCGCACATCCGAAGATATTCCTCGAGGTCATCCCTCAAAGTTTGCTCCAGAGCGGCCACAGTCGATGCCCTGACCTCCGTTACTATCACTCCGGCCACAGGCAAGTTAGGATTTTCTAACTTCGGTTCTATGTAAACCGCTCCAAGTTTGGAGGGGGCTATCGCGTCAACTTCTACAACCTCCCGGAGAGGGTCTCAAGCTGTGGCTTGGGACTCGACCTCGTCGTCTTGCAGTAGATAATCTTTGAGTGCTTTTCCCATATGGGTGTTTGATTCCTTCTCTTCTATTTCCTCCAAAGAGGATCTTCGAATGTCTAGGGAGGAAGGTGAAGACGCTGGAGATGCTGGAGGAGGAGGCTTCGCTGTCTTCTTCCCCTTCTTGACAGGGGTCTTAGTGACCCTTTTGGAGGACTCAGTGGTGGTTTTCCTTTTACGGGGGACCACTCTTGTAGAGTCAAAGTCCGGTAGGGGAGTAGGCTCCATTCCAAGAGTGCTCCATACCCGGTTGAAGCGTTCCCAGCTTCTTACCAATTCAACCCTCTGTTGCTTCTCTGCCACTGTAGGGGCTCTGAGCACCCGTTCTGTGGCTCTGGCAATCTTCTCTAGAGCTAGCGCCAAAGGAGCTGCTAAAAAAGGTAGCATTTTATTATGTTATCTATTTTCTAATCAATGTTAACCTAGAAGTGTGAAGGCTTACCCAAGCTTCGAAGCTCTCCTTCTGGAGCATTCTGAAATGCTATCGGACATTCCGCTCCGAGAGGAGGGATTCAGATGGAGATGAATTCCTTCGTGAGGTCCCGCATGCTCATGCGGCTGGCCACCGAAGAAAGCAACCCGAGCCGCGTCGAAAGCAGGCTAGGGTCCGGAGTGGCTTTGGCTTCCTTCTAGTACAAAATTTATTGTAGGGGCCCCGCGAGGCTGGAACCTTCTCCGACTTCGGCATAGAACCATCGGAGTATCCAGTTGGTGTACCACCGATCGATGATGGCCTTCGCCGGGAAGTGCTGCGAGTACTCCTTCCGAAGTTGGAAGTTCACACTTCCGAAGACTACTAGTACCTTGGTGTCTCCTGGTCCATCTTGCGGCTTCGGCTGGTAGGAGGCCTCGTGGGTGACTACGAAGACTTATGATCTCCCTTCGCACCCTTCCGCCCGAAGGGCCCATTTGAAGATGGCCAATCTTGCGATGGCATTCAGTGACAACTGAGGTAAAGTGACATGAAACATGTCTAACACCTCAGATAAGAAATTGATTGCAGGCAGCCCCAGCCCAGCCTCGAAGAAGGCCTCGAAGACCACTACTTCTCCGCTCCGTGGTGCTGGGGTCACTTCTGTCCTGGGGACCCGAGTTCTCATCCCCGGGCCCAATTTCCTGTTCACCGCTTCTTCGATGGAGTCTACCGTACTCGCTGACTCCCCGAGGAGGAAGCTTTGCCTTAGTGGCTTCTTAGACAGTGGGCGGAGTTCCCGTGGGTTCTTGGGCCAAGAACCCCCCGAAGCTCCTGCCATTGCCGCCGCTGCTAACACCGCCCAAGCTTGCCTCTGCGCCAAGGTTCCTACCGTAGATGGCACCGTCGCACTAGTTCTCACCATCAGTTGATTGCACAGGAGATTGGGGAAAGCTTGAAGGTTGAACAAAGAGGGCTTAGAACCAAGGCTCTGTAAAAAATTCCGCTGAGGTTTGAGTCCCCCTTTTATAACCCTTCCGCCTCAAGTTATTGTGGTTCGAGTATGCATTCACATTGAAGGTTTGACTCCACTTGTTTTGATCTCTAATCAAATCTTAACTGTTTTAGCCAAACTCTAGTCAGATTAGGCTTAGAGATAGAGCAGGCACATCAAGTCTATCCCCTATAAATATAGGGGTGAGGCCGATTCAAAAACCCCCCACACAGATCAATACTTCAAAACCCTAGTTTTGAATCGTACCTTTACTTTCATCTACTTTTCTACAATTAGATTAGTTCATCTTCGTGGGTTTGCACTAGAAGCCTTCTGACGGCCACGTCGTAATCGTGGTAAGCCTTGTTGATTTGCCTGTGAATCATCCATTAATCTACGTAATAGATTGCTATCACCTTGTTGGCTCTCTTGTGAACCATCCGTTAATCTACGTAACAGATTGATACCTTTTGTTTTATCTATTTCTCCACTGCTATACTTGGTAATTTAGTATATAGGCCAAATTGGCACTTGATCTTTGTGTTTTGCAGAGTTTACGTTCGGAGCTCCTTCGCCAAGGGTTTTCACTTCAATCTGACCCCGGGAAGTTGATTTCCGGAGCTAGGAAGATAGTTTCGGAGGCTGCTAGAGCACCCTTCGGTTTGGTCAAATTCCACGTGCTAGAGCCACTTTGCATCGGAGTTACTTCGTGCCAGAGTCACACCAGAACGCTCCGCATCGGACCTCGTGGCCCTAGAACACTCCGCATCGGAGCTCGTCCTGCTAGATGCTTTTCGCTGAACCCTGTCATTCGGACGCGATTTCGCGTCGCGATCTGTTCGGAGCCTATCTTCAATCAGATCGATATGAATGCCGAAGGTTACCTTCGGCGCATACTTCGCACTAGACGCCGAAGGCCCCCTTGGGTTACCCTTCCACGGTACACTTCAAACCAATCTGGCTTCATTCGGCCGGTTGGGTTATTTTATCTATATATTTCGGCTAATTGGATTATTTCTATGCAATCTGATTACCTGGCGACTCCACCCCCTTGCTACTATTAAGGGTAGTCATAACATAATGTTAGTGTTGTGTTACGCTTAGGCTTATCCCTAAGTATCCACACACTTTTGGATCGTCAAACCGGCCCAAGTGCGGGGGCACATTTTCGTGTCAACACACTTTTTGGCGACTTCGCTGGGGAGAAACGCCAACATGACAAGTACATCTACATCGGCTGCAAGTACCTCTTCAACGACTACTACGTCAACAATGCCAATGGATCCCATAGGGGCCGCAGAGATCGACAACCGCAACATCATGATGCCCACCCTTGCAGATATCCCCGAGGAAGGTTGGGCAGTGATCGAGGCAAAGATGAAAGAACTCCAAGATCTCATGCCCGGGAGTTACGTCAAGACACGCACGGGCTTCATCAAGCACGACGTCAACATTCCCGACCACGCAGGGACTCAGGTAACACCAGTGTCTCCTCCTTTATCTTCTTTAGAGATTGAGCAAAACATAGCTGCATTTGTAGATCAAGCCATTAGCGCTTCGCTAGCCAACCATCTAGATTCGGCAATTAGATCTCAGGTAGAGGCAACGTTTAGAAGGTTCGGCTTTACCGAGGTTGTTCCTCCAACTCCAATCGCTAGTGTACCCCTAGTAAATCGCATTTATAGCAGAACCAATGGTAGCACTAGCAAAGCTATCATATCTCTGGCCTCGACATCTACGACCGAGATGAATCACTACACTTACGAGCAAACTTGCCCTTCTTATTATGCGCCGCCTCCACCTGCACATGCGTCAGCTTTTCTCACACCCGCAT
Source organism: Zizania palustris (assembly GCA_019279435.1). NCBI lineage: Eukaryota > Viridiplantae > Streptophyta > Magnoliopsida > Poales > Poaceae > Zizania > Zizania palustris. The sequence goes on along the minus strand of JAAALK010000283.1, from coordinate 14,650,884 downwards.
AGACCCGAGCACGTCATATACCCTGAGACAACACGAGAGGAGGAGCCCCGCGACCAACACGCCAACACACCACAGCGTGTCGCACCCCCGCATGAGAGACACAAACAGGAAGGATGCCAGGATGACATTGAAGAGCGGATCTGTGTGTTGTTTAGAGAGTGTACCGGCTTCACGCCTCGAGATCGGGCTAGGATTTACCGGAAGCCGTACCCCAATCATTTTGATACCATACACTACCCTCGTGGCTATAGATTCCCTGAATTCACTAAATTCGATGGCGAGGGTAACAATACCACACTAGAGCATGTTAGCCAATTCTTAGCACAGTGTCGGGAAGCTAGTGGGTCGGACGCATTGAAACTTAGACTGTTTTCTCTTTTGCTATCCGGCACCACTTTCACTTGGTTTTCAGTGCTGCCACCGAACTCCATCCAAACATGGGCCTAATTAGAACAGAAGTTCCATGACTATTTTTATACAGGTGAGACAGAACTTAGGCTTTCACACTTGACGTCGGTCAAACAGAAATCTAGTGAGAGTGTCACCGAGTACGTCAAGCGCTTTAGAGACACTAGGAACCAATGTTTTAGTGTCAGTATTTCAGAAAGAAATTTGGCCGATCTAGCTTTTAACAGATTGCGTTCTGAAATTAAAGAGAGGATAGACAAGCAAAACTTCTTAGAAGTCGGCCAACTCCTGCAGCAGTGTGAAACCAAGAGAGGTCGCACTGTGGTTTTGAGGAGCCATGCTGAATAGCGTGGGCCTCATGGCTCCAGATGTGATGAGTCATTGTCAACGATAGTCAAAGAGGACTGAAAAGAGAGAAGACCTGCTGCGTCTAGGCCGCATGTGACTCAGGTACACGAGCAGCGAGCAACTGTTGGGCAGAAGGGCCGCGAAGTCGGGCTGGCCCAATCCGAGTACATGGGCCAGGAGCAGCAGAAGACCCACTGGGCTGTTGACCAGGATTGACTCAAGTACACGGGCGGTGAGCGATTGCCGGGCTGAGAGAGCTGCGGAGTCGGGTCGGCCCAATCAGGGTACCTGGTGCAAAGTCGGTGGAGGCTTTGTCAGTTTTGGCGCAAAACTGACGACCGCTGATCTTGTATCGGACTGTCTAGAAGAGAAGCCATAGTCACTACGAAAGCTTAGCTTCCGGATAAGTCATCTGTAAATAGGAGTTTACTATTTTGTCCCTAGGCCCACAGTCAGTCAGTCGAGTCTGTAAAAATATCCTAAGGGCAGTTTAGTCTTTTCCTTTATTTCAGCGTCTGTAAAAAACCCTAAGGGGGTGGTGGAATATTCCTAGCTATTGGGCAGCCTATAAATAGGGGCCCAATCCCTAGGGTTAGGTCACCCTTTCAAGAAATCACTTTTTAATCAAGGATTGGGTCATTTGTGTCTCCCGCACTCTCTCTCTCCTGCTCATGCGTGTGCCGCCTTGAAGATTGCTCTTGTTTCTTCGTGAGTTCATCTTCATTCTTCTCTGGTCTGGATGATTTTATTCCTGCTGTTTTGTGTGCAGTATTTCATTAATAGCTCTGCAGTTTCATTTTGCGTGCGGCTATTTTATTCCTAAGCGATTGTGTCTGTTGCTTCTGTTCTTACGGTGAGAAGTACTAGTTCTTGCATGCAGCAAGTAGTACCTACTCCCTGTAGCAACCGTACTCTAGTACTCTAGCTTTGTTTTTCCTGCATAGCCTTTTTGATCGAATAGACAGAGCCTAGTCTTTCTCTGGCTGTTTCTGGTGAAGCTCCCTTGTTCATTCGAAGTCATTCAGCTCTATGAAGCAGGCTTCGACATGACTTCTTCGAAGGCTAGAACTTTCAACTCTGAACTCGAACTGTGAATCTAGCTTCGAAGTATGCTATGTGTCTAGTGATTATTCTTTGACTTACTTCGGCACTTTTGTGAAGCATACTTCGACAGGCTTCGAAGTTAACTTCGAAGCATGTCTCTCTGATAGACTTCGCTCGGAGTGTGTTTACTTAGAAGTTTTTCTACTGATATCATTTACGTGGATCTCGGTTTGTGAGTTTGAAGCTTGTCTTTCGAAGTTTGTTTCAAGGCTTCGATTTCTTTTGAGAGCATCAGCAGACTTCGATTCGAGGTTGGTCTGTGGTTCGAAGATCACCACTTCGGTAGTCATACTTCGATCAAGCTAGCTTTGAAGGTAGAGTTTTAGCCTTCGATTTTGTCTTGCTGCTGTGTGTTTGGCTTCGCTTCTTTTTCGAAGGTTGCTTTTCTGCCAACTTTGTTCGAAGCTGTCTGATCGGAGTATAGACTTTGAAGTACTCTGTTCGGAGCAGGCTTCGATAATTTCATACTTCGCACCGAAGCATACTTCGCATTCTGCCACACTCGAACTAGGCTAGTTTCCACAAACCTTCGGTACTTCCACGACAGCCTTTGACAAAGGGCTCCGAAGCAGGATTTGACTCTGCGAAGTGGGCTTCGACACTTCGAAGGAAGCTTCGACTCTACGGACTTCGTCATTGTACTCCGAAGCAGACTTCGACACAGTGAAGCAGGCTTCGACACTGCGAAGCAGGCTTTGCCAAGTATCGAATAGGAGACAAATTTTGAACAGTAACTTCTCATCTCATTCTATGTGCACTTAGATTATTTTGCTGAGAAGTTTGATCTGCCATGTTTTGAATATTTTGTTTTCCTGCCTATTAGCACTGTATTGGTGTTTCTCTGTCTAGGACACCGGTCGTTTCTAGGCTAGATACTTTTAGGCTTTGGCGATCTGTTTACTTTCTACTACTAAGTCTTTTGAGGTGCGTTAGGTGTTGGGAGCAGGCCATTGATTCAAAAGAATTTTTTAGGCGCCCATTCACCCCCCTCTGGTCGCTACTTTCAGTCCTACAAGTGGTATCATATCCTGGTTAGGGTTTTTCCATACCGTAACCGGTTCTAAACCCCAGTAGTGATCATGACGTCTCCTGGCAAAGTCCCGTCCTTGGAAGCTTATGGCTATAATTACTGGAAGACTCGCATGCGAGCCTATCTCATGAGCCAAAGCTCGGACATCTGGGACATTTGCGTTCATGCTATGTTTATTGTATTGCCAGTTGCTGAGCAAGGTACTCCTGGTATTATTGCCCAGCATCTGAACAATAGTAAAGCCATGAACATTTTGTTTTCTGGTTTAGGTCCCACTGAGTTTGAGCGTGTGAGCCATCTCTCCACTGCAAGAGAGATCTGGGCTACCCTCAAGGCACACCATGAGGGGACAGCCCAGGTCAAGGCTCGGCTCTATCAGACCTACCGGCGTGAATATGAAAATTTCACACAAAAGCCGGGTGAATCTGTTGAAGCATTGTTTGGTTGTTTTCAATCGATCATAAACAAGCTTCGGGACAACAAGGCTGAGGGTGCTCAGTTAGTCTGAGATCACGAGCAGGCACTCAAGGTTCTCCATACCTTGGATCCAAAGATCTGGGAGATCAAGGTATCCTCTATCATTGAGAGCACATCTTATGATACCTTGACCATATCTGAGTTGTTTAGCAAGCTGAAGGCCACTGAGGTTGATACCGAGTTGAGATCAAATCTCACTGGCTCTAGATCAAAGTCCCTGGCCCTTGCTACACCTTCTACTGATCCTTCCTCTGTGAGCTGTGCTGGGTTCTCTTTGATGTCTATCACTGAGGACTAGCTTGAGTCGTTAGGAGATGATGATTTGTGTCTTTTCAACAACCGGGTGCGTCGTGTTTATGACAAGAGAATGTTCAAAAGACACGACACGAAATCACGGTGCTTTGAGTGTGGTGACCTAGGACACTTCATCGCTGACTGCCCCAAGCGCAATGGACACAAGAAGGGCACCAGTGGTGGCTTCCACGACTCCAGCAAGCACGACAGCTCCTCCTTCAACAAGGGCAAGCCAAAAACAAGGTTCTTCAGAAAGGCCCTGAAGGACTACCGGCGTGAGAACAAGAAGTGCGACAAGGCCTTCTTCACCGAGATGGAGAAGAGCTACTCCAAGCGGTCCACGTCTTCTTCCTCTTCATCGAGCTCAAGCGATGAGGAGATCGTCATCAGGAAGGGGAAGGACAAGGACGATCCGGCGGGTCTTTGCTTCATGGCCTTCGGGGACAGACCGAAGAGTTGCTCACATCAGCGCTGAAGATCCCGCAAGAGCTTCTGCTCAATGGCTCTTGGGGATAAGGAAGAGAAGAGCTCCTCCGATGACTCCGACGACGACGACAACGAAAAGGTATCATCTTATGAACGCGAAATCATTGATTTACTTGAAAGCAATCGTCAGGAGTTAAAATATCGGGAAAAACTGCTTAGGGGGGCTAAGAAAAGGATAGATGAATTAGAGAGTGAGCTTGTCTTGGCCAACGGCAGAATTGAGAGTCTATCTTCTTCCCCTTTCTTGGGTGATAGTAGTGAGTGCCCAAAATGTGAGGTGCTTCTGTGTGACCTATCGACTCTGAAGTCCAGGTACACAGAAAGGGTTGATGAGAGGGACGCTTTGGCCACTGAGCTTGAAAGCGCTGAGCTAGAGCTAAAAGATGCTCAAGCCACTGTCGTCGTGCCCTGTGCTGATTGCCCATCTCATCTTGCTAGTTTAGCTGAGCTGAAAGCCAAGGGCGATGAGCATTTGGGTGAATTGGAGAGAGTGAGAGTTGAGCTGGCGCAGACTAGGCTAGAGCTTGAGACACTGTTAGTTCCACCCACTGTCTATGAGAACTGCTTGTCTGTTAGACTGGAGTTGATTAAGCTGAAAGCCGAGAAGTCTGTTCAGGTAGATAGCGAGTGTGAGACCTGCTTGTCTCAGGTGGAGGTACTAGCTTCCTTGAGAGAGGATCTAGCTGATGCTCAAAATGAGAACTTTTACCTTCGTTCTATCCTAAGTTGGATCAGTGCCAGAGAGCCACAGCTCGACATGATGATCCAGCAGTTTAAGAGGCAGGATGGGTTTGTGGTAGGTTACACCTACACCAAGGCTGACTTTGAGAGTGCTATTAGCCGGGCAGTGGTGTGGAGTAAAATGACTCCTGAGCAGAGATATCCCAAGACTCACTCCACTGAGTCTTCCTAGGCTAGTCAGCCCAAGGATGGAGTGATTCATGAACAGCCCAAAGCTCCAACCAACAAGCCCATATGGGTTCCTAAGCCCAAACACCTCCATACTTCTCTCGATTCTCTTCCTAGACCCTCTCAACCCAAGAAGACTACACCAAACACCACTAAGCCCAAGAACCCCAAGCCTCAACCACATCCCAAGAAGCCCACCTACCATTGTGAGTATTGTTAGAGAGAAGGGCATCTTGCGGAATTTTGCTTCAGAAGGAAGCGGGTTGAGAGAACAGAGAGAGCTCGTGGTGGTCAGGAGTAGTTCTACCAGCAAGGTGGTAGACTGCGTGTTCCTCAATGTGGGGAGAGGCTGGAGGCCAGGCCGCGTCGTGTAGGTGGTGGTAGAGAAGATGGCTTTCATGCTCGTGCTCCAGTTGGTGGTGTTCATTCCGGCAGAGCTCCAGGCCGTGTTGGCTACGGTCCTGGACCTCGTGGCCGAGGCTTAAGAGGACCGCGCTTTGAGCCACGTTTTGGTCCGAACTCTCATAATGGTTTTTGCTTTCCGTCTCTTTGAGCAGATGGCTCGACACTGGTTTAGTTCTTTCGCTAAACCTAGTGCCGGACCATTTGCTCCCCCTTACAACCATTGATTGTGCAGGATCGGGGACTGGAGGACGTTTGGATCATGGACTCAAGATGCTCTCGTCACATGACGGGACATCGCAGATGGTTCTCCAGTATCACTCCCCTGAGCTCCAAAGAATACATCACTTTCGGGAACAGTGGTCAAGGGAAAGTGAGTGGCATCGGCTCAATTCACATTTCAGACCATTTCTCTTTAAAGAACGTTGCTTTGGTTGGAAATTTGAACTTTAATTTGATTTCTGTTTCGCAACTTCTTGAGGATGGTTTGGAAGTGCGTTTTAAGAAGGGCAATTCTTCTGTGTTTGATTCTAGAGAGTCTTTGATTTGCCAGATCTTACCATTCGGTAAAGTTTTTCGAATTGACTTCTCTAGTTCTTTTGGCCCTTCTCGCTGTTTGATTGCTGGATCTTCTTCTGAGCTCTGGCAGTGGCATAGGAGGTTAGGTCATTTGAGTTTTGATCTGCTAGTCAGGTTAAGCTCTATGGACCTCATCCGAGGATTGCCCAAGCTTAAAATGGAGAAAGATCTAGTTTGTAATCCCTGTCGTCATGGGAAAATGGTTACCGCGTCTCACTCACCTGTGACTCAGGTGATGACTTCATATCCAAGCGAGCTGTTACATTTGAACACGGTCGGTCCAGCTCGGGTACGTTCAGTCGGTGGGAAGTGGTACGCACTTGTCATTGTTGATGACTTTTCTCGATTCTCATGGGTTTTCTTTTTGGAGTCTAAGGATGAAAATTTTCATTTTGTTCATGACCTGATTTTAAAGCTGAAGAATGAGAACAATGGTCGGATGCGAGCAATTCGCTCCGACAATGGCTCTGAGTTCAAGAACTCTCAGTTTGTCAGCTTCTGTAGTGATCAGGGTCTTGACCATCAGTTTTCTGCTCCTTACACTCCCCCACAGAATGGCGTTGTGAAACGAAAGAACCGCATGCTAGTCGAGATGGCTAGGACGATGCTCGATGAGCACATGACTCCTAGGCGTTTTTGGGCTGAAGCCATGAACACGGCTTGCTATCTGGCCAACCGCATTTTTCTTGGGGCTTACCTAGGTAAGACCTCATACGAGTTGCGGTTTGGTAGACAGCCCAAGGTGAGCCACTTGCAAGCGTTTGGCTGCAAGTGCTTTGTGCTCAAGAAGGGAGGGCATTTGGACAAGTTTGAGTCTCGTTGCTGGTATGGAGTCTTTCTTGGGTATGCATTGCATTCTCGAGGCTTCCGTGTTTGGAACATTGACTCCCAGCAGCTTGTCGAGACTTGCGAGGTTTCTTTTGATGAGTCCTTGCCTTCTTTAACTCCTTCTTTTGAGCTTTCTGGTGATGATGAGCTCGGAGAGTCCATCTTTGAGGAAGATGAGGATACTCCAGCTGCTGATGAGGGTGGGCCTTCTGCACCTCCTGCAGAGCCCACACCTTTTGAGACTTCGACTGAGGATGAGGGCGGACCTCTGATCACTTCTTCCACTTCGATCGAGCCCCCTTAGTCGAGTCCAGAGGTGCCAGCTGCTGACTCCGGTGAGGTGACATTAGATCACCAGGTATCCTGAGCAGTTTAGCGTGATCACCCCTCAGAGCTCATCATTGGTGATTTGACTGAGAGAACTTTGCGTTCATCTGGTACCTCTCTTGCTGTGTTTGCTGAATCTGCTTTTGTTGCATCTTTTGAGCCCAGAGATGTTTCTCATGCTCATTCTGATTCTAAATTGATTAATGCTATGCAAGAAGAGCTTGAGAATTTTGTCCGTAATCGGGTTTGGACGCTAGTTGAGCCGCCACCAGGATGCAACCCCATAGGCACCAAGTGGGTATTCAAGAACACGCAAGGTGAAGATGGGGTTGTGGTGCGCAACAAAGCTCGACTAGTTGCCCAGGGTTTTTGCCAGAAGGAAGGTATTGACTTTGAAGAAACTTTTGCTCCTGTTGCCCGTCTTGAGTCCATTCGCATTCTCTTAGCTTTTGCCACTTCGAAGGGTTATAAGCTTTTTCAAATGGACGTCAAGAGTGCTTTTCTGAACGGGTACATAGAGGAGGAAGTTTATGTTAGGCAGCCCCCCGGTTTTGAGAACCCTAAGTTTCCTCGACATGTTTTTAAATTGCAAAAAGCTTTATACGGGTTGAAGCAACCTCCCAGGGCTTGGTATGACCGGTTGAAGCAGTTTTTGTTGGGGAAGGGCTTTGTGATGTGTTCTATTGATAAGACTCTCTTTTTTCTCAGAGTTGCTTCAGATTTCTTAGTTGCTCAGATTTACGTGGACGATATTATTTTTGGCGGTACTACTGATTCTCTTGTGTCCAAGTTTTCTAAGCAGATGCACAGCGAGTTTGAGATGAGCCTCATGGGTGAGCTCAAGTACTTCTTAGGGCTCCAGATCAAGCAAACCAAGGATGGCACCTTCATCCACCAAGGTAAGTACACTCGTGACATGTTGAAAAAATTTGACTTTGGTGGGGAGTTGAAGCCGAAGATGACCCCAATTGGCACATCTGGAGGACTAGACAAGGACGAGAGCGGCGTCAAGGTCAATGAGAGAGAGTTTCGAGGGATGATCAGTTCGCTGCTGTACTTGATGGCGACAAGACCGGACATACAGTTCACCGTGGGACTTTGCGCACATTTCCAGTCTTCACCACGCGCGTCTCATTGGCAGGCTGTCAAGCGCATCTTTAGGTATCTCACTTATGCGCCCGATCTCGGTCTTTACTATTCAGCATCATCATCTCTTGATTTATCTGACTTTTCGGACGCTGACTTTGGTGGGTGCCGGTTGGATCGCAAGTCGACTTCCGGTACTTGCTAGTTTCTTGGTTCTTCCCTTGTCTCTTGGTCTTCTCAAAAGCAATCTGGAGTTGCTCTTTCGACCATTGAGGCTAAGTATGTAGCTGCTGCTAGCTGCTGCTCATAGCTGGTTTGGATGATTTCCACTCTGCGAGATTTTGGGTTGTTCTTTCCTACCAGAGTTCCTTTGTTTTGCCATAGCACCAGTGCAATTAGTGTAGGGAAAAACCCTTGTCTTCATTCAAAAACCAGACACATTGATGTGCGCTTTCATTTTCTGCGGGATCAATATGAGAAAGGTGTCATTGACCTTGTTCATGTTGATACCCATCATCAGTTGCCTGACATTTTTACCAAACCCCTTTTCTAGGATATTTTACGTCAGTTTTCTTTCTTCTTTACTTTTTTCTTGAGTCTTTTTGTGTGTGTTCATATCATACATATTCACATATCACACTTTTGAGCTGCTTTTGTTATATGATTGAACTGCTTTACTTATTCTAGCTGGTACATGCTTTTGATTACTTGTCAATGATCATGCTTTGGTTCAGTTCACTTGATATGTCTGATATCTGTCATATGCATGGATTTTACGCTTTAAACTTGAAAAATGATCACCATTGCTTCTGGTAACTAGCATGTGTAGGCTGAATGCTTTTGCTATCTGTTACATGCCTTGTAGCTAGTTCCTCACATAGATGCAGATATGCAACTTGGACATCTCTATGCTTTAACATGGAAAATATGCTATAAAAATGATAAAAATCAAAAAATGAATGAAAATTCCATGCCTTTTATGCTTGAGTTGAAAAGATCCAAGTGGGTTTGCTTTGTCGCATTACATTGTTCTGGATTGCTTACCATAGCACTTTGGTATGAACTAGGACGGTGTAGTATATGCCAAGACCAATGTCTTAAGCTTCTGATGGTCCAGCTCTGGCCTAGGCTTGACTTGGTCGGTTAGCATAAGGTTTGACATGCAAATAACCCTTGGCAAAAATGAAAAAGGACAATGAAAAATCCTGAACCTTAAAAAGATAACAAGTTTGTTGAAGCACTTTATTTTTGAACAATGCTCATCTTGGTAGATATCAGATAGCTTATGCGTCTCATGCTTTACTTTGCTTGTCAACTGGAAAATGTGGTGATGCTTTTTTTTGAAAAAATTGAAAATGCGTGCTAATGACTTTCTTTAGATATCATCTGTTACACTGATCATGCAATGTATCTTAGATAATATGTCCTTTGTTGTATTTGTTAGATGTTGTAATTGCAGTCAATCATATCTGAGAAGCATGCCTTATTCACTCCACTTGCACCCCAGTTGCATTCATTGCATATTTTGAGGGGGAGTTGTGTTTCAGGGGTAGTCTGTGTCTCTTTTCGAGTGCTTGATGAGTTCACTTGTCAACAAGGGGGAGAAATTTTGGGATAAGAGTTCAAGGGGGAGTTTCTGCTTTCTCTGGGATTTGTTTCAGGGGGAGTTTTAGTCCCGTTTGTTCTTACTCTTTTGATATCCTTGTTGATGTTTCTGAGATCACACTTATTTTGAGCTTTTACATTTTAGTTAACCATAATGACCACTTCTTGCTTTTGTTTGGCTTTTGGTCATTAGGGTTAAACTTTTACTTTATTTTCTTCTTCTTTGTTTTTCTTGTGCTTTGTTTTGTGTTTCCACATGTGTTTGCAGGTACTGAAGAGCTGAAGAAGTGAAGTGTTGACAATGCACTCATCAAGGGGGAGATTGAGGAGCCATGCTAAATAGCGTGGGCCTCATGGCTCCAGATGTGATGAGTCATAGTCAACGATAGTCAAAGAGGCCTGAAAAGAGAGAAGACCTGCTGCGTCTGGGCCGCATGTGACTCAGGTACACGGACAGCGAGCGAATGTCGGGCAGAAGGGTCGTGAAGTTGGGCTGGCCCAATCCGAGTACATGGGCCAGGAGCAGCAGAAGACCCACTGGGCTGTTGACTAGGATTGACTCAGGTACACGGGCGATGAGCGATTGCTGGGCTGAGAGAGCTGTGGAGTCAGGCCGGCCCAATCCGGGTACCTGATGCAAAGTCGGTGGAGGCTTTGTCAGTTTCGGTGTTAAAACTGACCACCGCTGATCTTGTATCGAACTCTCCAGAAGAGAAGCCGTAGTCACTACGAAATCTTAGCTTCCGGATAAGTCATCTGTAAATAGGAGTTTACTATTTTGTCCCTAGGCCCACAGTCAGTCAGTCGAGTCTGTAAAAATATCCTAAGGGCAGTTTAGTCTTTTCCTTTATTTCAGCGTCTGTAAAAAACACTGAGGGGCTGGTGGAATATTCCTAGCTATTGGGCAGCCTATAAATAGGGCACCAATCCCTAGGGTTAGGTCACCCTTTCAAGAAATCACTTTTTAATCAAGGATTGGGTCATTTGTGTCTTCCGCACTCTCTCTCTCTCCTGTTCATGCGTGCGCCGCCAGGAAGATTGCTCTTGTTTCTTTGTGAGTTCATCTTGATTCTTCTCTGGTCTGGATGATTTTATTCCTGCTGTTTTGTGTGCAGCATTTCATTAATAGCTCTGTAGTTTCGTATTGCGTGCGGCTATTTTATTCCTGAGCGATTGTGTCTCTATTGCTTCTGTTCTTACGGTGAGTAGTACTAGTTCTTACATGCAACAAGTAGTACCTACTCCCTGTAGCAACAGTACTCTAGTACTCTAGCTTTGTTTTTTCCTGCATAGCCTTTTTGATCGAATAGACAGAGCTTAGTCTTTCTCTGGTTGTTTCTGGCGAAGCTACCTTGTTCGTTCGAAGTCATTCAGCTCTATGAAGCAGGCTTCGACCTGACTTCTTCGAAGGCTAGAACTTTCGACTCCGAACTCGAACTGTGAATCTAGCTTCGAAGTATGCTCTGTGTCTAGTGATTATTCTTTGACTTACTTCGGCACTTTTGTGAAGCATACTTCGACAGGCTTCGAAGTTAACTTCGAAGCATGTCTCTCTGGTAGACTTTGCTCAGAGTGTGTTTACTGAGATGTTTTTCTACTGATATCATTTACGTGGATCCCGGTTTGTGAGTTCGAAGCTTGTCTTTTGAAGTTTGTTTCAAGGCTTCGATTTCTTTTGAGAGCATCAACAGACTTCGATTCGAGGTTGGTCTGTGGTTCGAAGATCACCACTTTGGTAGTCATACTTCGATCAAGCTAGCTTCGAAGGTAGAGTTGTAGGCTTCGATTTTGTTTTGCTGCTGTGTGTTTGGCTTCGCTTCTTTTTCAAGATTGCTTTTCTTTAAACTTTGTTCGAAGTTGTCTGATCGGAGTATAGACTTCGAAGTACTCTGTTCGGAGCAGGCTTCGATAATTTCATACTTCGCACCGAAGCATACTTCGCATTCTGCCACACTCGAACTAGGCTAGTTTCCACAAACCTTCGGTACTTCCATGACAGCCTTTGACAAAGGGCTCCGAAGCAGGCTTCGACTCTGCGAAGTGGGCTTCGACACTTCGAAGGAAGCTTCGACTCTACGGACTTCGTCATTGTACTCCGAAGAAGACTTCGACACAGCGAAGCAGGTTTCGACACTGTGAAGCAGGCTTCGCCAAGTATCGAACAGGAGACAAATTTTGAACAGTAACTTCACATCTCATTCTATGTGCACTTAGATTATTTTGCTGAGAAGTTTGATCTGCCATGTTTTGAATATTTTGTTTTCCTGCCTATTAGCACTGTATTGGTGTTTCTCCGTCTAGGACACCGGTCGTTTCTAGGCTAGATACTTTTAGGCTTTGGCGATCTGTTTACTTTCTGCTGCTAAGTCTTTTTGAGGTGCGTTAGGTGTTGGGAGCAGGCCATTGATTCGAAAGAATTTTTAGGCGCCCATTCACCCCCTCTGGTCGCTACTTTTGGTCCTACAGGTTTCTGTCTTTATGATGAGTGATTGACAAGGTTGAGCGATCTGGTGAATGAGTGAGTGATGGTTTGATTGCATCGATAGGATCGATGTGTGGTTATGGAGAGTGGATGCTGAGGGGATCGGTGTGCGTCACGTTTTGTATTTTGGCTTGTATCATGTGTGCAGGGTGCAGATGCTAACCAACTCAGTGGCAGGTGATCAAGGGTCGAGCAGGAAGCTCGATGCCAGAGGATCAAGGATGCTGGGTGAAGATGGAGATGATCTCAAGAGTGCACGAGGAGATAGAGCAAGATATGGACGGACGGATGGTCGAGACAGCGTGACGGTCAAGTCAGTGAAAGGGAGGCCAGTGCAAGTGATCAGGCGGCTCGAGGGGATCGAGAGCGGGAGAGACTTGCTGGCGGTCGAGTTCGCGGATTGGCGTCACATGTTGGCAATCGAGGAGGCTTTGTCGGTTTTTGCTGAAAAACGTCTCATCTCTAAATGTTTTTAAATTCCAATAATTAGGAGTTTATTTTCGTTTAGTAATTTAGATTAAGTGTAAACTTTACTATTTTTTGGAATTTTCAAAATTCTGAAAATATATTAAAAGTATAGGGTCAAAGTTGTAATAAATTAGAGTCAAATGTGGGTATTTTTCAGAATATATTATTCTGAAAATATTCCATGGTCTTTTAAGTAAACTGAAAAAACTCAAGGGGTTCTTTGTAAATTTCCCCTCTAGGGTGTGCCTATTTAAAGGCCTCGATACCCTAAGGTTTGGGCTGCCATTTTTGATTAGAATCATTTTACTTTTACAACTTTGGTGGCTGTCTTTTGAGGGGAGCTTTGAGCATTTCATCTAGAAAATTCTGTAGACTTTATCCTCCCAGCCGCCGGCTAATATTCATGGTTTTCTGTTCATTTGTCGTGCGTGCTATAGTAGATTTTGCTCTAAATATACTACTGCAGTCTTGGTGCTATTGATCTTACCAGCGTTTGGAGTATTCTTGCCGCACTTGAATTCCACTGGATCTTGTAGCAGATCATCTCCAAGTGCTATGCTCCAGAAATTTCTTCCTGGACAAGCTACAGTGGCGCCACTACATCAGCCGATAGCTCAACCAACAGGTAATATTTTGGTTGTTTTGATCCAGTTTTCTTGAGTGGATTTATTGTGCACGTCTTTTGCTGCCAAATTGATTACAGCCACTGTTCATTTTAATTCATTGTGAGTATTTTTATTTCTGGTGTGATGTAAATTCTACATTCAGTTTTTCATTGATGCTTGATATTGTTATTATTGGATTTCCTGGTTGCCTTTTTGATTGATTCCTATCGTTGTTCTCAGAAGTACAGGGCGCTGCCCTATTCTCCTTCCGTTGCTGTTAGAACAACCAGAACTCCACTAATGTTGTTCCAATTGCTTCATCCATTTTCTTGCTGAATTCTGCTGGCTGTGTACCTGCTGAAATTTCTATGCAGTAGCAAAGCTCTGTCTTGCCGGATCACAAACAGCACCGCACAGTGCCATGGCTAAAACACTATAGCAAGCTGAGATCTGCTGTGAAGATTAACAGGAATTTTTTTGAGTTCTGCTTTGTCATACTTTGTGTAAGTGTGTGTTGCAACTGATTGTTTGTCGTTGATGGATACACTGAAGTACTGCTGCTTATGAAATTTTTGATTCACAGAGTTTTTGTTTTTGTCCATTTTTGAACTGGTCTTTTGTTCTCAAATCAAGTGGAGTATTGTTGGCGTAAAAGATTACGCTAACAGGTTTCTGAAGGTTAGAAACTAACAAACAAAGTGTTTGCGAAGTAAACTATTTCAAGCCTCCGAAAGGATAATAGCTTAAAACAGTTCGAAGATGTATATTGAATAACTTGTATTCGGTCCTCCTTACAGGGTAAAACGGGGGGTATTTATAGGCCCAAACATTAAGGAAAAGACCCTTTTACCCCTCTATTACAACCGACATAGTGGAAACTATTCGGTACCCTTAATAGGGCTAAAATGGTAAAAGACTAATCTAATGAGAAAAAAGATAAGTCTTCCATCCTAGCTGGCAAGGAAGCTCTCGGAAGAGTTCTAGTTCGAAGATATACTCCGAACTAGAGTTCGCCTCCATGCTTCGAACTTGATCCAAGGTGATTCCGGAGTTATATGCTGGAAACCTTTGATTTAATCATCTGCCTTTGCCTTGTCACCATAATGGCTATAAGGATGAAATATTTTCCCCCAACAGTAGCCCCTCGAATACGCTTCTCCGCTAGACCTGTGATGTTAGGAGAGCAGTATACGCAAGAGAAATAATCATGCGCAGAGACTAACAATTTTAATCAGCCTTCGAAATATGTGGAGATTCGAAACTTCGAATCAACTTATAAGAAAATTATGTTTGAACTATTTTTTAGAATTAACTTAAAAAGTCCGAAAGCTTTTTCAGGCTTAGAAGAAATAGTCGTTGGCTTTTTCCTCAACGGAAGTTAAGGAAATGCGTTAAGTTCGCAAAGAGATAACGGTTAGGAATGCGAAACGGCAGAACACCAAATGGTAAAAAATCGTGGCCTGGGCTATAAATAAGGGGCCCAGATCCTTCCCGAATACCTTCTCACCGCTCTCGTGCAAACAACCCAGCAGACAACCTTAGCCTCCATTCTCTCCTCAAGCAATCCACGCGATTTCATGGCGAAGATGAGTTTCAAAGTTCCTGGGGCGGCTTCAGCCTTGGCTCGGCAGCAGGCTGCGGCTGCAGCGGCGGCGGCAACATCGGTGACGGTGACTCCGACAGCAATAGTAGAAGCAATGGCAGCGCCAGGGAGAAATCCCCAACGCGATGATCTTCATGATCTCCTCCTAGCGTCGACGAAGTATGCGGATCAATCCTATCAGTTGGGACCTTCAACCTGCAAGAGGGAATCGCTTGCAGCTGCGATAGAAGGCAAGATCAGTTCAGAGATAGTGATCCGCAAACCTGGAAAAGAAGCTATTCCTTCGCCAAGGCCCAGAGAAGTGGTCGTCTTCGAAGCCTTTTTCGAAGCTGGATTGGGACTTCCGGCTGTTGACTTCCTAGCCGAGGTACTGGATTTATTCCATGTTACTCTCCCCCAGCTCTCTCCGAACGCGATAGCACGCCTCTCCATCTTCGAGTGGGCGTTGCGAGCCGAAGGATGTGAAGGCAGAGCAGAAATCTTCGCAGCTTTACATCGAGCTTCGTGCCAGCCCAAAACCTTCGTAGGCCCTGGAGGTGAGAAGATGGTGGTGGCCTTCGGGAGTATTAACTTCCGACTTCGAGACGAGTACGCTCTACGGTTTCCAGCCAAGGCCATCAATGCCAGGTGGTATACTGATTGGATCCTCCGATGGTTTTACGCTGAAGTTGGGGCAGGGAGTCGCCTAGCTGGTCCTCTTCGGGACATAAACTTTCGGAAGGAAGCTCTTGTCCATCTGGATCCAGGTCAGCTTGAAGCTCGCCTTAGCCTACTTCAACGCATCAGCCATCGCCTGAGCATGCGGGATCTGGCTGAGGAGTTCATCGGACATCAGATCCCCCCTCTGATGGCCAACTGGCCAATCACCTTCGAAGAGGATACGGAAAGTGGCCTTCGAAAGATTTCTTCGAGTTCGAGCCCTGCAGGTAACTTCGAAAACAACATGTTTTCATATATATTTATTTGAAGAAATAACCAACATCAACTTATCTTTCAGCCTCTCTAGCTCCTATGACATCGGAGCAAATCGTGCGGGCTTCAGAGAAAATTCTGAGAGTCCCAACTCCGGCTGAGAAAGAATGGAGGATTAAGTTGGTAGGTACTTGGGAGCGGTCCAACCGAGTATGGGGGCTACTCGAAGTTGTTCCTCCTCCTCTTTTGGACTGGGTGCCTTCGGAACAAGGGCCTAAGAAAAGGAAGGCCGAAGTTGGAGCCTCGACCTCTGCCAAGACTCCATCGAAAAAAGTAGCCCGAAAGCCAAAAACTGCGGCACCTCCAAGCCCAATAGCTTCGGTGTCCGATTCCTCGGAGGATGAAGGTAGAATGCTTGTTGACTTGATTGACAAGGATGCAGCCCAAACAGATTCAAACATTGATGATGCTGCGAGCGTGCCAGAGTTTCAAGGGAACCTTGGGCAAGTGGGGACTTGTTGGACCGGAAACGGCGACCAGAGGGGGGGGTGAATGGGAGCTTTTAGTTCTGTCTTCTGCGGAACAGGCTTCGAACACTACCTTCGGAGGTCTGGTTCGGAGGTCCTTTGACAACTCCGAACACAGGCTTCGCAGGTCCAAAAGTTCGAAGCCAAGAAGACTTCGCTCCACTTACAACCCTCAAAAATCTACTATGCTAAGTCAGTGCAGGCTCCGCACGCAGGGTGCTTCGAGCAGGCTTCGCACTTCACCCTTCGCAAGAGTGGACGACCGTCTGAGGACTTTGACCAAGTACTTGGAAGCAGCAACTGGTGCTGGCCTTCGTACACGAAGGATTAAACGCACACTAATCGACTTCGCTAGGGGCTTCGACACAAGAAGCAAAACGGGCTTCGATCAGGGCTTCGCTAGTAAGCAGTGAGGTCTAGCCTCCTATTACACAGAGCGAACGCGCACTGAAAAACACACTTCGCACAAAACACCCTTCGCCTAGACAGGCTTCGGTGTACTACAACTAGCGAGGTATGTAAAGCGAGCTCAAGCAAACAGCACACAGAAGCAGGGCTTCGCCGCTTGAACAAGGAACACAGAAAATGAACTCTCTGGATGAATACAACGAAGTGTGTGGCTACAGGAGCTCAACAGTAAATGCTCAAAGTGTTAAATGTTACCTACCGAGCCCCCATATTTATAGCCCACAGTTCACCCAAAGGAATTGACTACTTTACCCCTAGGGTTTACATTGGTTTTGTCTCTACAGAACTGAGGGGTACAAAAGGTAGTCAACTTTATTGGAGGCTTCTCTGTCAGCCTTTGCAGAGGGGACAACGCCAGCTTTTTGCAGAGCAGACACTGTCAGACTTGCAGCCTTTGACCTTTCTGAAGCCCCCTTCGCACGCGAGGGGTGCGATAGCTTCGGTGAGAAGCCTTGAGCCAAAAGGCCTTCGCTTCACCGAAGTCAACCTTCGATACAGTGACGGTTTTGAGCCGAAGCCGTCAAAGCCCTTGGGCCTTCGCACCAACACCTCCGGAGTAGACCACCACGGCTTCGCAGCTTCGCCCAGCTCGAACTCCGTCAGTCCGTGTACCGAAGTCATGCAGGTCGAAGTACCACAAGACAACCACACTCCGAAGCCCCACCTTCGGAGTACCACCCTTCGAAGTCCCTCCTTCGTCCAAGGCCTCCGCACGAAGCATTCCATGAGCACTTCGTCGCAGTGTCTCTCCCCGAGCACACTCCTCGACGAGTATCACCCGGACCATGCCTTCGATGCACCTCGACTTCTGAGACCTTCGTCGGGTACCTTCGAATGTCTCCCTCCGGAGCACACTTCGAACTCCTTGCCTCCGCAGAGGACTTGATCCAACCAACTCCGAAGTCACTCCATCCGGAGTACCTTCGAAGTGCCTCGCCTCCGAGGACTTTGTCTCGGAGTACCTTCAGTCGGAGCCACGCTCCGCACTCTCTGCCTTCACCTGGCGCATCTCGACCCGAGGACCGACCCAGACCCCTTTGCAGCCACCGTGACGGAGCTCCCCGCTCCCCTGGCATCAAGCCTCCTGCTTGACCCAGGTTCACCTGCTACGAACCTGTCCGTCGCCTCCAAAGTCCCTGCGCACCATAGACAAGCAGACAAGTGTATCTAGTACTCCGGAGACCTCCCCGGGTTAGCAACCTCCGGCACACACTCCGGTGTACCACCCAAAGTACCGAAGCCTTCGGTACAAACCCAGTCATTGTGTACTGTCGGACCCCTCCGACAGGTACACTCCGCTGCAACAGCTGCAGCAACCAAACCACCGAACACACTTCGGTGAAGCCACCTCCGAACACCCTTCGGAGGTCCAACCTCTGAACCCCCTTCGGAGGTACCCCTTCGAACCCGAGGGTAAAAGCCTGTCAATCACTCATCACAAGCACCGAAACCAACCCTTGGTTTCTCAATCTCCCCCTTGATGAGTGCATTGACAACCAACTTTAAGTCCAAGAAAAATTAAAAGACTTTCAGCACACAAGTGACCATAAAAACTCAAAAAAGAGCCAAATCATGTCACTTGACAAAAGAATTTTCCTCCCCCTTTTCAAAAGAGTAAAAGCCCCTTCGGCAAATCTCCCCTTTTTCAAGATAAAAACTCCCCCTGAGTTAAGTTATCCCCTTTGGCAACAGAGAACCTTCTCCCCCTTTATGTCAAATTTTCTCCCCCTTTGGAAATTATACCCCCTTTGCGGCAGAGAACGTAGCAAGTCTCTCCCCCTTTGGCAATGCAAGCATCAAGGAGCATGAAAAAGATGCATAGCTTGGAAATGAGCAGAATTGCAAAGACATATAAAGCAAAAATATGCCAACAATAACACCAATGATCATGGGCTCAGCTCAAATTAACATTCTCTAAAAACATGATGAAGCATGTGATTTGATCATTTTTGAAATAAAAGCATCACCACTTAGGAAAGGAAACTAGACAAGTAAAAGCAAGGACGGCGCAAAGCTAGTCAATTTCTACTCTAGACAGACAAGTCCAGTTCAAATGGAGTAATGAAAGCAAACTTGATGATCAAAGAATTTTGTTGTTCTTTTCTTAGTGCCAGGGGTTATTTGTTTGTCCACCTTATACTTTCCAATCAGGCCAAGCCTAGGCATGAAAACCATAAGAAGCTTAAGGCAATGATTTTGGCATACACTACACTATTCCAGTTCAGGCCAATGTGCAATGGAAAGCAGTCTAGAATAGAGTAGTGCGACAAACAAACCCACCTAGATCTTTTCACTTAAAGCATGCAAATCATGGAGTTTTTGATTTTAATTAAGTGAATCATTTTGTTTAACACTTGATGAATATCCATGAGGATGTAGAACAATTTTTCAAGTTGCAATTTTTAGCATCCAATGAACAGTGTCTTGCTATCAAGCAGATAAAATATAGCTAAAGCAGTCCTGCCTAAACATGCTAGATTCAAGACTAAGCAGTGAGCACGATTTGATTTTGAAAAGAAAACATCATGCACATGAATGTTTCAGATAAATTAAAAAGAGCTGAGCTGTCATGATGTCATGGATTATAATCAGGCATATAAATGCAAAAGATGTAAATGCAATGACAACCCACAATTAGCAAATGCACATCCATCTAAATCTGCTCCCCCTCACAAAATGCCGTAAGGGTGACAAATGCCAAGTTCCCCACGCAAGTAGGCAAATCGAGAAGCATCGAGGGGTTTTGTAAAAATGTCGGCAAGCTGGTGTTGGGTATCAACATATTGAAGTTCAATATCACCCTTCTCATTGTGATCTCTGAGAAAATGATATCTCACATCAATGTGTTTAGTTCTGGAGTGCTTAACCGGGTTGTTTGCAATACAAATAGCGCTAGTGTTATCACAGAAAAGTGGAACACTCTTATAATCTAACCCGAAATCCCGCAAAGTGGAAACCATCCACAGAATCTGAGAGCAACAGCTAGCTGCAGCAACATATTCGGCCTCAGCCGTCGATTGTGCAACACTAGACTGTTTGCGGGAAGACCAGCAAACCAGAGAAGTACCCAGAAAATGACAAGTACCAGAGGTACTCTTCCTATCAATCCTACACCCAGCAAAATCCGCATCGGAATAACCTCGAAGACATAAAGATGAAGATGCTGAATACCATATGCCAAATTCGAGGGTATGTTTGAGATACCTTAAGATGCGCTTTACCGCTTGGCGGTGCGAAGCTCGTGGTGAAGCCTGAAAACGAGCGCACAGACACACAGCGAAGTATATGTCAGGCCTCGTAGCAGTCAAGTAGAGGAGGGAGCCGATCATGCTTCAGAACTCCTTCTGATCTACGGCTTCTCCATCTTCGTCGGGATCCAATGCTACAGATGTAGCCATTGGAGTGGCGAGGGTCTTCGCATCTGCCATGTCGAATTTCTTGAGCAGGTCCTTGGTGTACTTTGTCTGGTGGACAAAAGTACCTTGTTTGCTTTGCTTGATTTGCAAACCAAGGAAAAAGGTGAGTTCACCCATCATAGACATTTCAAATTCCCTGCTCATGGTATTTGCAAACTCGGCAACCAAAGCATGAGAAGAGCCACCAAAGATGATATCATCCACATAAATCTGAACTAGGAGGAAATCTTTGTCATGCTTGAGAGTAAACAGTGTTTTATCAACAGAGCCCATCAAATACCCCCGCTCAAGCAGAAAAGACTTAAGTCTATCATACCAAGCCCGAGGGGCCTGCTTGAGTCCATAAAGAGCCTTATGAAGTTTAAGGACTTTATGTGGGTACTTGGGGTTTTCAAAACCAGGGGGTTGTTTTACATAAACATCTTCACCTATGAAGCCATTAAGAAAAGCACTTTTGACATCCATTTGATAGAGTTTGAATCCCCGGGATGTCGCAAAGGCAAGCAAAATCCTAATGGCCTCAAGGCGAGCAACAGGTGCAAAACTTTCAGTAAAATCAATCCCTTCTAGTTGAGAAAAACCCTGAGCTACAAGTCTAGCCTTGTTTCTAACTATAGTCCCATCCTCCCCTTGTTTATTTTTGAAAATCCATTTTGTTCCAATGAGATGAACATTTGGTGGAGGATCAACTAATGACCAAATTTGGTTTCTCTCAAAATTTTCAAGTTCCTCATGCATGGCATTGATCCAACTAGAATCAGAAAGTGCATGACTAACATCTAAGGGCTCGAAAGAATCAACAAAAGCGGAATCAATGAAATGAGCATGAGAACGTGTTACCCTTTGATCAAGCTCACCAATGATCTGCTCGGGAGGGTGCATCCTTTGAACATGGTGTGGAGCCTCGCGGCGGGATGCAGTCTCCCCCTCAACTTGTGCGTTGGAGTGGTCCAAGATGACCGATGTTGAGGTAGTCGCTTCAGGACCTCGTGCCGAAGTGGTCGAAGCAAGGTCGGCTTCGGGGGTTGATGTTGAGGGTAGCAGGGGTTCATCCTCGAATTCTCCGGGATCTTCTTCTTCGAAGATGGTCTGTTCCATGTCGTGTTCATTTGCCTTTTCAAATGTAGAACTAACAGAGGGGGTTGACTCATCAAAATCACATCACATGACTCGATGACAGTGTTAGTTTCCAAGTTATAAACACGATAAGAATGACCATGAGTAGTGTAACCCAAAAAGATCCCGTCAGAAGATCGCGACTCAAATTTATCCAAATTACCACGTTTTAGGATGAAGCAGCGACAACCAAAAACTCGAAGATGAGTAACCTTGGGCTGTCTCCCAAAACGCAGCTCATAAGATGTCAAATTTAAAATTGAGCGCAAGAATATACGGTTTGAGATGTAACATGCAGTGTTCATGGCCTCAGCCCAGAATTTTCTAGGAGTCCTATGCTCATCAAGCATCGTCCTAGCCATCTCAACCAAAGTGCGGTTCTTCCTCTCAACAACACCGTTCTGTTGAGGAACCCGCGGAGCAGAGAATTGATGTTCTATGCCATGCTCCATGCAAAAGTCAACAAAGAGACTATTTTTGAACTCAGTGCCATTATCACTTCGAATGAATTTCAATGCACCAGGGAGTTCAGTAAAAAGTCTCAAAGCCAAGCTCCGAAAGTGTGAAAACACTTCATCCTTGCTGGCAAGAAAGAAGACCCAAGAGTAGCGAGAGAAATCGTCGACAACCACTAATACATACCACTTGCCACCTAAAGAACTAACCCAAGAAGGACCTACAGTGTCCATGTGGAGAAGTTCTCCGGGTTGTTCAGTCATCACTGTGGTGACTGGCGAATGCGAAGCAACAATTATTTTTCCATGTCGACAAGGAGCGCAAACTAAATTCTTTTCAAACTTGAGCTTGGGCAATCCTCGGATTAGACCTAGGGCGCTCAGACGAGCGAGCAACTCAAAGCTCATATGCCCTAGTCTCCTATGCCACTTCCAAAGCTCAGACGTCGAATGTGCAACAAGACAATGAGAAGAACCAGATGACTCTGAAAAATCAGCTCCAAAAACTCTCCCAACTCTAAAGATCTTACACACCACAACGCCATCAGAATTGAGCACTTGCGAAGTATCGCGATGGAATCGCACTTCGAAGCTCTCATCAAGCAACTGAGATACAGACAGCAAATTGTATCCCAGGTTTTCAACCAAAGCAACATCTTTGAGAGTGAAATTCGAGTTAATTCTTACCACACCTTTACCTTTCACTCTACTCCTTCGATTGTTTCCGAAGGTGATATGTTCCCTTTGCTTGGTTGTGGTGAGGCTGGAGAACCATGCTGCATCTCCGGTCATGCGGCGCGAACAACCGGAGTCCATGATCCATGTTCCCTCCAAGCCTCGATCTGTCGCCTACACATGATAAGAATATCTCAATCGCTCAATGCTAGAGTGAGTGAAAAAATGACGAGGCATCCAGCACTGAGTGACACGAGTAGTAGGCACAGTAAAAGTAGACGGTCTACGCACATGATAATCTGAATGATGCAAAGTGCGAGGTCTACCTACATGCAGTGATCGAAAAGCATGATGAGGTCTCCTACTCTGACGAGGTATAAAGCTACTCGCCCGAGGTCTAACACCATATGGAACACGGTGAACACCTCGAGGAGCAAAACCTCTCCGAGAAGCACGGGGAGCCTCAAAAACAGGACGAGAGTAAAACTCAGACTCATGCATACCTAAAGATGGGTAATGCATGTCCTGGTAACTCATCGCCTGAGCGCGTCGCTCATCCTTGATGCGACGAAAACAGAACCCAACCAAATGACCCGCCCGCTGACAATAGGAACAATGAAACATTCTCCTCGGGGCATTCTGATGGTCTTAGGAGCAACTTTCACAGGCTCCTTGGGTTTCTGCTGAGTGGTTTTCTTGGGAGGGATTTTCTTGGCAGGAGGTATGGCTTTCTTTGGTGGTAGGGTAGGCTTTTTGGCTGATGGAGTGTCTAACAGAGCTCTCTCTTTCTCTAAGGTAGTGGGAGAGGTAAAAACTGTTTTGGTCTTGCTGTTTGAAGAAATCCTCTCAAAACCCAAACCTAGAGCTACCCCTGCTCTGTCAGCACACAACTTGGTCTTGGCCAAGAGAAAATCCATCCTACCCTTTCCCTCAGTGCATTTATTAACCACAGAAAGAAGGTATTCATTTTCAGACATGAGGTTTTCAGCTCGCTCTCTAACAGTGCCTAGCTGGTCCTTAAGGGTGATGCAAGTGTCACACACAGGCTGCACATCCTTAGAACTACCGGCCCTCTCCAATCTAGCCTCTAAATCATGAACATGTTTATCACGTAAATTAATGCTCTCTCGTAATAAAGAACAGTTCATGCATTCAGTAATATCATGAGGTCTAGAATCCACCTCCAAAGTTGCTTCTGTGCAGTCTCAAGCTCAGATAGAGTTTGAGCATGAACAGAACGCAACTGAGCAAGCTCACCCATGACAGTGGTACAAGAATCACATTCAGCATCATTCACTTTAGACTTAAGCATGGCATAATCAGTAGAAACAGATTCTAGCCTAAGTCTAAGGTCTTTTCTTTCTCTAGCGGCTTGCACAAGTAATCTATCCTGACCAAGAACTACTTCATTCAGCTCATCTAGTTTTATTGAAAGCTGGTCATAGGATAGAGGTACCTCAGATGAGTCAAGCTCATCGCCGCTGTGATCGCTGTCGGCCATGAAGCAAAGGCCGGTGAAATCTCGTCCCTTCTTGTCCTTCTTGTCCTCCTTCCTTGGGTACTCCTCCTCCTCAGAGCTCGACTCCTCAGTTGAGGAAGTGTCGATGTCGCTGAGAGCAGCAACAAATGCTCTGGAAGCGGCCTTGGCTACTTTCTTAGCCATCTTGCCGCGCTTGCCCTTCACAAAGGGTTTCCTCTCCTTCTTGTGGTATTTAGGGCGCTCACTCTCATCTCTCTTTTTGAGCTTAGGACAATTGGCCTTGATGTGAGAAGTGTCGCCACACTCAAAGCAACCACTAAAACCACTTCTCCTATGATCCTGTCTCTCATGATAAAAACGGGTGAACCTTCTGGCAATGAGAGCAAGCTCATCATCATCCAGAGTGTCCACCTGCTCCTTTGTGACGGAGACCAGGGAGGACAAAGCAAAACCATCTGCAAAAACACAAGTGCCAGATGTGCTTGGTTCTGCAGTGGTGCCACGGCTAGTGCTAGAAACTAATGCCAATGGCTGTGGCAAAGAGCTTCTGTGCACTGCAAGAGATGCCTTGGCGATCTCTGTGGACTTCAGCTTGCTGAAGA
This sequence comes from Zizania palustris, assembly GCA_019279435.1. Classification (NCBI taxonomy): domain Eukaryota; kingdom Viridiplantae; phylum Streptophyta; class Magnoliopsida; order Poales; family Poaceae; genus Zizania; species Zizania palustris. Next base: position 14,626,192 of record JAAALK010000283.1, on the reverse strand, counting down.
GCTCATCACAGGTCAATGTGTCATAACCTGCAGACTCCTCAATGCTGGATATCTTCACTTCCCATATGCTACGGTCAAGAGCATAGAGAAGCTTGATAGCCCTATCATGATCATTGTAAGCAAGCGTCCCGTTGGATCGCAAGTTACTCACTATCGCATCAAAGCGCGAAAACATGGCATCTATAGATTCACCAGGTGCCTGCACAAACAGCTGATATTGTTGATTGTATGTGCTTTGGCGCCTGGCCTTAATCTGTGTAGAGCCCTCATGAAAGACAGTGAGTGTAGTCCAAATCTCCCTAGCAGTCCTAAGGTGCTGTACCCTATCAAACTCACTCCGGCTCAAACCAATGAACAATATATTCCTAGCCTTGGAGTTGGCATTATACTGATCTTTTTCTGTTTGAGTTGTGCGAGTATCAGGGATGGAGTATTGTGAGTCCACAATCTCCCAAATTGCATTTCCTTGGCTTAGCAAGTAAGCCTCCATGCGCACCTTCCAGTATGCAAAGTCTGTCCCATCGAACAGAGGAATTTTACTGCCTCTATCCATGTCGCCAACAGATCACAAAACTGGTTAAGGTCAACTGGTGATCTTAACCTGCTCTGATACCAATTGTTGGACCGGAAACGGTGACCAGAGGGGGGGTGAATGGGAGCTTTTAAAATTTCGGACTAAAAAACTAGCCTTCGGTTTTAGTTCTGTCTTCTGCGGAACAGGCTTCGAACACTACCTTCGGAGGTCTGGTTCGTAGGTCCTTTGACAACTCCGAACACAGGCTTCGCATGTCCAAAAGTTCGAAGCCAAGAAGACTTCGCTCCACTTACAACCCTCAAAAATCTACTCTACTAAGTCAGTGCAGGCTCCGCACGCAGGGTGCTTCGAGCAGGCGTCACACTTCACCCTTCGCAAGAGTGGACGACCGTCTGAGGACTTTGACCAAGTACTTGGCAGCAGCAACTGGTGCTGGGCTTCGTACACGAAGGATTAAACGCACACTAATCGACTTCGCTAGGGGCTTCGACACAAGAAGCAAAAAAGGCTTCGATCAAGGCTTCGCTAGTAAGCAGTGAGGTCTAGCCTCCTGTTACACAGAGCGAACGCGCACTGAAAAACACACTTCGCACAAAACACCCTTCGCCTAGACAGGCTTCGATGTACTACAACTAGCGAGGTATGTAAAGCGAGCTCAAGCAAACAGCACACAGAAGCAGGGCTTCGCCGCTTGAACAAGGAACACAGAAAATGAACTCTCTGGATGAATACAACGAAGTGTGTGGCTACAGGAGCTCAACAGTAAATGCTCAAAGTGTTAAATGTTACCTACCGAGCCCCCATATTTATAGCCCACAGTTCACCCAAAGGAATTGACTACTTTACCCCTAGGGTTTACATTGGTTTTGTCTCTACAGAACTGAGGGGTACAAAAGGTAGTCAACTTTATTGGAGGCTTCTCTGTCAGCCTTTGCAGAGGGGACAGCGCCAGCTTTTTGCAGAGCAGACACTGTCAGACTTGCAGCCTTTGACCTTTCTGAAGCCCCCTTCGCACGCGAGGGGTGCGATAGCTTCGGTGAGAAGCCTTGAGCCAAAAGGCCTTCGCTTCACCGAAGTCAACCTTCGATACAGTGAAGGTTTTGAGCCGAAGCCGTCAAAGCCCTTGGGCCTTCGCACCAACACCTCCGGAGTGGACCACCACGGCTTCGTAGCTTCGCCCAGCTCAAACTCCGTCAGTCCGTGTACCGAAGTCATGCAGGCCGAAGTACCACAAGACAACCACACTCCGAAGCCCCACCTTCGGAGTACCACCCTTCGAAGTCCCTCCTTCGTCCAAGGCCTCCGCACGAAGCATTCCATGAGCACTTCGTCGCAGTGTCTCTCCCCGAGCACACTCCTCGATGAGCCTCACCCGGACCATGCCTTCGATGCACCTCGACTTCTGAGACCTTCGTCGGGTACCTTCGAATGTCTCCCTCCAGAGCACACTTCGAACTCCTTGCCTCCGCAGAGGACTTGATCCAACCAACTCCGAAGTCACTCCATCCGGAGTACCTTCGAAGTGCCTCGCCTCCGAGGACTTTGTCTCGGAGTACCTTTAGTCCGAGCCACGCTCCGCACTCTCTGCCTTCACCTGGCGCATCTCGACCCGAGGACCGACCCAGACCCCTTCGCAGCCACCGTGACGGAGCTCCCCGCTCCCCTGGCATCAAGCCTCCCGCTTGACCCAGGTTCACCTGCTACGAACCTGTCCGTCGCCTCCGAAGTCCCTGCGCACCATAGACAAGCAGACAAGTGTATCCAGTACTCCGTAGACCTCTCTGGGTTAGCAACCTCCGGCACACACTCCGGTGTACCGCCCAATGTACCGAAGCCTTCGGTACAAACCCAGTCATTGTGTACTGTCGGACCCCTCCGACAGGTACACTCCGCTGCAACAGCTGCAGCAACCAAACCAGCGAACACACTTCGGTGAAGCCACCTCCGAACACCCTTCGGAGGTCCAACCTCTGAACCCCCTTCGGAGGTACCCCTTCGAACCCGAGGGTAAAAGCCTATCAATCACTCATCACAAGCACCGAAACCAACCCTTGGTTTCTCAGGACTCCTGTTGCTCAAGAGGACTTATCACGAGATGAAGCCCCTATGGACGAAGGTGGAGTCAAAGTTGCTGTAGAATCAACTTCGATTCCAGGTGAAACAACAACAGCATCTCCCGAAGAGGCTCCAACAGTCGAAGATTTAACTGTGAATTCTGACTCTGACGAAGACTTTGGAGTAGCCTTCGACCCGCCAAGCAGTCCGATGCTCACCCGTCGACAAGACTTCGGAGGTAAACTTCACATAATTCTTTTGTTCTTTTTTCCTGCGAAATTATACAATGTATAATACCTTTGCTTCAACAGGGTCTGCTCCTATGGAAGAGGGCCTTCCCGAAGATACCAATCTTGGGACTTCGGCTACTCCGAAGCCAATTCCAGAAGTCGCTGAAATGGGACCTGTAAAAGGTAAAGGCAAGGTGGACCCCCTCCCTGCTCCGAGCTCAGGATCAACTCTGTCTGAATCGTCAGACGGAAGCCAATCTACAGAGGGGGGCCAGTTTGCCGAAGTTCCAAAAGATACGGCCCATCGCTCCAGCCCCTCGCCAAATGAAGACGACCAAAGGGCCTTGTCTATGCTTCCTCTTCTAGCTCCTTTCTTGGAGCGAAGAACCGGACTTCGGACTTTGCTCGAGCCTTTGGATCGAGCTAGCCGCGAAGTCGAGGAGACAGACTTGATAGCCATCTTGAGCGAGGCTGAGGGTTCAGAGCTCAACGCTGCTATGGAGTGTGCAGCGTACCAGGTACGAAGTATCTGCAAAACAAAATTAATCTTATATACAAATAATTTCTCACCTTGGTTTTTTCTCTTGGCAGCAAATAGTCTTGGCAAGAGCTGCGAACGTTTCAAATGAACGTGGAAACCTTTGCCTTCGAGAGGAAATCACCACTCTTCAGAGAAATCTTAACATTTCCGAAGGTCGAGTTTCCCATTTAGACAACATGGCCTCAGCAGAACGGAGGGCCAGGCAAATATTGGAGACTGCAAATAAGGAGCTTGAAGCAGAACAAATTGTGCTTCGGGCGGAAATAGAAAAGATGCGGGTGGAGCATGCTACGACGGGGGCTGAACTTGTCATGCTCCAAAAGGAAAAAGCCAAAGCTGCAGAGGAGGCTAGCAACCTGCTTACCCAGAAAAATTCTCTAGCTACGGAGGCAGCTGGGCTATCCGCCGTGGTAGAGGAGCTGACTTCCGCGAAGGACGCTTTACTTGACGATAAGCTGAAATCGGAGAAAGTAGCTGCGGAGGTCATGAACCAACTCCTAAGTGTCCTAGAGTACTTCGGTACTACTGGGACACTTCCTTCAAACGACAACGTCTCTTTGCTTCGGTGGCTAAAAATGATCCAAGGAGCTGTGAAGACGATGAAGACGACAGGCATTCGATACGGAGAACTCTCCGGACAAGTGGTTGCTATCGGCATACTTCGCTACTACGAAGATCTGGGAATAACGATAACTCCAAACGCAGAGGCGGCTCCCATTACCTTCGACGAAAACCAACTTCTCAATCCTTCCGAAGACGTGGCCGCTGCTTGGCAAGCCTTCCAAGCTTCATGGAGAGCCGAAGGTCGCACTGCGATTAAGGCTTGGATTGATGAAGGGCAACGCCAAAAGCAAGCTCGGTTGCAAGCTTCGAGCAGCCAGCCTCCGCCAAACCCGTAGGTCTAGATTTACCATAGGATCCTAACTATGTAAAGCATCATGCTTTTTGTACATTTATGAATGAAAATTTGCTTATCATGTTTTAGGCTTCGCTTCATATGGAAGATGTCAAAGTGTTAAACGTTAACGAAGAACTCTGCCTACTATGGGCTACCTTCGATCTTTTAAAACTTCACAAGCGCCCTCAATTTTTAGTTCCTCGAGATAGCTCTGGTGCAATTACGCCCGAAGTAAGCAAAGATATACTATCTTATATTAAAGAGGAAGAAAAAGGAGTTAACTTGTGTTGGCGTAAAAGATTACGCTAACAGGTTTCTGAAGATTAGAAACTAACAAACGAAGTGTTTGCGAAGTGAACTGTTCTAAGCCTCCGAAAGGATAATAACTTAGAATAGTTCGAATGTGTGTATTGAATAACTTGTATTCGGTCCTCTTTACAGGGCAAAACGGGGGGTATTTATAGGCCTAAACATTAAGGAAAAGACCTTTTTACCCCTCTATTACAACCGACATAGTGGAAACTATTCGGTGCCCTTAATAGGGCTAAAATGGTAAAAGACTAATCTAATGAGAAAGAAGATAAGTCTTCCATCTTAGCTGGCAAAGAAATTCCCGGAAGATTCCAAGTTCGAAGATATACTTCGAACTTGAGGTTGTCATCATGCTTCAAACTTGACTCAATGTATCTCCAAAGGTATACGCTGGAAGTCTTTAGTTTAATCACTAGTCTTTATCTTGTCACTGCAATAACCCTGAAGATGGAATATTTTCCCCCAACAGTAGCCCCTCGAATACGCTTCTCCGCTAAATCTGTAATGTTAGGAGAGCAGTATACGCAAGAAAAATAATCATGCGTAGGGGTTAGCAGATTTAAACCATCTCTGAACTATGTGGAGATGTAAGCTTCGAATCAGTTTCTAATAAAATTACATTCGAAGTAACTTAGAACTAACTCAAGAAGTCTGAAAGCCTTTTTAGACTTAGAAGAAATAGCCGTTAGCTTCTTTCTTCTAGCAGAAGTTACGGAATGCTTTAATTTCGGAGCAAAGTAATGGTTCGGAATGTGAAGCGACACAGACAAACAGTAAAAAATCAGGATTTGGGCTATAAATAGAGGACCCAAACCCTTCTTGAGTACCTTTTCACTACTTTCGTGCAAACAAACCATCACTTGAGCCCTAGCCTCCAACCCGAGCCCTAGTCTCCATTTTTCTTCTGAAGCAATCCGTGAGATTCAATGGAGAAGACTAGTTTCAAGGGCCCTGGAGCAGCTTCAACCCTGGCCCGGCAGCAGGCTACGGCAGCAGCGGCAGCTGCAACCTTGGCGGCAGCAACCCCAAATCTTTCAGTGGCGACAATGGCGCCGGTGGGAGGAAATCCCCAGAGTGTCGGCCCCCAAGACCTCTTTCCAGCCTCAACGAAGTACATGGACCAGTCTTTTCAACTGGGGCAGTCAACCTGCAGAAGAGAATCTCTTGCGGCTGCAGTAGAAGGCAGAATTAGTTCGGGGGTGATGATTCGCAAACCTGGGAAAGAGATCATTCTGTCGCCAAGGCCCGGAGAAGTAGTTGTTTTCGAAGCCTTCTTCGAAGCTGGCTTAGGACTTCTGGCAGTTGATTTCTTGGCCGAGGTATTGGATTTGTTCCACGTCACTCTCCCCCAACTTTCTCCGAATGTTGTAGCTCGCCTCGCCATCTTCGAATGGGCATTGCGAGCCAAGGGTTGTGAAGGGAGGGCAGAGATCTTCGCAGCACTGCACAGAGCTTCGTGCCAGCCGAAGACCTTCGTAGGCCCCGGAGGTGAAAAAATGGTAGTAGCCTTCGGAAGCATTAACTTCAGGCTTCGGGACGAGTATGCTCTCCGATTTCCTGCCAAGGCTATCAATGCCAGATGGTATACAGACTGGATCCTGAAATGGTTTTATGCCGAAGTTGGGGCGAGCAACCGTCTAGCTGGACCTCTGCAAGACATCAACTTCCGAAAGGAAGCCCTTGTGCATCCAGATCCGGGTCAGCTCGAAGCTCGCCTTAGCTTGCTTCAAAAGATCAGTCATCGGCTGAGCATGCGAGACTTGGCCGAAGAATTCCTCGGGCTCGAAATCCCTCCTTTGATGGCCAACTGGCCAATCACCTTCGAAGAGGATTCGGAAGGCGGTCTTCGGAAAATCTCTTCAACTGCGAGTCCTGCAGGTAACTTCGAAAACAACATACTCTATGTATATTTATTCGAAGATTTAACAAACTTTACTCATTTTTCAGCCTCTTCAGCCCCTATAACTTCGGAGCAAATCGTACAAGCTTCGGAGAAGATTTTGGGCGTCCCAACTCCGATCGAGAAAGAATGGAGAATTAAATTGGTTGGTAGTTGGGAGCGATCCAACCGAGTATGGGGGCTACTCGGAATGGCTCTGCCCCCTTTGGTGGATTGGGTGCCTTCGGAGAAAGGGCCCAAGAAGAGGAAAGCTGAAGCTGGGACTTCGAGCTCCGCCAAGACTCCGGTCAAGAAGGTGGCTCGAAAGCCAAAAAACCCTGCACCTTCGAGCCCAAGAGCTTCAATCTCCGATTCTCAGGAGGACGAAGGCAGGTTACTTGTGAGGCTGATTGACGAGGATGCAGCCCAAGGAACTGCACAAATTGATGAACCTGCGAACATGCCGGAGTCTCAAGAGAATCTTGAGCAAACGAGGACTTCGGCAGTTCAAGAGGATTTACCTCGGGACGGAGTTCCTGTGGATGAGAGTGGAGTCGAAGTCACTGTGGCTTCGATTCCAGATGAAGCAACAACGACTGTTCAGGAAAATGTTCCTACAGTCGAAGATTTGACGCTTGACTCGGACGAAGATCTCGCCTTCGATCCGCCAAGTAGTCCAATGCTTACCCGCCGCCAAAATGTCGAAGGTAAACTTCGAATAATTTTTATCCTCTTCTTTTTAAGTGCGAAATTATACAATGTATAATACCTTTGTTTTTACAGAGTCCACTTCTATGGAAGAGGTCCGTCCTGAAGATATAGTTCCTGGACCTTCGACAACTTCGGAGCCAATCCCAGGAGCCACTAAGATGGGGCCTAGAAAAGGCAAAGGAAAGATGGACCCCCTCCCTGCTCCGAGCTCCGGATCAACTCCATCTGAGTCAACAGACGAGAGCCAATCTACCGAGGGGGGCCAGTCTCCGGGGGCTCCAAAGACCACAGCTCAACACTCCGGGCCTTCGCCAAACGAAGATGACTAGCAAGCCTTGAGAATGCTCCCCCTTCTAGCTCCTTTCTTGGAGCGAAGAACTGGGCTTCGGACTTTGCTCGAGCCTTTGGATCGAGCTAGTCGCGAAGTTGGGGAGATGGACTTGGTGGCCATCCTGAGTGAGGCGGAGAGCTCGGAGCTTAATGCTGCTGTGGAACGTGCAGCCTACCAGGTACGAAGTATCTGCAAAACAACATCAAATTTATATACAAATAATTTCTTACCTTGGTTTTTTCTTTTCGCAGCAAACAGTCTTGGCCCGAGCTGCGAACGTATCGAATGAACGTGAAATCGCTCGCCTTCGAGAAGAAAATGCAACTCTTCAGCGAAATCTTACCATCTCCGAAGGTCGAGTGAGCCATATGGACGACATGGTCTCAACGGAGCGCAGGGCCAGACAAGGTTTGGAGGCTGCGAATAAAGAGCTCGAAGCAGAAAGAATTGTGCTTCGAGCAGAAATTGAAAGGATGCGGGCGGAGCACGCTACTGCGGGGACCGAGCTTGTTAGGCTCCGGGAAGAAGCTAGCCAGCTACTGAATCAAAAGAATTCTTTGGCTACGGAGGCTGCTAGACTCTCTGGAGTACTAGAAGAGCTAACTTCGGCGAAGGACGCGTTAATTGAAGATAAGCTGAAGTCTGAGAAGGTAGCTGCGGAGGTCATGGACCAATTGCTAGGAGTCTTGGAATACTTCGGTACTACTGGGACGCTACCTTCGGATGACAACATCTCCCTACTGCGCCGGTTGAAGAGGATTCAAGGAGTAGCGAAGCAAATGAAGACAGCAGGCATTCGTTACGGAGAACTCTCCGGACAAGTGGCTGCTGTTGGCCTACTTCGTTACTACGAGGATTTGGGTCGATCGATAGCTCCGAGCGCAGGAGAGGGCCCCATTACCTTCGACGACGATCAGCTTCTCACTCCTTCCGAAGGTGTGGCCGTTGCTTGGCAAGCCTTCCAAACTTCATGGAGAGCCGAAGGTCGTTCTGTGATCAAGGCTTGGATTGACGAAGGACAACGCCAAAAGCAGACTCGGACCCAAGCTTGGAGCAGTCAGCCTCCTCCTAATCCGCAGGTTTAGAAATGCCTTAGGATCTTTTGACTATGTAAAGCATTACACTTATGTACATTCATGAATGAAAGTTTGTTTATCATGTTTTTAGGCTTTGCCTCATATGGAAGATGTTGAAGTGTTAGACGTTAACGACGAACTTCGCTTATTATGGGCTACCTTCGATGTCTTAAAACTTCACAAGCATCCTCGATTTCTAGTTCCTCGAGATAGTTCCGGAGCAATTACGTCCGAAATAAGTAAAGATATATTATCTTGTATTAAAGAGGAAGAAAAAGAGGTTAACTTGGAAACTTCATCTTCCGAAGACATTATATGGTCCGAAGACGAAGATGAAGCTCAAAGTAAAAAGCCTGAAGAACTTGGAAGCTGGGAAAGGAGCCCCGAACGGCTTCAAACTTGGGTCGAGCTTCAATAAGAACAAAAAGACTTTAGAGCTTCGAAGGGAGGCAAAAGAGTTAAACGTAAAGTTGTTAGAACTCCCGGTACTGGAACTAGTCGTTCCAACCCTAGCTCTAGAGATCGAAGAGGTCTTCGATTCCTTCTTGGTATAGATACCAATTTTTCATGATGTAATCATATTTGCTCGAATAATAAATATCGATTTAAAATTGTCTCCCTATTTATTAGCCCCTCTTTGGTTGTAAGCAACTTCGAACTGTATTCAAAGATGGTTAGGCACAAAGAAAAACTTTGGAGTACAATTTTGGGGGTTCGGAGCCCCTCTGTAATTTAAAGATCTTTTAAAATCTTATAAAATGTCTTTGACTATTTGTAGTCTGAAGAATGGTGACTTAACACCTTATGCTTTTGAAAGAAATCACTTGAGATAACTTTCCGGACACTTTAGTGTCTTAGATAATTTGTCACTTTGGACTTTCTTAACAGACATTCGAAGCTCATGGCTCAAACTCTGTTTTGTTTTGGCCTCCTTCGGCTCTTTTTTGCGAATTCTGTCAAACCAGTGGTTTGGAGTTCGCAGTGGTCTCTTTGGACTCTTTTTATGGATACCTACAAGCCAATGACTTGGGCTCCGCATTATTTGGTCTCCTTCGACTCTTTTTACGGATACCTACAAGCCGGTGGCTTGGACTCCGGATTATGTCAGCCCACCACCTCGGAAAATATGATTCAAATTAATGACACTTCCCTCTCGGTCAACTCCGTGGTTCCAGTGCATCCACTCGGAAGCTGGATGTTTATGAGGGGTAGGCATTATCTGAACCATATGCTTTATTGATTTGAAAAGCAATTACACATGATTACAAGGAGCCCTTATGCGAAGTATCGCTTTAGGTGCTCCGCATGCCACGTATGTGCTAACTCTTCACCATCCAAATTAGCTAATTTAAAAGAGCCAGGACGTCCTGAACGAACAATTAAGTATGGACCTTCCCATTTGTTTCCTAATTTTCCTGGCACTATAATGCTTCGCAAAACGAGATGACCCGGTCTAAGCTCATTGATCTTAACCTTCGGGTCAAACCAAGCCTTCGTCTGCTGGTGATACTTTGATAAATTGGCCACAGCTCGAAGTCTTGTCTCCTCTGTTAAATCTAGCGAAGCTTGTCTTTCTTCTTCAACCTCCGGTTCGGTGCTACGAAGTGATCTTCCTTTGAGCTCCGTTGGAGTCATAGCTTCATCTCTGAATAGTAATCTGAATGGAGTAAAACCTGTGGACCTTGTTTGCGTAGTCCGAATGGACCATAAAATCTTTGGAAGTTCTTCGGTCCACAGTCCTTTTGCTAATCCTACTATCCTTCGATTTAGCCCTGACAAAATATTTCCATTGGCTCTTTCTACAGCTCCATTAGACTGAGGATGCCTCACTGCAGCAAAACATAACTGGATGCCTAGATCTTCGCGGAACTTTCTGAAGGGTTCTGCATCGAACTGTGTTCCATTATCAACTGTGAGTTGTCTAGGCACTCCGAACCGGCAAATGATACTTTTCCAAAAGAATTTATGTACATTGTTCGAAGTGATAGCAGTTAAGGGCTCTGCTTCTACCCACTTAGAAAAATATTTAATAGCTACCACTGCGAACTTTAAATTTCCCTTAGCTGCTGGAAAGGGACCAATCAAATCCATACCCCATCTGGTCATAGGCCATACCGGAGCAATAACTTGAAGAGCTGTTGGTGGGCGATGACTCCATCGACCCATCCACTGACATCCTTGACAAGTGCGGACCAAGCTCTCCGCATCAGCTGTTATTGTAGGCCAATAAAGCCCCTGGCAAAGTGTTTTTCCTGCCAAAGCTCGAGGGGCCAAATGGCTACCGCAAAGTCCTTCATGGATTTCTCGAAGAATTTCTTGACTTTCGGCTTGAGATATACATCGGAGTAGAGGGGAACATACTCCGGCCTTGTATAAAATATCGTTGATTATTTGATAATTCCTAGCCCTGAGTTTCAATCTTGAGAACTCTGTCTCTTAAAACGAATTTGCTCCTCCTTGCAAAAGTTCCATGATCGAATTTCTCCAATCTGTACTTGGAATGCAAAGAATCTCTGCGGAGGGAATTTGTGGCACTGAAGGTGTACTGAGCTCCTCATAAAAAACTTCTTCTGGTATATCCATAGCTCTCGCTGCAGCTTTTGCTAAGATGTCCGCTTGCACATTTTCTGTTCTTGGTATACTCCGAATTGAAATACCCTTGAATTGTGCTTCAATTTTACGAATTTCTTCTAAGTACTTTGAAAGCTGTGGATGCCGAACTTGAAAGCTTTTATCTATGTGCCCTGCTACTATTTGAGAATCTGTCTTTATAACAACTCTTGTAGCCCCTAGAGCATGTGTTTTTCGGAGACCCAGTAAAATCCCTTCATACTCCGCTATATTATTGGTAGACTTAAAGTTGAGTCTTGTAGAGTACATTGCTCTTTGCCCTGAAGGCGAAATTAAAACTGCTCCGACACCTGCTCCGGATGCTTGGAAAGCCCCATCAGAAAAAACAGTCTAAATTCCTTCACTTGATTTCTCCGGAACCAACGTTGCAGGGGGAGTACACTCTGCTACAAAATCTGCTAAGACTTGCGATTTGATTGTTGTCCTTGCCAGAAAAGATATGCCGAAGGGTGCTAGTTCAACTGCCCACTTTCCAATTCTCCCAGTGGAATCTTTACTTCGGAGCATATCTCCCAAGGGATACAAAGTTGGTACTATTACATTATGAGCTAAAAAATAATGCCTTAGCTTCCTCGAAGCCATTATCAGAGCATAAACGAATTTCTCAAGCTCGGAATATCTTGTTTTTGCTCCGGACAATGCTTCGGACACAAAGTAAACTGGATTTTGTACCAACTTCCTGTTGACATCCATTTCTCTGACAAGGACTGCGCTAACAGCAGAGCCTGTAGCTGCAAGGTAAAGGAGTAGGGTTTCGTCCGCAGTAGGCACCGTGAGTGTAGCGAGATTACTGAGATACTCTTTAATATCTTCGAAGCTTTTTTGACACTCCGGTGTCCATGCAAAATCTTCGGACCCTTTCAATGCTTTGAAAATAGGCAAACTTCTCTCCGCAGACCTTGCCAGAAATATGCTAAGTGCTACTAGACGACCTGTCAGCTTTTGCACTTGCTTCAAGTTTTCCGGAGGAGCCATCTTTTGTAGTCCAGTTATTTGAGTAGGGCTAGCTTCAATCCCTCTGCTTGAAACTAAATACCCTAACAACTTCCAGCCTTAGCTCCGAAAATACATTTCTCGGGGTTAAGACGAATCCCACATGCCCGAAGGCTATTAAATGTTTCTGCTAAGTCTAGGCTATGTTGGTGCTTTAAAGCACTCTTTATTACAATATCATCCATATAGGCCTCCACATTGCGACCTAATTGATGACCTAGAGCCTTAGCAACTACCTCCTTGCCGAACAGGCCGGGCCTTCGGGTTTACAAGTAAACTTTGCTCAATAATATCCCGATTGACTCCGGTGATGTCTTCATCAGACCAAGCAAAGACATCTAAATTCTCTTCCACTACTTTTTCCAAGGAGGTAGCAACTTCTGGTGGTAAATCTTTACCAAATTGAAATGTGTATTCTTTACCATCTTTAACAATAATCTTCGTTGCAATTTCTCCTTCAGGACTTGGTCTTGGGAAGGATTTCTTCGAAGATTCGGAAGGAGCTGAAAAATTTTCTTGATTATCTTGCACGTTATTCACTTGTCTTGGATCAAGAGGAGGGTCGTGACCATATTCCGCTCTTCGGGTGGTAGCTTGATCTCCGAAGATAGTGAGTACTCCTGCTTGCATGGGCATCTTCATGCACAAGTAATTGTGATGTGCCACAGCTCCGAACTGATTTAACATGCCTCTTCCAAAGATGACGTTGTAGGCATACGGAGCATCTACAACGTCGAAGATTACTTCCTCTGTCCTGGCTAACAGTCCTTCTCCGAAGGTAACTTCCAGGCCAATTTGGCCGAGTGCATCAAGCGGAGGTCCTACGAAGCCTTGCAAAGGACGAGCCGCTGGAAGAAGGTGTTTTCTGGGGATGCACAATTGATCGAAGGATTGAACAAAAATAATGTCTGCCGAACTCCCTCCGTCAATTAATACTCTTCGAACCTCAGTTCCTGCGATGTCGGCAGTAATGACAAGTGGATCTGCATGTGGAAATTTAATGTCATCTGCATCCTCTGCAGAAAAAGATATTGGCACATGGGACCATTCAGGCATGGCAGCTGCAAATGACGAAGTTCCAATGTGCCCCACTTCTCTGACATACTCTCTTCTCTGCCTTTTTGACATGCTTCCGAGAGTACCTCCTCCGGAGATGGGGAGGACTACTCTTTTTCCTCGGTCTTGCCTTTCTTCTTGCTTCGGGGGTGGCATAACATTGACCACCGGAGGGCGTCTTGCAGCTTCGAAGTTTTCTATCCGCGCCACAGCCTGGACAAGCTCCGGGCGCACTTCAGCTGGAACTTGGTCAGTAGTACCTTGACCCGAAGTTCTTTCTAGATATTCTCCTCTCAGAGTAAGTATAGCCTTGCAAGTATCAGTTGCGTGGCTTCGGTTTTCACCATGAATACAGCAGAAAAGGGTCAGGCCTTTGCCAGCCAGTTTCCCTGGCGGCCTCCAGCCGCTGACCTTGTTTCCCGAAGGTTGTGGAGCTCTTTGGGCGAACTTTTGCGGGGGTGCAATGTTCAAGACTTCTGAACGAGGATGCTTTTGCCCCCTTCTCTTATCATGCTGAACTTCGAAGACAGGTTCCCGCGGCTGTGCCGAAGTTTTTACTTCTAATTTTACTTCCTGCAATACGGACGGAGTAGCTGCAGTTCTTTGAAGCCAGCCTTCTTCCGACCTCGCATATTCTTCAAAGTATGACATCAACTGAGAAACAGAAGATATGCTTTTCCGGTGAAGTTTATCAAGGAGGCCTGGATGAATGACTCCCTCTCGAGCTGCGTCAACTACTGAAGATGTAGTCAACCCTCGGATCTGCGACTTTGTATGAGCGAAGCGCTTGAAATATTGCCTCAATGTCTCTCCAGGGAGTTGCTTCACCTGGAAAAGACTTCCCGTCGACATTGGAGGCACGAAGGTGCCTTGGAAATTGCTTACAAACTTCTTCTTCAGCTGCCCCCATGAATTAATTGATCCTGGCTTCAAGGACCAGAACCACCTCAATGCCACTCCTTGAAGAGCTAAGGGAAAGCATTTTGCCATGGTGTCCCGAACTCCTCCACTAGCTTCAATTGCTAGGGCATAAGAACGGACAAATTCTCCAGGATCCTCATCTCCGGCATACTTGCAAAGCTTCGAAGTCTTAAACTTCGGATCGAAGCGAACTTTTTGCAGTTCAGGATGTAACGGAGATTCAGTATCAAAGGAGGCGTTCTCCGGGGCTTCAGGATAAATAGGTTCGTCGTCTTCAGGCACTTCCGAAATAACAGGGATGGCTTGAGAGCGAAGTCTATTTGCAGCTTCTTGCCACCATCTCGCTACTTCAGCTTGGAGACTGGCCATTTGAGCGGCCATATCACCAAGATTATCTTCATCTCCTCCGGAAGGATCTTCCAGGTCTTGAGAACTGTAAGGATCAGTTCGGAGTGGAACTTGAGGTGGAAGAGGAACTCCGGGTGGTCGAAGTATAGATGGAGTTGGCAGAGGAACTCCGTATGCTCGAGGAATGGGAACTCCTTCTGGAGTTTGAGGTGGAGGAAACGTTGAAGGTCCTCCGGCCTCAACAGTGTCGGGAGGTGCCTCTCCGGAGGTCCGAGGCGACCTCCGAACAGGGTTACGAGTTGCGCTCCGCTTAGGAGGCATGATGTAAGAAGTTGGTAGAGAACGAAGTTTCTTGGACTAAGTTCCCCACGGACGGCGCCAACTGTTGGCGTAAAAGATTATGCTAACAGGTTTCTGAAGATTAGAAACTAACAAACGAAGTGTTTGCGAAGTGAACTGTTCTAAGCCTCCGAAAGGATAATAACTTAGAATAGTTCGAATGTGTGTATTGAATAAGTTGTATTCGGTCCTCTTTACAGGGCAAAACGGGGGGTATTTATAGGCCTAAACATTAAGGAAAATACCTTTTTACCCCTCTATTACAACCGACATAGTGGAAACTATTCGGTGCCCTTAATAGGGCTAAAATGGTAAAAGACTAATGTAATGAGAAAGAAGATAAGTCTTCCATCTTAGCTGGCAAAGAAGTTCCCGGAAGAGTCCACGTTCGAAGATATACTTCGAACTTGAGCCTGTCATCATGCTTCAAACTTGACTCAATGTATCTCCGAAGGTATACGCTGGAAGTCTTTAGTTTAATCACCAGTCTTTATCTTGTCACTGCAATAACCTTGAAGATGAAGGTGAAGCTCAGGGCAAAAACCATGAAGAACTTGGAAGCTGGGAAAGGAGCCCCGAACGACTCCGAACTTGGGCCGAGCTTCAACAAGAACAGAAAGACTTCAGAGCTTCGAAGAGAGGTAGGAGAGTTAAACGTAAAGTTGTTAGAACTCCCGGCTCTGGAACTAGTCGTTCCAACCTTAGCTCTAGAGATCGAAGGGGTCTTCGATTCCTTCTCGGTATAGATACCGATTTTTCATGATGTAATCATAATTTGTTCGAATAATAAATATTGATTTAAAATTGTCTCCTTATTTCCCAGCCCCTCTTTGGGCGTAAGCAACTTCGAACTATATTCAAAGATGGTTAGGCGCAAAGAAAAACTTAGGAGTATAGTTTTGGGGGCTCGGAGCCCCTCAGCAATTTAAAGATTGATTAAAATCTTATAAAATGTCTTCGACTACTTGGAGTTTGAAGATTTGTAACTTAGTACCTTATGTTTTGAAAGAAATCACTTTGGACAACTTTCCGGACACTTCAGAGTCCCAAACGATTGGTCACTTTGGATTTTTTTTCACAGATATTCGAAGCTCATGAGCTCAAACTCTGTTTGTTTTGGCCTCCTTCGGCTCTTTTTGTGAATTCTATCAAACCGGTGGTTTGGAATTCGCAGTGGTCTCCTTGGACTCTTTTTACGGATGCCTTCAAGCCGGTGGCTTGGACTCCGCATTATTTGGTCTCCTTGGACTCTTTTTACGGATGCTTTCAAGACGGTGGCTTGGAATCTGTTTTTTCAGTGACTTCCCACCTCGTCGGAAGGTTCGGACTAGTGGTCCGAAGTCCAAAAAATATGATTCAAATTAATGACACTTCCCTCCCGGTCAACTCTGCTATTCCAGTGCGTCCAGTAGAATTGGGAAGTTTATGGGGGGTAGGCATTATCTGAACCATATGCTTTATTGATTTGAAAGGTGTTTACAAATGATTACAAGGAGCCCCTATGCGAAATATCGCTTTAAGTGCTCCGCATGCCATGTATGTGCTAACTCTTCACCTTCCAAATTAGCTAACTTAAAATAACCAGGACGCCCTGAGCGAACAATTATGTATGGACCTTCCCACTTATTTCCTAATTTCCCTGGCGCTATGATACTTCGCAAAACGACATGACCCGACCTAAGTTCATTAATCTTGACCTTCGGGTCAAACCAAGTCTTCATCTGCTGCTGATATTTTGACAAATTTGCAACAGCTCGAAGTCTTGTCTCTTCTGTTAAATCAAGCGAAGTTTATCTTTCTGCTTCTATTTCCGGTTCTGTGCTGCGAAGGGATCCTCTTTTAAGCTCCGTTGGTGTCATAGCTTCATCTCCGAATAATAGTCTGAAAGGAGTGAAACCGGTAGACCTTGTCTGAGTTGTCCGGATGGACCATAGGATCTTTGGGAGCTCTTCGGTCCACAATCCTTTTGCCAATCCCACTATTCTTCGATTCAGCCCTGACAAGATATTACCATTGTCTCTTTCAACAGCTCCATTAGACTGAGGATGTCTTACTGCAGAAAAACATAGTTGGATGCCTAGGTCTTCACAGAATTTCCTGAAGGGTTCTGCATCGAACTGTGTTCCATTATCCATTGTCAGCTGCCGAGGCACTTCGAACCGGCATATAATATTCTTCCAGAAAAGTTTTTGTACATTATTCGAAGTGATAGCTTTTAGGGGCTCTACTTCGACCCACGTTGAAAAGTATTCGATTGCTACCACTGCGAATTTCAAATTTCCTTTTGCTACTGGGAAGGGGCCAATAAGATCCATGCCTCATCTGGCCATGGGCCATACTAGAGCAATGACTTGGAGAGTTGTTGGTGGGCGATGACTTCTTCGTCCCATCCACTGACATCCTTGGCAAGTGCGGACTAAGTTCTCCGCATCAGCTACTATTGTAGGCCAATAAAGCCCCTCGCGAAGTGTCTTTCCTGCCAAAGCTCGAGGGGCTAAATGGCTACCGTAGAGTCCTTCATGAATTTCTCGAAGAATTTCTTGACCTTCGGCTTGAGATATACATCGGAGCAAAGGGGAACATACTCCGGCCTTGTATAAAATACCGTTGATTAAATGGTAATTCTGAATTCTGAGTTTTAACCTCGAAAGTTGTGGCCCTTCAGACATATTTGCTTCTCCTTGATACAATTCCGTAATTGAACTTTGCCAATCTGTACTTGGAATGCAAAGGACTTCCGCAGCAGGGATTTGTGGCACCGAAGGTGTACTAAGTTCTTCATAAAAAGCTTCTTCTGGTATGTCCATAGCTCCGGCTGCGACTTTTGCTAAGATGTCAGCCTGCGTATTTTCTGCTCTAGGTATACTCCGAATGGAAATCCCTTTAAATGCTGCTTCAATCTTACGGATTTCTTCAAAGTATTTTACAAGTTGTGGATGCCGAACTTGAAAGCTCTTGTCTACGTGCCCTGCTACAATCTGAGAATCTGTCTTAATAACAACTCTTGTAGCCCCTAGAGCATGTGCTTTTCGAAGTCCCAATAAAATTCCCTCATACTCCGCTGTATTATTGGTAGACTTAAAGTTGAGTCTTGCGGAGTACATTGCCTTTTGTCCTGAAGGTGAAATTATCACGGCTCCGACACCTGCTCTAGATGCTTGGAAAGCTCCATCAGAATAAATAGTCCAAATCCCTTCACTTGGCTTTTCCGGAGCCCATGCTGTAGGGGGAGTCCATTCTGCCACGAAGTCCACCAATACTTGTGACTTAATTGATGTTCTTGCCACAAAGGATATGCCGAAGGGTGCTAACTCAACGGCCCACTTCTCAATTCTTCCTGTAGAATCCTTACTTCGGAGCATATCTCCCAAAGGATACGAAGTTGGTACAATTACATTATGTGTCAAGAAATAATGCCTTAGCTTCCTCGAAGCCATTATCAGAGCATAAGTGAATTTCTCAAGCTCGGAATATCTTGTTTTGCTCCAAACAATGCTTCGGACACAAAATAAACTAGATTCTGTACCAACTTCCCATTGAAATCAACCTCTCTGATGAGGACTGCACTGACAGCAGAGCCAGTAGCTGTAAGGTAGAGGAGTAGGGTTTCGTCCGCAATAGGCACCGTGAGTGTAGCAAGGTTACTGAGATAATTCTTAATATCTTCAAAGCTCTTTTGACACTCCGGTGTCCATGCAAAATCTTCGGACCCTTTCAATGCTTTAAAGATGGGCAAGCTTCTCTCCGCATACCTTGCCAAAATCTGCTAAGTGTTGCAAGACGACCAGTCAGCTTTTGCACTTGCTTTAAATTCTCTGGGGGAGCCATCCTTTGCAATGCAGTTATCTGAGTGGGGCTAGCTTTGATCCCTCTGCTTGAAACTAGATACCCTAGCAATTTTCCAGCCTGCGTCCCGAAGATACATTTTTCGGGGTTAAGACGGATCCCACATGCCCGAAGGCTATTGAATGTTTCTGCTATGTCTAGGCTATGTTGGTGCTTTAAAGCACTCTTTATTACAATATCATCCATATAGGCCTCTACATTGCGACCTAATTGATGACCTAGAGCTTTAGCAATTAACCTCGAAAAATTAGCCCCGACATTTCTTAAGCCAAAGGGCATTCTTACATAACAAAAGACTCTTGAAGGAGTTACAAAGCTTGTCTTGATTTCATCTTCACGCTTTAGCCAGATTTGATGATAGCCGGAGTACGCGTCGAGGAAGCTTAATAACTCCGAACCGGCAGTAGAGTCAACCAGTTGATCTATTCGGGGCATGGGGTAGGGGTGGCGGGGGCATGCTTTATTCAGAGATGTAAAATCAATACACATGCGCCACTTCCCTGAAGATTTCTTCCTAACGAAGACTGGGTTGGCTAACCACTCCGTATGAGCCACTTCTCTGATAATCCCAGCCTTCAGCAGCTTTTCCACTTCATCTTTGGCAAGGATAGCTCTCTCCGTGGACAACTTCCGGAGTCCTTGTCGGACAGGCCGAGCCTTCGGATTCACAAATAAACTGTGTTCAATAATATCCCGACTGACTCCGGTGATGTCTTCGTCAGACCAAGCAAAGACATCTAAATTCTCCTCAACTACTTTCTCTAACGAAGTAGCGACTTCTAGGGGCAAATCTTTGCCAAATTGAAATGAATATTCCTTGCCATCTTTGACAATAACCTTCGTTGAAATCTCTCCTTCGGGGCTTGGCCTTGGGAAGGATTTCTTCGGAGATTCGTCAGGAGCAGAGAAATTCTCCGGGTTATCTTGCATGCTGTTCACCTGTCTCGGGTCAAGAGGAGGGCCATGACCATACTCCGCTCTTCGCGCAGTGGCTTGATCTCCGAAAATGGTGAGCACTCCCGCCTGTGTTGGCATCTTCATACACAGGTAATTATGATGCGCCAGAGCTCCGAATTGATTCAGCATGCCTCTTCCGAAGATGACATTGTATGCATATGAGGAATCCACAACATCGAAAATCACTTTCTCCGTCCTGGCCAGTAGCCCCTCGCCAAAAGTAACTTCATGGCCAATTTGACCGAGGGCATCGAGAGGGGGTCCTGCGAAGCCTTGTAAAGGACGGGCTGCTGGGAGAAGATGCTTCCTGGAGATGCAGAGTTGATCAAAAGCTTGAACAAAGATAATATCTGCCGAACTCCCTCCGTCGATTAGCACTCTCCGGACCTCAGTCCCTACTATGTCGGCATTGATGACGAGTGGGTCTGCATGTGGAAACTTAATACCAGCTGCATCATCTGCAGAAAAAGATATTGGCACATGGGACCATTCGGGCATAGCAGCTGCAGACGAAGAGGTTCTAATATGGCCCACTTCTCTAACATGTTCTCTTCTCTGCCTCTTTGACATACTTCCGATGGTCCCTCCTCCGGAAATGGGGATGACTACTCTTTTCCCTCGATCTTGTCCCTCTTCTTGCTTCGGAGGTGGCATAACATTGACCACCGGATGCCATCTGGCAGGGTCGAAGTTCTCTATTCGTGCCACATCTTGGACAGGCTCCGGACGCACTTCGGTCGGAATTCGGTCAGTAGTGCCTCAACCCGATGTTCTTTCCAAATACTCTCCTCTTAAAGCAAGTATAGATTTGCACGCATCAGTTGCGTGACTCTGATTTTCACCATGGATACAGCAGAAAAAGGCCTGGGCTTTGCCAGCCGATTTCCCTGGTGGCCTCCAGCCGCTGGTCTTGCTTCCTAAAGGCTGCGGAGCCCTTGGGGCAAACTTCTGTGGGGGTGCAATGTTCAAAACTTCTGAACGAGGATGCTTTTGCCCCCGACGCCTGTCGTGCTGAGCTTCGAAGCTAGGCCCTTGCGGCTGTGTTGAAGTTTTCACTTCCAACTTAACTTATTGCAGTATCGACGGAGTTGCAGCAGTTCTCCGAAGCCATCCCTCTTCTGACCTTGCATATTCTTCGAAATAAGACATCAACTGAGCAACAGAAGATATCTTTTTCCTATGAAGTTTATCAAGAAGGCCCGCATGAATAACTCCCTCTCGAGCTGCGTCAACTACATAAGACGTAGTTAACCCTCGAATTTGCGACTTCGTATGAGCAAAGCGCTTGAAATACTGTCTTAAAGTCTCTCCGGGGAGCTGCTTCACCTGGAAACGGCTTCCTGTTGACATTGGGGGTATGAAGGTACCCTGAAAGTTGCTCATGAACTTCTTCCTCAACTCCCCCATGATCTGATTGATCCTGGCTTCAGAGACCAGAACCACCGCAGTGCCACTCCTTGGAGAGCTAGGGGAAAACATTTGGCCATAGTGTCTCGCACTCCTCCGCTGGCTTCAATTGCTAATGCATAAGAACGGGCGAACTCTCCAGGATCTTCATCTCTGGAATATTTGCAAAGCTTCAAAGTTTTGAATTTAGGGTCGAAGCGCACTTTCTGCAACCCAGGATGCAGCGGAGATTCGGTGTCGAAGGAAGTGTTCTCCGGGGCTTCGAGATAAGGAAGTTCGTCATCTTCGGGCACTTCGGGGATGACTGGGGTGGCCTGAGAACGAAGCCTATCTGCGGCTTCTTGCTGCCACCTTGCTACTTCAGCTTGGAGACTGGCCATTTGAGCGGCCATATCACCAAGACCATCTTCATCTCCTCTGGAAGGATCTTCCGGGTCTTGAGAACTGTACGCATCAGTTCAAAGTGGAACTTGAGGTGGAAGAGGGACTCCGGCTGGCCGAAGTATAGATGGGGTTGGGGGAGGAACTCCGTATGCTTGAGGAGGGGAAATCCCTTTTGGAGTTTGAGGTGGAGGAAACGTCGAAGGCCCTCCGACCTCAACTGTGTTTGAAGATCTTGCTCCGGAGGTCCAAGGAGACCTCTGAATAGGACTACCACCTGCACTCCGCTTGGGAGGCATGGTTTAAGAAGTTGGTAGAGAACGAAGTTTTTTGGACTAGGTTCCCCACGGACGGCGCCAACTGTTGGCGTAAAAGATTACGCTAACAGGTTTCTGAAGGTTAGAAACTAACAAACGAAGTGTTTGCGAAGTAAACTATTTCAAGCCTCCGAAAGGATAATAGCTTAAAACAGTTCGAAGATGTATATTGAATAACTTGTATTCGGTCCTCCTTACAGGGTAAAACGGGGGGTATTTATAGGCCCAAACATTAAGGAAAAGACCCTTTTACCCCTATATTACAACCGACATAGTGGAAACTATTCGGTACCCTTAATAGGGCTAAAATGGTAAAAGACTAATCTAATGAGAAAGAAGATAAGTCTTCCATCCTAGCTGGCAAGGAAGCTCTCGGAAGAGTTCTAGTTCGAAGATATACTCCAAACTAGAGTTCGCCTCCATGCTTCGAACTTGATCCAAGGTGATTCCGGAGTAATATGCTAGAAACCTTTGATTTAATCATCTGCCTTTGCCTTGTCACCATAATGGCTGTGAGGATGAAATATTTTCCCCAACAACTATCATCTTTGTATTCTAAACCTGTTGTTCTGAAAGTGTCTGATCCTTCGGTCAGTAGATTCAAAGCACTATTGTGCATGACTGTTCTTGACATGGCTATGGCAGCATGAATCAACACTGTGACTCTTAAGTAGTGATTTCTATGTGCTGCATGCATATCTCTTCTTCCTAGCTAGCAAGTCAAGACATCATTATAGTTTTCTCTTTTGTTTGATGTATGAATTTCTCTTAGAACCGAAATTGAATTATTGATCTTCATATTCTTGAGGGAAAACATTGCTGCATGGGACCATCACTTGTACTCAAGTTTTCAAGATTCCAATCATCGATATATAGCACCAGGAACCTACAACAGATTACTTGTTCTCATCTGTTGATTTGACATTCACAGAAAGATCAAGCTGTAGTTGTCTCCTATTTTTGCTTTTTCTCTCCTGGAATGTGTGTAGAGGATGTATTCTGAATACTAAACAATATTTGTGGTTTGTGTTCTTATTTTGAATGATCAGCAGTCAAGAAACAATATGGTTGGCATTTCATTTGAATGTATGCCCATAAACTAAATCACTACTTTAGACTATTTTTATTAACATCTTCATTTGTTTAAACAGTAACTAAATCATCTGTTATATTATTGCACATCTCATGTTATTTGTTATGAAATGGTTGTGAACTATTGATGTATGGTTATATGCTTGACGATCTGTCTATTTGATATGTGAGTAGTCTTAACTTGCCTACAATCACTGCAGATGTGTCTTGTCGATTTAGACATCAGTTGTTGTTAGGATTGATTATTTTCAGTGCTGGTGATCACTCAATCTATCATTTGACATAATATTAGATAGGAGGGTGATAGCATCTGTTTATCAGAATATTTACTACATCTGCTTCTGCTTGTTCATTTAGAGGTGCTTTGGGTGATTTGAAAAGGCCATCATATTCGAAAGAAATTATTGAGGCCCCTATTCACCCCCCTCTAGTCACCATTCCGATCCCACAAGTAGGCTCTGGTACAAGAAGGCCGAGCCAAGGATAAAAAAATTCAATAAAACGTTTAACAAACCTATAGCTGAAGTTCACATCATGGAGCACTCCGACAGGAGAAGTCGGAGGAAGAGGACAATTCGGCCGATATGTATGTGGCCGAATGGGCCTGGAACACTAATACCAAACCTATCACCTGTTTCGAGCTACGACCGTCTCCCACTAAGAGTCGGGCAACGAGGTTAAATACTCTTTTGATGTGACTAAATGTGACAAAATATTTGATTTCCTCTTGAAGAGCTAGCTTCTCAGGTTGCCCAAGGGCCAAGTCATCAAGACCGCCAACGAACTAAAGTAGCGCCCCTACTGTAGGTGTCATGATTCACATTCTCATTGTACTAATGATTGCAATGTTTTTTGTCAGTAGGTTCAATCGACCATAGAAGAAGGACGATTGAAAATAGCTTCTAGTCCGAAGATGAAGCTGGAAAAAGACCCCTTTCACGTGAACATCATCGACCTCAACGAGAAGCTGTTGATTCAGCCAGAATAGGCAGAGTCGTCCAAAGGGAAAGCAGTCGTTATTGGAGAACCCCACAAACGCACACTCTTACCAAAGAACCCTGAAGTAGGAGTGTGGAAAAGGAACATCGACACGTCATCTTCAGTTAGGACTCGTAAGAAGCCGAAGGTAACATACCAGATGCTGTTAAATAAACATCATAAGAAGGTCGAGAAAATAGACAACCAGCCAAATGTGCCAAAATAGCCGAAGGGGCCAAGACAGCCGAACCTCCCGAGGGGTGAGTTCGGACCACAACAGTCGAACCCTCTGAAGGTTGAGTTTGGACCCCAATGGCCGAACCCACCTCCGCTTTGGGAGAACGCTCCGGAGGCGGTGCTTGGTCCGCAATTGCCGAACATACCCCTGGCCTTATGGGACCCTTCCCTGATATGGTCCAAAGTACCTTCGACATGGTTGAACCCCCCTCCGAGCGATGGGTTCGGTTCTCTGTGGGCGAAGCCGCTAGAACCTCTGATGCCTCCACCGTACTACTGGACGAGGTCCCCATGGGCTCCGAACTACACTTCACCGCCGGAGTACCCTTCGTAGTATAGTGTTGCCCCCTTTGTTCCTTCGTAGTACTATCTTTTGCAGGGGCAGATGGATGCGGTGAAGGGGGACGTCTTCCACAGGCTATCCATAGTACGACCGAACCGACTCACGCAAAATGAAGCAAAAGAAGATGAGCGCGAAGGGATGATGGAGAGGGAGTCTGAAGCCATTTCCGTCAAAGTAGGGTCACAGGAGGACGCAATCTCGAAGGCCCCCTCGCCGAAGCACGACGAAGGTAGGTCCTCGGGTCCAGCCGAAGCCATCCCAGAGGCCCGGTTCAATCGGCCTACTATGGTCAGTTCGACCGACATAGTCCAGTCTGACCGCCCTAGCGAGGCCGATCCGACCGACAGGGTATAGGAAAGGATTCTCCCCAAGCACAAAGATTACGAGGCCAACCCGGGTAGTTCCCGTTCGGCCAAAAATCACAGGAATAAGTTGGTTGCGCCTGGTACTAAGCCACAACCATCTTGGGTGCCTTCGAGTATGTCCAAATCACAATAGAGGCGCCTGCAACATCTGCGATCACAGGAGATGCACGAGAAAAAGGCAGAGGATGAGCGAGACACCATCTTCGAGGAAATCCGCCCTCGGCCAGTCATGAAGAAAGTATGGAAGCCCAATCTGGTTGAGGCGAACAACCCGACTCCCGTTCCTAGTGATGACGACGATGACATGCTCGACGACGACTACACATGCATCTCCGAGGGTCCCGTACCTCAAGCAATGGACATAAACGTCGGCATACTTCCCGCCGAGTTCGTGCTACCACGAGACGAGGCCGAGGTTGCTCATTTGAGCCTCAGCCCATGAGATGCTCTTTTCGAGAATCCCGAGGATATGGCTCGTCACTTGAAGCCTATCTACGTCAAGGGGCAATTTGATGGAAAGTCGATCTCTAGGATGCTTGTTGATGGTGGCGCCACTGTCAACTTGATGCCATACTCTCTCTTGAATAAGCTCGGAAGGGACGAAGAGGATTTGAAGAAGAACAACCTAATGCTCAACTACTTCAACGGTGAAAGCTCCGAAGCCAAAGGCGTACTCTCTCGGGAGCTGACGGTGGGCCGCAAGACGTTGCTGATGGCATTCTTCGTCGTTAATGTGCAAGGTAACTACAGTGTGCTACTTGGGTGTGATTGGATTCACGCAAATTTCTATGTTCCATCTACTTTGCACCAGTGCCTAATGCAGTGGGATAACGATGATGTGGAGGTTGTAACAGCTGATACTTTGGCCCAAGTAGCGTTGGCCGATGTATCCATTGACGTCGTCCACGATAAGGTAGAGTGTCTATCAGGTAGAGATCTCTCGGATTATGACTTTGTTAGCGTGTCCAAGGGACGCTTTGTACCTGTGTCTGTAAATCCAGCTTGTGTAGCATGGCTATTTCTAAACTAGTAGTCATGTCTAGTAAGAGTAATCTTGATTGGCTAAAGTCTCGGGTAGAGCAATATCAGTCTTCTAAAGACGGCATTGGCGAAGCCATTGAAGATTTTAGCGAAGTAGAAAAGTTAGGTAAAGGTTTTGTGTTGGCCAATCCTCTAGAAGAGGTCGATATAGGCGATGGTACCATTACAAGGCTGACTTTTGTAAACAAAAATTTACAGGATGATGAAAAGGCAGAAGTAATAAAGTTGCTTCGGTCGTATGTTGATTGTTTCGCATGGGAGTATAGTGAGATGCTCGGACTAAGCCGTGAGCTCGTGGAGCATCGGCTGTCTATCGAATCAGGGTTTAGGCCTTATAAACAAAACCCTCGTCGCTTTAATTCGGCCGTATATGACCAAGTTAAAGAGGAGATAGAACGATTGCTCAAGGCTGAATTTATTAGGCCATGCAGGTATGTTGAATGGGTTGCTAACATTGTGCTTGCAGAGCAGAAAGGGAGCAGCAAAATACGAGTTTGTATTGATTTCAAGGATCTAAACAAGGCCACTCCAAAGGACGTGTATCCCATGCCGATAGCCGACATGTTGATCAACGATGCTCCAGACACAATGTACTAAGTTTTCTTGATGGCAGCACTGGTTGTAATCAAATCTTTATGGTTGGCTTGTTAGAATGGGTCGTTATGACTTTTGGTTGAAAGAATGCTGGCGCTACATATCAACATGCTATGAACTTGATCTTTCATGACTTGCTAGGGGTTATCATAGAGATCTATATAGACGATGTTGTAGTCAAATTGGATGCTATGGGGAACCATCTAGCCAATTTGAGAGTTGCTTTTGATAGGATGCGTTAGTATGGCTTAAAGATGAACCCACCCAAGTGTGTTTTTGGCATGTCAGCGGGAAAGTTCTTAGGATTCATGATTTATAAAAGAGGTATTGAGATTGATCCTAAGAGGCTTGAGAAGATTAGGAACTTTGAAGCGCCGACATGCAAGAGATATGTGCAAAAGTTGATAGGCAAGATGAATTATTTGTGTCGCTTTATATCTAACTTGTCTAGCAAAATCGATGCTTTTGTCCCCATACTCCATCTAAAAAACGGGGCCGATTTCATTTGGTGGGCAAGTCAGCAACGCACCTTTGAGAAGATCAAAGAGTGCTTGTCATCACCACCTGTGGTAAGAGCACCAAAAGTCAGGATTCCATTTTGGCTATACGTTGTTGCAGAAGATTGCATGATAGGGGTCGTGCTAACTCAAGAGGTGGAGGGAAAAGAATACATCATCACATTCTTGAGCCACCGCTTGTTGGACGCCGAAACAAGGTACGTGTTTGTGGAGCGTTTGTGTTTGTCACTTTATTATACATGTACCAAATTATGTCATTATCTTCTCCCTAGCACATGTATCGTTTGTTGTAAAATCGATGTCATAAAATACATGTTACAGTAGCCGATTCTAAGTGGTAGAATCGGAAAGTGGGCTTAAGCTTTTATTGAATATGATTTGTCTTATGAACCCTTGAGAGCTATGAAAGGCCAAATCATCGCTAACTTTATAGTTGATCATCATGTAGACATCAATTGGGGTAGCGATGTTGCCCTAATTGAGGTAGTGCCATGGAAACTTTATTTTGATGGTTCAGCTTGCAAGAGTGGCTGAGGTATTAGAGTAGTTCTCATGTCGCCTAATGGTATAAGCTTTGAGACCTCGACCCATTTAGAATTTCCTTCTACTAATAATCAAGCCGAATATGAAGCTTTATTGCTAGGACTTGAATTGCTAGGTTCCGTGGGGGTTAAACATGTTCATGCATATGGTGACTCTCTGTTAGTTGTGGAACAAGTAGCTAAAATTGCTCAATGTTTTAATGGTTTGCTAAATAGCTACTTGGATAAATGTTTAGACATAATTTCTACTTTTGATGAATTCAAAATCTCTCACATGTCTAGAGAAACCAATTCAATTGCAAATGATTTGGCTCAGCAAGCATCTGGCTATCCAGTCAAGAAAGGTCGATTTTTTGTACAAGGGAGGCCGATGCTTGAGATCTCTTTGTAAGCCAAAGCTAGGAGCTTCGAACCGATGCTCTGTGCATCGGACCCTCTGGGTCGAAACCGTTCGCCTACTGAAGATTGCTGCGAGCCGGAGCTCTTGTGCCGGAGCCCTTCATCCACTGAAGGACTCTGTGCACCGAACCCCTCGTGCCGAAGCCCTCCAAGCGTCGGGGGCCTTTGCACGCCAGACCCCTCCATTGTAGAGCTTTGGTCTGATTGGCTCCGCACGGCCGATCTGATCGACCCTCGGTGGAAATAGGAAGGGCCCGGGGGCACTTTGAAATGTGCAAATTATACGCCACTTCGGGAAAAGAATTGGCGAACCCCTCGGGAGTCCATAAGGATGATTGGAGAATCTCAATCGTTCAATATTTGAAGGATCCCAGTCAAAGGGTTGATCGGAAAGTTTGACGACAAGCGTTCAAATTTATGTTGCTTGACGAGGTGTTGTACCGCCGAACTATTGATGGAGTAATTCTAAAGTGCTTGGATGCCGATCAATCTAGAGTGGCTACATGAGAAATTCATGAGGGACTTTTTGGCACTCATCAGTCTGCCTAGAAAATGAGTTGGATACTCAAAAGAGCAGGTTATTATTGGCCGACTATGACTGAGAATTGTTTCAAGTATTATAGAGGGTGTGAAGCATGTAAAAAGTTTGGTAATATTCAGTTGGCTCCTACATCACCACTTAACCCTATTATCAAACCATGGTCGTTCCAAGGTTAGGGCTTGGACTTCATCGTCTAAATTCATCATCCCTCTTCAAAGGGGCATCGATTCGTGTTGATGGCAATGGATTATTTCACCAAGTGGACCGAGGTCATGCCTCTCAAGAACATGACTGATAATGAGGTAACTGATTTCATTTTGAAGCATATTATACATAGATTTGGTATTCCCCAAACTCTCACTATAGATCAAGGTACTTCATTTATTGCTAAAGAAATGAGAGACTTTGCCGAATTTTATGGTATTAAGTTGATAAACTCTTCACCATACTATACTTAGGCTAATGGTCTGTCCAAGTCTAGTAATAAAATTGTAATAAGGTCATTAAGAAGAAAATTGAAGAGTTCCCAAAAAGGTGGCATGAAGTGCTTTCTGAGGCATTATGGGCTTGCAGAGTTGCAAAGCATGGTGCTACCAAGGTTAGTCCATATGAGTTAGTATAAGGACAAGAAGTCGTTCTACTAGTGGAGGTAGATCTTGGCTCATTAAGGTTTCTTAAGCAAGATGGCTTATCGGTCAATGAATACGAAACTCTTTTGAAGGATAATTTGGAAGAAGCGACCGATAAGAGATTAAGGGCTCAAGAGGCTATAGAAAGAGATAAGAGGAGAGTAGCTAGAGCCTACAACAAAAGAGTCAAAGCAAAATCATTTCAAGTTGGTGACTTGGTTTGGAAGACGATTTTGCCCTTAGGCACTAAAAGCCCCAAATTTGGTAAATGGTTTCCTAGTTGGTAACGTCCTTTTAAGGTGGCTGAAATCACTTCAGGTAACGCATACTTGTTGGAGTCTCTACAAGGAGAGCGATTTCGAAGATCTTTGAATGGCAGGTATTTTAAAAAGTACTTCCCAAGTGTGTGGCAAAGTGCTTGAAGTGTCAAAAAGACGATATAGGGTATATCGTCCTTAGCCCATTGTGCTTTTAGCTCACTAAGTTTGCTAAAAGGCAGTGGGCATGTGTTGATAGCAAAAAATGGCATTAATGGTCGGAATTGTCAAAATATCAATTTTTGTAATTTTGGCCTGAAAATATGCAATTTCCAGCATAGGCCAAAGCCTTGAAGTGTCGAAGGCCCATTTGCATAGGCCTAACTATTTTAGCCAAACTCTAGTCAGATTAGGCTGAGAGATAGAGCCAGCACATCAAGTCTAACCCCTATAAATATAGGGGTGAGGCCGATTCAAAAAAAACCCCACACAGATCAATACATCAAAACCCTAGTTTTGAATTGTACCTTTACTTTCATCTACTTTTCTGCAATTAGATTAGTTCATCTTCGTGGGTTTGCACTAGAAGCCTTTAGTCGGCCACGCCGTAATCATGGTAAGCCTTGTTGATTCGCTTGTGAATCATCTGTTAATCTACGTAAAAGATTGCTATCACCTTGTTGGTTCACTTGTGAACCATCCATTAATCTACGTAACAGATTGCTACCCTTCATTTTATCTATTTCTGCGCTGCTATACTTGGTAATTCGGTGTCCAGGCCGAATTGGCACTTGATCTTTGTGTTTTGCAGAGGTTACGTTTGGAGCTCCTCCGCCAAGGGTTTTCACTTCAATCTGACCCCGGGAAGGTGATTTCCGAAGCTACGAAGCTAGTTTCGGAGGCTTCTAGAGCACCCTTCGGCAAGTCTACACTTCGTTTGTCCATGCCGGATCCATCACGCCATTGTCGGTTTGGTCAGATTCCACGTGCTAGAGCCACTTCGCATCAGAGTTACTTTGCGCCAGAGCATGCTGGAACGCTCCGCATCAGACCTCGTTGCGCCAGAACACTTTGCATCGGACCTCGTCACACTAGAGGCTTCACGCCGAACCTTGTAGTTCGGAGGTGATTTCGCGTTGTGATTTGTTTGGAGCCTGTCTTCAGTCAGATCAATCTATTTGCTGAAGGTTACCTTCGGTGCATACTTTGCACCAGACGTTGAAGGCCCCCTTCGGTGACCCTTCGCACGGTACACTTCGAACCAATCTCGCTTCGTTCGGCCGGTTGGGTTATTTTATCTATATATTTCGGCTAATTGGATTATTTTTGTACAATCTGATTACCTGGTGACTCCACCCCCTTGCTAATGTTAAGGGTAGTCGGAATGCGACGTCAGTGTTGTGTGTTACGCTTAGGCTTATCCCTAAGTATCCACAAACTTTTGGATCGTCGAACCGGCCCAAGTTCGGGGGCACATTTTCGTGTTAACAATTGCGTTTTGGGGTTTCTGAGTGTGAGCGAAGTCTTCTGGACTTCGAACTTTTACCCTATGTGAATCTTGTGTTCGCAGTGTGTTCCATATGTTTTAAACAAACTCTGCGAATGGTGTGTTCGAAGTCTATTCAGCAGAAGAGAAAATTTAAAATCTCCCATTCACCCCCCTCTAGTCGCATGTTTCAGTCCAACAATTGGTATCAGAGCAGGTTAGGATAACCAGTTGACCTTAACCAGTTTTGTGATAATTTGGTGACATGGACAGAGTCAGTAAAATTCTTCTATTCGATGGAACTGACTTTGCTTACTCGAAAGTCTGCATGGAGGCTTATCTACTAAGCTAAGGAAGTGTGGTTTAGGAGATTGTGGACTCAGAATATGTTATTCTTGACACTCACAATACTCAGTCTGAGAAACAACAGTATGAGAGCAACAACAATGCTAAAAACATACTTTTCACAAGCCTGAGTAGGAGTGAATTTGATCGGGTCCAGCATATCAAGATAGCTAGGGAAATTTTGTCCACACTCACTATAAGTTAGGCGAGCAATCTACAAGTGACTGGATTCTGGATCATAAAAACCCGGCTCAATAGACTCGGTCTTTAAAATTCGCGTGAGTCATAACTTCTGAAATGGCATCGGAACTTCCGATCCCTCGAAACTTCCGATCAACATCTGAATCCCGGACCGCAACAATTGCTTTCTGTATCGAATCATTATTCGATATCGGAATATCCGATTAATAACAGAAGTTTCGATAATGATCGGAACTTCCGATCATTATCGGAAGTTCTGATTTACCGCCTGTTGACACTCGAATTTGGCATTAATGGTCAAAATTGTTGAAATATAAATTTTGGTATTTTGGGCCGAAAATATGCCGTCTCTGGCACAGGTCGAAGCCCTGAAGTATCGAAGGCCCATCATGCATTGGGCTTCGGCAGCACCTTCGGAGGCATACTTCGCAAGAAGGCTTCGGCCCAGTGGGCCTCTTCGGCGGCCTGTGGGCTTCGGCGAGGCCTGCGGAGGCCCACTCCGGCTGGTAGAGTCCTATTCATATTAGTATAATTTGGCTGTTTTTGATCTCTTATCCAAATCTTAACCACCTAGCTGAATCCTACTCAGATTAGGTGAGATCTCTTATCCCAATCTTAACCACCTGGCCGAATCCTACTCAAATTAGGTGAGACCAGCCCCTATAAATATAGGGGTGAGGCCGATTCAAGAACCCCCGCTTTCATATCAACACAAAGCCCTCACTTTGAATCGTTATTTTATCTTCCAATTTACTTTCCTTGCCCTAGGATTAGCACAGTAACGTCCATCTTCGTGGGTTTGCGTCGTAAGCCCTTCGTCCGCCGTGTCGAAATCACGGTAACCCTTGCTGATTCGCTTGTGAATCTCCCGTTTAATTCACGAAATGGATTTTTATCGTTTTATCGGTTTTCTTCTGCTACTCTTGGGAGTTTGGCCTCTAGGCCAGATTGCACTTGATCTTTTACTGTTTTGCAGGGGAATTACCTTCAAAGTCATCGCCAAAGAGTTTCGGGGTGAATGCAATTCATCTACAATGTCACCGGAGCCCTTAGGTGATCACATCAGAGCCTGTCGGTCCGACCGATGGGGCTTCGCCGGGTCGTCGGGCTATTGTTGGTATGGTCTTGAACACCCTTCGCCATCACGCCGAAGCCCTCTTCGGCGAGAACCACTTCGCAGTGAACCACTCTGCGCCGGAGCACCCTTCTCCATCACGCCGAAGCCCTCTTCGGTGAGAACCCTCCGCAGTAAACTGCTCTGCACCAGACTCCGCGGTGCCTAGGCCCTGGTCTGACCAAAGCCCCACTGTCGGTCTGATTGAGTACCCTCCGTCGGTCTGATAGCCCGGAGACCGCTTCGCACCAGAACGCCGAAGCTCCCCTTAGGCGATACTTCGCAATAGAGCGTCGACGCCCCCCTTCGGCGATACTTCGCATCGTCGGTCCGACCAGGGAGTATACCATTGGTTCGACCGCCATTTTATTACAGATCAGAATCGGCCCTGTTCTGGCCGGTTTGTTCAGGTTTTATTTATTTTCTCATACATCGGCTAATCGAACTTTATTTCTTAATATTTGTTTGATTACCTGGCGACTCTGTTACCCTTACAACCGTTAAGGATTTATCGGAATGCGATGTCGGCACCGCGTCACGCTTAGGTCTATCCCTAAGTATCCATGCGTTTTTGGATCGTCGAACTGACCCAAGTGTGGGGGCGTGTTTTCGTGTCAACACCACCGACAGAAACAGATATAATCTATTTTTCACCCATGTATCTCCATACATGAGGGATCCAGATCGAACACTACGCACGTAAGCTCTGATACCACTGTAGAGGAATAGGGGAGCTACGCTAACTGGCAAATTCGAAATTTACTCCCTAAGCCCAAGACTCATGCGCGTGTGAAATCATAGATCAGTACCTTCTAGCACGAGATGCGCTAGGTGCAGCGGAAGAATAGGCTGGAGTAGGGCATCAAGCTTATCCTCGCTTCATCCTTGTCATCCTTTGTTAATCCGATCAATGAAGATGACGTAGTCATTCACATGTAGATGTCCACGAGTGTCGCTATTGGAGCACTGCCTCCATGGAGTCCACACGTATAGGGATGGCGTACCTCCCATGGCAGTGTGCAGTGCTAGCACCGCACGTGAGAGACGGGGATCCTTGACCTCAACAATTGAGATCAAGAAAGCGAGGAGAGAACTCTTCGGTGGCTAGTTCTAGTCTAGGCTTATTCCATTATTCCAAGACGTCCTCCTCCTCTCCTTTTATAAGGTTGAGAGCCCCATAGTCATGCTCATCTCAAAACCCTCAAAACAGTAACAGATCCAATCTGTTCGCCCACATCAGAACATCCAATCTTGGATCGAAACTTCTGACAAGGTATTTTTGGTCTCTCGATACAGTATGACATGCAACAGATCCAATCTGTTATCGCCTACCTCAGAACTTTCGATAAGAACAAAATTCCTCGATTCTGAATCAGAACTTCTGGTTCGTCTGTACATCCGATATCATATCGGAACATCCAATCCACGGAATTTTCTTGGCCATGACCTTCAAAAACTTCTAAGGAGCATATCAAGAAGTCTCCTAATAAAGTGATGTTGG
Organism: Zizania palustris; assembly: GCA_019279435.1. NCBI lineage: Eukaryota > Viridiplantae > Streptophyta > Magnoliopsida > Poales > Poaceae > Zizania > Zizania palustris. Next base: position 14,592,245 of record JAAALK010000283.1, on the reverse strand, counting down.
TTCAGAAGGAGGGCAAAAAGAGAAAGAGGAAGGGCAAGAATAAAACTACAAATTCAATCTCTAGTGCGAAGTCTAAACTAGCTGGAAAGTCCAAGTTGGGCCCTGTTGGCTCTGATGTGTGCCACCACTACCACAAGCCTGGGCATTGGAAGCACAATTGCAAGGTGTACCTGGAAGAGCAGAAGAATAAGAAGGGACGTGTGACTTCCACTTCAGGTATTAATGTTATTGAAATTAATCTTGCTACTCGTCCAAATGACTCATGGGTATTTGATACTGGATCGATGATTCATACATGCAAATTGTTGTAGGGGTTGAGTAGAGTAAGAAAGTGTGCAAGTGGTGAGGTGGATGTCTACGTCGGGAATGGTGCAAAGGTTGCAGCGTTGACCGTCGGCGTTTATACACTGTCGCTACCATCAGGATTAGTTTTGGATTTGAATAATTATTATTTCATTCCTGCCTTAGGCACAAACATTATCTCTTCTTCAATTTTAGAGGAAGATGGTTTTGAATTCGTAATAAAGAACAAGAGTTGTTCAATATTTTCGAATGGCATGCTCTATGGTGTTTGTCCATTAGTGAATGGATTATATATTTTGAGTCTTGAAGATGCACATGTTTATAACATTAGTACTAAGAAACAACGACTCGATGATTTGAATCCTACCTACGTCTAGCATTGTCGTTTAGGTCATATAAATGTGAAGTGCGTGAAGAAGCTCCATAGTGATGGACTTTTGGAGTCATTTGATTTTGAATCATATGACACATGCGAGTCTTGCTTACTTGGCAAAATGACAAAGACGTCTTTCACTGGACAGAGTGAGAGGGCGAGTGAGCTATTGGCCATAGTACATACTGATGTGTGTGGTCCAATGAACACTCGGCTAAGAATGGCTTTCAGTACTTTATCACTTTTACTAATGACTTTAGTAGATATGGTTATGTCTACTTGATGAGGCATAGGTGGGAATCCTTCAAAAAGTTCAAAAAGTTCTAGAATGAAGTACAAAATCATATAGTCAAGACAATTAAATTTCTACGGTCTGATTGTGGAGGTGAATATTTGAGCCATGAGTTTAATGATCATCTGAAGCAGTGTGGAATTGTTCCACAGCTGACTCCACCCGACACGCCCCAATGGAATGGAGTGTCCAAGCGAAGAAACCGCACTTTATTGGATATGGTGCGGTCCATGATGAGTCACACTGATCTTCCATTATCCTTTTGGGATCACGCTCTAGAAACCGCATCTTTCACGATAAATAGAGTTTCATCTAAGTCGGTAGAGAAGATGTCATATGAGATGTTGTATGGGAGGAGTCCCAGTTTGTCTTTTCTTAATATTTGGGGATGTGAGGCGTATGTCAAACGTATGACGTCTGACAAGCTCAGTCCTAAGTCTGACAAGTGCTTCTTTGTGGGATATCTTAGGGAAACCAAAGGATACTATTTCTATAATAGAGAAGAGGGCAAAGTGTTTGTCGATCAGAATAGTGTATTCCTTGAGAAAGAGTTTATCTCAAAAGGAGTTAGTGGAGGGATGGTGCATCTCGAAGAGGTCCAAGAGCCACTGTAAAATGTTCTAGATCGCACTGAACAACAACAGAATGAACAAGGTGTTGTAGAACCTATTGTGCGTGTGACAGCCCCACAGAGGACTGAGATAGTTATCCATGCATCGGAGATGTTCATGTTCTTAACCACAAGGCATCGCGACGTGTTGTTGTTGGACAACGATGAGCCTTAGACCTATGCGGAAGCATTGGAGCCATTGGATCCGAGTTGGAGTCCATGTGACAAAACCATGTTTGGAACTTGGTTGATCCACCCGATGGTGTAAAAACTATTGAGTGTTAATGGATCTTCAAGGAAAGATAGATGTTGATGAAAATGTTCACAACTATAAAGCACGATTTGTGGCGAAAGGTTTCACATAGATTCAAGGTGTTGATTATGATGAAATATTTTCGCCCATCGCCATGCTTAAGTCTATTTGGATAATCCTAGCAATTACCGCATTTTATGATTATGAGATATGGCAAATGGATGTCAAGACGGCTTTCCTGAATGGGAACCTAAGTGAGGATGTGTACATGACACAGCCAAAAGGTCTTTACGATCCGAAAAGTGCTGGGAAATTTGTAAGTTGCAGAAGTCCATTTATAGACTAAAGTAAGCTTCTCGGTGTTGGAATATTTGCTTTAATGAGGTGGTCAAAGGGTTTGGCTTCATCAAGAACGAAGAACAACCTTGTGTTTACAAAAAGGCTAGTGGGAGCTCACTTGTATTTCTGGTCTTATATGTGTATGACATATTATTGATAGGAAATGGCATTCCTTTATTGAATGTTGTCAAGACTTCACTAAAAAATAGTTTTTCGATGAAAGATCTTGGAGAGGCAGCATACATTTTGGGCATAAAGATCTATAGAGATAGATCAAAATGGTTAATTGGATTAAGCTAGAGTATGTACATTGACAAGGTTTTAAACGGTTCAAAATGCATAATTCTAAGAAAGGTTTTTTGCCAATGTCACATGGTATTTTCTTAGTAACACTCAGTGTGCTACGACACTTGATGAACTAGAGAAAATGAGTGTGATCATGTATGCCTTCGTAATTGGATACATCATGTATGCTATGTTGTGTACACGCCCATATGTGTCATATGCTCTAAGAGATTATCTCAAAAGGGGTTAGTGGGAGAACAGTGCATCTCGAAGAAGTTCGAGAGCCAGTGGAAGGTGTTCCAGATCCCACTGAACCACAATAGGATATGCAATGTGTTGTAGGAACTGTTGTTGTTTCTGACTACAAGGGTAAGTAACGCGCCGGAGCGGTTCCAGTTTTTTACTACTAGGCAGTGCGACGTGTTCTTGTTGGACAATGACAAGCCCAAGACCTATGCGGAAACAGTGATGGGACCAAACTCAGAGAAATGGCTTTGAGACATTACATCCGAATTGGAGTCCATACAAGAAAACCAAGTTTGGAACTTGGTCGATCCACCAGATGGTGTAAAAACTATTGAGTGTAAATGGATTTTCAAGAAAAAGATAGACATTGATGGAAATGTTCACATCTATAAGGCACGATTGGTGGCGAAAGGTTTCAGACAGATTCAAGGTGTTGATTATGATAAAATATTTTCTCTCGTTGCTATGTTTAAGTCTATTCGGATCATCATAGAAATTGCCACTATTGACGTAAAAGATTACGCTAACAGTTTAAGAAACTATGTGTGTAAAAAACGAAGTGCTTGTTTGAGTAAACTATTCCAAGCCTCCGAGATGGATAATAGCCTGAGATAGTTCGAAGTGTATATTGAATATATGAGTATTCGATACCCTTTACAAAGTGAAGAGGGGTATTTATAGACCGAATACAAGGGAAAAGACTTCATTACCCTCTAATTACAACCGACTAAGAAGATATTATTTAATATTCTTCATACGGGTAAAAGAGTAAAAAGCTAATCTAATTAGTGAGAAGATAAATCTTCTGTCCTTGCTGGCAACTCCCCATCGGGTGAAGAGGCTCCGAGAGACTTCGTTGTGTCGAAGCCTTGACGAAGGATTCCACTATTTTAGGCTCCGAACAGACGGAGCCTTATTGCTTTTAGAATCCTTGGAGATCAAGGTTCTTGGCTTCATTTCTTTAGTTTGTGTTAACATGAAAATGTCCTTGGTTTTGGAGGATGAAATATTTTCCCCCCAATAGTAGCCCCTCGAATACTTCTCTCCAAATTGTCTATGCAAAAATGGAGGGCAGTATACGCAAGAAATAATTTCATGCCTAGAATTTGGAAAAGAACTTGAAAAAATTTACCACCCTTAGAAGCATTCGGAGGCTTGAGGTCTTCGGACCAACTTCTGTGTAGAGATACTCACTGAAATAGCTTTGTAGATGGATCTTTGGCGAAGCTAATGTAACCGTTAGACTCATAAAATAGTCGTTACTTCTTAAAGAGACTAACGTTCGCTTCATTTCCGCAGGCGTGACTTCTCATGAAATGTCTCAGTAAATTATAATGATAACAAAGATGTAACAGGGCACCCAAACGGCACACTGTGACGGAAAGTACACGCTATAAATAAGAAAGTAAAGGTAAGATTTGGATACTTTACAAACTGCTTTCACATTTCACTTTTCTTCTTCTCGAGCCCATCTTCTCAGCTTTCAACTTCTCTGATGGCGAAGACAAGCCACAAGGCTCCTGTCCCTGCTTCATCTTTAGCTCGGCAACAGGCGATGGCGGCGGCAGCGGCAGCGGGGCCTTCAGACAACCCTTGCCCAACTGGTTCGCATGATCTTCGCCCGGCATCCACCAAGTATATGGATCAATCGTATAGCTTGGGGGCACCATCGTGCTCGAAGAAATCGGTTGCGGCGGCGATCGTAGGGAAGATGGGACCTAGAGTCAAGATTCGCCAGCCTGGGGATGAAGTGATTCTGACACCACGTGCTAGAGAGGTGGTGGTGTTCGAGGCATTCTTCGAAGCTGGATTAGGACTTCTGGCAGTGGAGTTCCTTTCCGAGGTACTAAACTTATTCCATGTCACCCTGCCTCAACTTTCTCCGAACGCAATCGCTCGCTTGGCCATCTTTGAGTGGGCGATATGAGCCAAAGGATGCGCCGGGAAAGCCGAGATCTTCGCTGCTCTTCATAAAGCTTCGTGCCGGCCGAAAACTTTTACCGGAGCAAGAGGGGATAAGATGGTGGTCACCTTTGGGAGTATAAATTTTCAACTTCGAGAAGAGTTCCCAGACCGGTTCCCAGCGAAGGCCATCAATGATAGATGGTATACAGACTGGATCCTTTATTGGTTTTACGCCAAGGTAGGCGCGGACTATGTCTTGGTCGGACCTCTAGAGGACATCTTTTACCGGAGGGAAGCGGAGGTTCAACTGGACCCAAGTCAGCTTGAAGTCTGCCTAGGGTTGTTGCACTCCGTAAGTCATCGCACGAGCATGCGTGACTTAGCAGAGGAGTTCATCGGACTCCGGATCCCCCCTCTGATGGCTTCTTGGCCGATCAACTTCGAGGCAAACCCAGAGGAAGGACTTCAAGAAATCCCTTCAAGCTCCGTAGGTAACCCTTCTGTATGTCCTACAAAGTATTTTGCATGTAGTACTAGTTTTATAGAAATGATTTAATGGAAATGAAATCTTATCTTTCAGCTCCGTGCGTGACTCTCACTCCTGAAGAAATCGTTCGAGCTACGGAGAAGATTCTCGGAGTCCCTATGCCCATTGAAAAGGAGCAAAGGGTTAAGTTGGTCGGGAGTTGGGAGCGATTTAATCGTGTATGGAGTGTGCTTGGAGTTGAGCCTCCAACTCTCCCAGATTGGACCAGTTTAGAACAAGCTCCGAAGAAAAGGAAAGCCAAAGCAGGGCCTTCAGGACCAACAAAGACACCTGTCAAGAAGTTGGCTCGAAAGCCAAAAGCCCTTACTCCCTCAAAATCTCCAGTTTCGTCTCCGGAGCCGTCTGAAGATGAAGATGATGTGGACATAGCGATGGCGGAGGAGTTCGAGGCCCTCCTTGTTGGGGACGAAGGCTCTCGTATGGGAGCTGAAGCCTCCGCTGGAGATGAAGTAAGGGTAACATCTACCGTAGAAGGTAACCCTAAATAGGTGGAGACCGTGAATGTCCCATCTGGTCAGGTGAATGATCATGTTGCTGAAGAAGGTAGAGTTGATCCAGATGAAGTGATAGTTGCAGTAGTTGCAGACGTCTCTGCGACTACTCCTTCGGTTTGAAGCCCGTATTCTGAAGAAGAATTTAGGCAAATGTTTGAGCTCCCAAGCAGTCCAATACTTATCCGGCAACAAGATGTCGGAGGTAATTCTTAGCTTGATATCGTTTCTTCACTTTTTACTTGTACAATTAAAATAACACCATTTACCTTTGCTTCATATAGGATTGACTCCGAAGGAAGTGGCTCCTGTGACAAAAGTTGCGTCGGAGCCTACTGCAGCTTCGATGTCAACTCCAGTTGTAGAACAGGTGGCTCCGACTTTGGAGATAGCCTTGAAGAAGGCGATGGGCCCTAGAAAAGGTAAAGGTAAAGGTTGGCCTTTGCCTACTCCTATTCTAGGGTAGACTCCGTCGAGATCTATGGATGGAGGCCAAACTACGGAGGCCTCCGAAGACGCTTCGCTATGCTCTGAACCATCTCCTAACAAAGACGACCAGAACGCCTTGTCAATGCTCCCTCTCTTGGATCCCTTCCTTGAGTGGAGGACGGGACTTCGGACTTTGCTGGAGCCTTTAGCTCGGGCTAGTCACGAGGTGAGGGAGACTGACTTGGTCTCCATCCTTGGAGAAGCTGAAGGGTCAAAGCTAGACGATGCTCTTGAGTGAGTGGCTTACCAGGTACAAAGCATCTGCAAAAATAAGTTTAGCTTGAACACATGTATATAATTAACTTACATTGCTCTTCTTCCTTTGCAGCAAGTAGTTCTATCTCGAGCTGCAACTATGTCCAATGAGCGAGAAAGCAACCGACTCAAAGAGAAGGTGATGACCCTTCAGGGGAGCCTTGTCAGCTCTGAGACTCGGACTTCGAACTTGGAAGAAATGGTGGCTGCAGAACAGAATGCTAGAACTAGACTGGAGGCTGCGAAGGATGAACTTGAAGCTGAGCGGGTTGTGCTCCGGGCTCAGGTGGAAAAAATGCGAGAAGAGCAAGCGGCTGCAGCAGCTGAACTGGTTAAGCTTCGGGAGGAGCAGCTAAGTTTCACGGAGGAGGCCAAGAAATTGCTCGGACAAAAACACGCTTTAATGACGGAGACAGCTAGACTTTCATCTTTGATGGACGAGCTGACTAAGTCAAACAAGGCCTTGGCTGTAGAAAAGATAAAATGCGAGAGTGTGGCTTCTGAGACCATGGACGTCCTTCGGGGTGTCCTAAAATACTTTGGCACTTCTTGCGCCTCTTCATTAACTGCCAATGACTCCCTGCTACGAAAGATGAAGATGATTCAAGCAGCGGCGAAGACTATGAAGGCTACATGTACTCGGCACGGAGAGATCTCTGGCCATGTAGCTGCTCTCGGAGTGCTTCGTTACTATGAAGACATTGGATTATCTGTTTCGCTGGATCCTGGAGCAGCCCCCGCTAACTTTGGCGACGACCGACTTCTGACCCCTTCGCCTAACGTGGCCATAGCTTGGGAGGCTTTTTAGCCATCCTAGAGAGATGAAGGCCAGTCAGCTATAAAAGCATGGATCGATGAAGGTGATCGACAAAACGAAGCGCAGACACAACCTTCAAGCAGCAAACCTCCTTCGGACCCGAAGGTTTAGTTTCCTTTAGGACTCTGCCTATTGTAAAAAACTTATCTTTTGGTCTCCTTTGTATAAAAAGACTTGTCTGGAAATGTTTTTAGGCTTCTCACGGATGGCGCCAACTATTGGCATAAAAGATTACGCTAACAGGTTTAAGAAACTAAGTGTGTATCAAACGAAGTGCTTGTTTGAGTAAACTATTCCAAGCCTCTGAGATGGATAATAGCATGAGATAGTTCAAAGTGTATATTGAATATCTGAGTATTCAATACCCTTTACAAAGTGAAGAGGGGTATTTATAGACCGAATACAAGGGAAAAGACTTCTTTACCCTCTAATTGCAACCGACTAAGAAGATATTGTTTAATATTCTTCATAGGGGTAAAAGAGTAAAAAGCTAATCTAATTAGTGAGAAGATAAATCTTTTGTCCTTGCTGCCAACTCCCCTTCGGGTGAAGAGGCTCTGAGAGACTTCATTGTGTCGAAGCCTTGATGAAGGATTCCGCTGTTTTAGGATCCTTTGAGATCAAGGTTCTTGGCTTCGTTTCTTCAGTTTGTGTTAACATGAAAATGTCCTTGGCTTTTGGAGGATGAAATATTTCCTCCCCAACAGCCACATTTTATGATTATGAAATATGGCAAATGGATATCAAGACAACTTTCCTGAATGGAAATCTAAGTTGGGATGTGTACATGACATAGCCTGAAGGTCTTGATGATGTAGAAAATGCTGGGAAAGTTTGTAAGTTATAGGAGTCCATTTATGGGCTGAAGCAAGCTTCTTAGAGTTCGAATCTTCGTTTTGATGAGGTATTCAAAGGGTTTGGCTTCATCAAGAACGAAGAAGAGCCTTATGTTTACAAGAAGGCCAGTGGGAGCTCACTTGTATTTCTGGTCTTATATGTGGATGACATATTATTTATCGGAAATGACATTCCTTTGTTGAATGTTGTCAAGATTTTATTAAAAAATAGTTTATCAATGAAAGATCTTGGAGAGTCAACATACATTCTGGGCATAAAGAGAGGATATGAAGAGGAGAAGAGACCTATCGTGTCTTGACCGCATGTGACTCAGGTACACGGGTGGCAAGCGACTGCCGGGCAGAGGGGCTATGGAGTCGGGTCGGCCCAATCTGGGTACATGGACCAAGAATGGTAGGGGATCCTCTGGTCTGTTGATCGGGTTTGACTCAGCTAAACGGGTGGCGAGCGATTGCCGGGCTGAGGGAGCCGCGGAATCGGGCCGTCCCAATCCAGGTACCCGGTACGAAGACAGTGGACACTTTGTCATTTTAGCACAAAACCGACACCCAATCTAGACCGTCGATCGGATATCTGACAATCCTAAAGTGAAGCCATCGCTGCTACGAAAGCTTCACGTCAGGACAAGTTATCTTTAGATAGGATTTTACTATTTTGCTCGTTGGACCCGTTGTTTTATTTTTGCGTCTGTGTGTCTTTTACCCTAGGGGTAAATGGGTCTTTTCCGGTTTTTGAAATGCCTATAAAAGGCCTTATATTCCTAGGGTTTCCACCAACTAATTTCAATGCATAAAATCAGAGTTCAAAAGATTTTGCCTTTCCCTTCCACTGAGTTCTTGTGCCTTCGGGTTTCATTAGTGTCATCGCCAGGAATTTTTCCTATTCTGTCGTTTGTCTCCCTCCAATCTCCCTCCAACTCATTGCTTTAGTTTCCGGTCCTGGTAGTGGTACCTCATTTGGAGGGAGTCTTTTCTAGTGGTTCTAGAGTTTGTGCTTATTCTGGTGGTTTTGACTTGTCCTCCTTGGTCTCTATCACAGAAGAACAGGTAGACACTCTAGATGATGAGGAGCTAGCTCTCATTGTCAAGAAGTTCACACTCTTCTATAATGATAGACGAGATCAGATGAAAGGAGGGTCTCGGGGTTGTTTTCAGTGTGGAGATCCTTCTCACATAAAAGCTAATTGCCCTAAACTAAAACTGAAAAATGAAAATGAGCACAAACACCAGAAGTGGAATAAGAAACCCTTCTTTAAGGGGAAGCACGACAAAGTGGCTAAGAGAGTAGCCAGAGCATTTGTGGCTACCCTCAGCAACATCGACAGTACATCAAGTGAGGAGCCAAGCTCCGATGAAGAAGAGACATCTAAGAAAGAAGAAAAGAAGGAGAAGAAGAGAATGGACTTCACCAATCTTTGCTTCATGGCCGACAGCATCCATAGCAGCGACGAGCTCGACACATCTGAGGTATATCTATCTTGTGACCAGCTTCTTATTAAAATGATGAATTACATGATGATGTTTGTTCTCAAGATAGATTACTTAAAATTGTTGTTAAAGAATGAAAAGAACTAAAACTCGGACTTGAATCTATTTCCACTGAACTTGCAATCTTAAAATCTAAGTCTGATGATGTTGAATGTGAGTCATGTCTTGTTTTTATGAGTGAACTTTCTCAGCTACGTTTTACACATGCTCAAATTGTTGAAAAACTTGAAATTAATCAAAAGCAGCTTTTGGAGGTGGAGTCTAGTCCTGCTGTAATCAACGAATGCATGAACTGTCCTTTACTTGTTGAAAGTATTAATTTGAGGGACAGGCATGTTGATGAACTTAAGGCTAGATTGGGGAGTGCTGAGTGTTCTAAGGATGTGCAACCAACTTGTCTCACCTGCATCACCCTTAAGGACCAACTCAGCTTTGCTAGAAAGCAAGTCGAAAAATTAAAATGTGAAAATGATTATCTTCTCTCAATGGTTGAAAAATGTACTGAAGGGAAGGGTAGGATGGATTTTCTTTTGTCTAAAACAAAATGTGTGCTGACAGGGCAGGGTTAGCTCTAGGGTTGGGCTATGAGAGAACCACTCCAAACACTCCTAGTGAAACTGTGTTCACTCCATCCACTACCTTTGAGAGAGAAAGAGCCCAGTTAGACACCACACAAAAAGCCAAGAATTCTACTCAACCTACAAAGAAAGCCCTTCATCCACCAAAGGAAACTCCTCAGCAAAAACCCAAGAAGACTGTGAGATTTGCGCCTAAGAGAGTGTATCACTGCTCCTATTGTCATCGGGTAGGTCATTTGGTTGGGTTTTTCTTTCGTCGTATCAAGAATGAACGACTTTCTTTTGCGATGAGCTTTCAGGACATGCATTACCCATCTTTTGGTATGCATGAGTTTGCTTTTCACTCTTATTCTGATTTTGAGGCTCTCCATGGTCCTATGAGAGATTTTGCCCGTTGTGGTGTACATCATGCTTCATATGGTGCTAGACCACGTGTAAGAGGCTTTGATTCTCGACTGTTTAGGAGACCTCATCGTTTTCTAGGCTCGCACTTGGTAGGTAGACCACACACTTTTTATCATGGTTCATACCCCGTGCATAATTAGTCTACTATTTTACCTAGTTCTCGAGTTTTACAATGTTGGATTCCTAAACATTTTTTCACTCACCCCAACACTCAGCATTCGAGATCTTCTAGCATATTTTGAGAGGGAGTTGTGTAGCACTGCATGAGCTTCTGTTATATGATTAATTGCTTTTACATGTACATGTTTTGTTATGCCTTTGAAGTATTGTCTTTAATACTATTGATTTCACTTGGTTTGTTTACATCTGATATTTGTTATGAGCATGTCTTTTATTTGTGAAAATTTGAAAATGATCATTGCTTAGTCTAGAATCTATCATGAATAGGTAGAGTGCTTTTTCTATCTTTTACATACCTGATAGCTAGGTCCTTTTCACTTGGATGCTAATATGGAACTTGATCTTATCAAAAATATTGTGCTGAAAATTAAAAAATGAAAATGAAAAATGAATGAAAATGAAATGAAAATGATTGATATTCATGCTATTTTGTGCTGAAATTGAAAAGATCCAAGTGGGTTTGCTTTGTCGCACTACTTTGTTCTGGACTATTTACCATAACACTTTGGTATGAACTAGGACATTGAAGTGTATGACGAGACCATTGCTTTAAGCTTCTGATGGTTTCAACCTATGCTTAGCTTGGTCGGTTAGCATAAGGTTGACATGCAAATAACCCCTAGCACTAAAATTAAAAAAAAATAAAACCTCGAATCAATTGCATATCAAGTTTGTTGAAGCTCCTTATAGTGGGATATGTTTATCTGGTTAGTAGTTGATTAGCTTTTGCATCTCATGCCTTGCCATGTCTGGTATGCTAGTCTGAGTGGTGATGCTTTTATTTGCTAAAATATGAAAATGCTTGCTCATGCTTTTGTTTAAATAGTATTCATCTGAGTGTTTCATAGACAATATTCAAGACGAATGCTTGTTTGTACTGTAGTTGGAATTACTCATGTCACAGAAGCTTGCATCTATACTCTACTCTCACACCCCTCTTTGCATCATTTTTATCACCTTGATGCCTGCATTGGCAAAGGGGGAGAAATAATTTACATGATGTGTTTGCTTGGTTAAAGGGGAGTAATGGTTTTCTTGATGTATTGATGTTTTTGCCAAAGATAGGGAGAATGTTTTGTATGAGTTTTTGCCAAAGGGGGAGATCTTTATCAAGTGACATGTTTATGCTCTTTTCTGAGTTTTTATGATCACTTGTGCGCTTAACTTGATACCTTCATCATGTTTCTTCTTGGTGTTGTCAATGCACTCATCAAGGGGGAGATTGTGAAACCAAGTGAGGTCGCACTGTGGTTTTTGTCTGTATGATGAGTGATTGACAAGGTTGAGCGATCTGGAGTGATGAGTGAGTGGTGGTTTGCTTGCATCGATGGGATCGATGTGAGGATATGGATTGTGCTGAGGGGATCGGTGTGCGTCGTGTTTCGTGTTTTGTCTTGTCTCATGTGTGCAGGATGGAGATGCTAACCAACTGTCAACGGTGGGTGATCAAGGGTCAAGCGGGGATCTCGATGCCAGAGGATCAAGGATGTCGGGTAAAGTTGGAGATGATCTCAGGAGTGCACGAGGAGTTAGAGCAAGACATGGACGGATGGATGGTCGAGACACCGTGACGGTCAAATCAGCGAAAGGGAGGTCAATGCAAGTGATCACGCAGCTTGAGGGGATCGAGAGCAGGAGAGACTTGTTGGCGGTCGAGTTCGTGGATTGGCGTCACATGTCGGCGATCGAGGAGGCTTTGTCGGTTTTTACTGAAAACCATCACATCAGAAAATGTTTTTAATTCCAGTAATTAGGAGTTTATTTTTTCTGTTTAGTCATCTAGATTAAGTGTAATCTTTTAGTATTTTTTGGAATTTTCAAATTCTGAAAAATATTAAGAGAATAGGGTCAATGTTGTAATAAATTAGAAGTACACTTTTGTGTATTTTTCAGAATTGATAATTCTGAAAATACATAAGGGCAATTAGGTAAATACTTGATCATTAAACCCTAATGGCAATTTTGGGAAAATTTTGAGAGATTTGAGGGACTTTTGGTTGTGAACTTTTGGGGGGCTTTTATCCAGAAATCTTTAGATCATATACTCTATTATTTCTCCCAGACGTCCACTTTATTTCGGTCTGCACTGTTCATCGCTACCAAGTGTTTTCAGTGACGACTTGCCGGATTGGCTACAGAACTTCCATCACCGAAGCTAGTGTGCCGCCTCCGAGAGCGAAGAATCAGGTACTTCTATTTTCGGTCTTCTGGTCCATCTGTTTTATCGCCGCCACCACTGCGTGAGCACTGCAAATTTCTTGATTGGATTTCTTCGCTGCCGCCTCGCCTGAGTACTGTGTCACTGGTTTTTTCCCTAAGCCATCTCCCGGGTTTATTTTCTTTCCGGTTTTCCTCTTCACTCGCCGTGCGCCAGGACTGCATTTTTGCGTGAGCCTCCGGTGGAAGCTGCACTGCCCAAATTGCAGAGCGCCATCGCTAGTTCTTGCAAGGCCAAGTACTTGCGTGTGCGTGGGTGGGTTCATCTCGGGTCATAGCAACCTGAAGCACATGATCAGGCGATGGATTCTGTAGAATACACCTGAAATTTCTACACGTTGGGATGATTGCTTTCTGCTGTGATTGTCTATTGCCAGGAGTTTTATCCATCTTCATTTGCTTCTAGAACAACCAGAACTCTACCGCTGTTGTTCTTCTGCTGAAAGTATCACTGAAACAGTACTATGTTCAGTTTATTCCTGCACTGATTTTTCATGGGAGTGATTGTGCTTGACTTTATTTGGTGATTCTTGTTGGGTTTATTTCGGCCGAGTATTTGATTTTTTCCCTGAAAAGTTTCAGCGGTGCTGCTCCTAAGCCGGAGCCAGAAAGTTCCAGACCGGATAGGTAAGCCACCGGCCTTTAAGAGAATGCAATGTGCTATTTGTTAATGAGTCATGTTCATCTTTTGCGGCAAGAATTTTTCACTATGCACCTATTTTTGTTTCTGGTTTTCTTGCCGTCTGTTTGAGTGCGCCACCAATCCACTCTATCTTTGGCTAGCCACTGCCTTCAGGTTTGTTTTCTGGCAGAAGGCATTTCCAAGTGCTAGAAGATTTCTGCTTTAAGATGCTCTTGTAAATTTTATCTTCTAGCATGATGATTTAAGAGCTTTACTGATTGCCTTGGTTGTTGTTTCAGCAGCACAACATCAGTGTCTATTTTCTTTGACAATCAAACTTCTGGCATGTTTTCCTTGATTCTTCTCTTTGATTTTGTTTGATACTTTGTTGAACCAATCAGAGCAAGACCACTGTGTAATTAAGCACATAGTACTGAAATTTCTGGTTCATGAATACTGATTCTAGAATATTCTGTTAGGATCTGTTCAGTACTATTTCTGATCATTTTTCACAGTGGTTGCTATTAGATTACAATCGATCTATTAATATCTTCTATTCCTGGTGTGTTCTTTAGGTTGTTTTTGAATTGATTTTGTTTGATCAATTCAACGTTGATTGGCTGGTTTTAATTCAAAGTTTGGTTTCTGGTTATTACTTATTCTTTCACTGACTTCAAAGTTGCTAAAGGTTTCCAGTCTTCTTGTGTGAGTTAATCCACTGGTACAGTACTGTTTTTTCTGCATGTTCGGAGTTCCATCTATCAACTGATAAAATCGGTATTTCAAATACCGATTGAACTTTGGAGTCGGCAACTCAAACTCCGACTTAAGCAATTCGGTTGTTCAAAGTCCGAACTGAGACAAAATTTTGAGTGCAAATTTTTGTGTGAGCAAATTGAGTGTTGGTGATCTCTCAATCTGTCATTTCACATAATATCAGACAGGAGGGTGATAGCATCTATATTTTATTGGAGTTTTTACTGTGTCATTTCATCTACTTCCACTTGTTGGGGGAAAATACTTCATCCTGAGGGTCACTACGGTAACAAGACGAAGGCAATCTATTAAACCGAAGTTCAAGTATCTAACTCCGGTTTAGTACTGGGTCAAGTTCGAAGAATCAATGCGGACTCTTGTTCGGAGTATAGCTTCGAACGTCGACTCTTCAGAGAACCTACCTGCCAGCTAGGATGGAAGACTTATCTTCTTTCTCATTAGATTAGTCTTTTACCATTTTAGCTCTATTAAGGGTACCGAATAGTTTCCACTATGTCGGTTGTAATTGAGGGGTAAAAAGGTCTTTTCCTTAATATTTTTACCTATAAATACCCCCATTCTACCCTATAATGAGGATCGAATATTGAGTTATTCAATACACATCTTCGAAGTGCTTCGAGCTATTATCCAATTCGGAGGCTTGAAATAGTTCACTTCACAAACACTTCGTTTGTTAGTTTCTAATCTCCGAAAACCTGTTAGCGTAATCTTTTACGCCAACAGTTGGCGCCGTCTGTGGGGAGCCTAGTCCAAAAAACTTCGTTCTCTACCAAGTTCTCAAAACCATGCCTCCCAAGCGGAGTTCAGGTGGTAGTCCTACTCAGAGGTCCCCTTGGATCTCCGGAGTAAGATCTTCGAACACAGTCGAGGTCAGAGGACCTTCGGTAATTCCTCCACCTCAGGACCCCAAAGGGATTCCCCTTCCTCGAGCATACAGAGTTCCTCCTCCAACTCCATCTATACTTCGGCCAGCCGGAGTCCCTTCTCTAGCTCTGATTCCGCTTCAAACTGATACGTATAGTTCTCAAGACCCGGAAGATCCTTCCGGAGGAAATGAAGATGATCCTAGCGACGTGGAAACTCAGATGGCTAGTCTCCAAGTTGAAGTGGTGAGGTGGAGACAAGAGGCCGCAGATAGGCTTCATTCTCAGGCCACCCCGATCATTTCCGAAGTGCCTCAAGATGATGAACTTCCTTATCCCGAAGCCCCAGAGAACGCTTCCTTTGATAGCGAGTCTCCGCTGCATCCCGAGTTACAGAAAGTGCTCTTTGACCCTAAGTTTAAAACTTCGAAGCTCTGTAAGTATTCCGAAGACGAGGACCCTGGGGAGTTCTCCCGTTCCTATGCTTTGGCAATTGAGGCCAGTGGAGGAGTGCAAGACACCATGGCCAAGTGTTTCCCTCTTTCTCTTGAAGGGGTAGCCTTGCGGTGGTTTTGATCCCTGAAGCCGGGATCAATTAGAACCTGGGAGCAATTAAGGAAGAAGTTCATAAGTAACTTTCAGGGTACTTTCGTACCCCCAATGTCTACGGGAAGTCTTTTCCAGGTGAAGCAGCTGCCTGGAGAGACTTTAAGACAATTTTTCAAGCGCTTCGCCCATACGAAGTCGCAAATACGAGGGCTGACTACATCCTCCGTAGTTGATGCAGCTCGAGAGGGAGTTACCCATGTGGGCCTCCTTGATAAACTTCATCGAAAACAGATATCCTCTGTTGCTCAACTGATGGCTTATTTTGAAGAATATGCTAGGTCAGAAGAAGGGTGGCTCCGGAGAACTGCTTCAACTCCGTCAATCCTGCAAGAAGTCAAGTTCGAAGTGAAGACTTCAACACCTTCATAGGGGCCTAACATCAAAGTCCAGCATGACAGGTGTTGGGGGCAAAAGCATCCTCGTTCAGAAGTCTTGAACATTGCTCCTCCGCAGAAATTTGCCCCTAAGACTTCACAAGCCTCGGGAAGCAAGACCAGTGGCTGGAGGCCGCCAGGGAATCCAGCTTGCAAAGCCTAGGCCTTCTTCTGCTGCGTCCATGGTGAGAATCGAAGTCACGCTACCGATGTGTGCAAGTCTATACTCGCTTTAAGAGGCGAGTACCTTGAAAGAACCTCAGGTCGAGGCACTACTGATCGAGTTCCTTCCGAGGTATGTCCGGAGCCTATCCAGGCTGTGGCACATATAGACAACTTTGACCCTGCAAGACAACCTCCGGTGGTCAATATTATGCCACCTCCAAAGCAGGAAGATGGTTAAGATCGAGGTAAAAGAGTAGTCCTCCCCATTTCCGGAGGAGGGACCCTCGGCAGTATGTCGAAGAGGCAGCAAAGAGAATATGTCCGGGAAGTGGGCCATATTGGAACTTCTTCGTCTACAGCTACCATGCCTGAGTGGTCCCATGTGCCAATATCTTTTTCCGCAGATGATGGAGCTGGCATAAAGTTTCCGCATGCAGATCCCCTTGTCATTACTACCGACATAGCAGGGACTGAAGTCCGGAGAGTGCTGATTGACGGAGGGAGTTCAGAAGATATTATCTTCGTTCAAGCCTTCGATCAGCTCTGTATCTCCAGAAAACATCTCCTCCCTGCAGCTCGTCCTTTGCAAGGCTTCGCAGGACCCCCTCTTGATGCCCTCGGCCAAATAAGTCTGGAGGTTGCTATCGGAGAGGGGCTACTGGCATGGACGGAGGAGGTGATTTTCGATGTTGTAGATGCCCCGTACGCATATAATGTTATCTTTGGGAGGGGCATGTTAAATCAGTTCGGAGCTGTGGCGCATCATAACTATTTATGTATGAAGATGCCCACGCAAGCGGGCGTACTCACTGTCTTCGGAGACCAGGCCACTACGCAAAGGGCACAGTATGGTCATGGCCCCCCTCTCGACCCGAGACAAGTGAACAACGTACAAGGCAATCCGGAGGATATCTCTACTTCAGGTGAACCTTCGAAGAAGTCCTTCCCAAGACCCAGCCCCGATGGAGAGATTGTAACGAAGGTTATTGTCAAATACGGCAAAGACTATTCATTTCAGTTCGGCAAGGATTTGCCTCCAGAAGTCGCTACTTCGTTAGAAAAAGTTGTCGAAGAAAATTTGGATGTCTTTGCATGGTCTGATGAGGACATTCCTGGATTCAGTCGGGATATTATTGAGCATAGCTTGCTTCTGAACCCGAGGGTTCGGCCTGTCCGACAAGGACTCCGGAAGTTATCTGCGGAGAGGGCCATCCTTGCTAAGGCAGAAGTGGAAAAGTTGCTGAAGGCTGGGATTATCAGAGAAGTAGCTCATACGGAGTGGCTAGCCAACCCAGTCTTCGTCAGAAAGAAATCTTCCGAGAAGTGGCGCATGTGTATTGATTTTACATCCTTGAATAAAGCATGCCCCCGTGACCCCTATCACATGCCCCGAATTGATCAATTAGTTGACTCCACCGCTGGTTCGGAGTTATTAAGCTTCCTCGACACGTATTCTGGCTATCATCAAATCTGGTTAAAGCGCGAAGATGAAATCAAAACAAGCTTTGTAACTCCTTCAAGAGTCTTCTGCTATGTAAGAATGCCTTTCGGCTTAAGAAATGGTAGGGCAAATTTTTCGAGGTTAATTGCTAAAGCTCTAGGTCATCAAATAGGCCGCAATGTAGAAGCCTATATGGATGACATTGTAATAAAGAGTGCTTTAAAGCACCATCATAGCCTAGACTTAGCAGAAATGTTCAATAGCCTTCGGGCATGTGGAGTCCGTCTCAACCCCAAAAAATGTATCTTCGGGACTCAGGCTGGAAAATTGTTAGGGTATCTAGTTTCAAGCACAGGGATCGAAGCTAGCCCTACTCAAATAACTGCATTACAAAGGATGGCTCCTCCGGAAAATTTAATGCAGGTGCAAAAGCTAACTGGCCGCCTAGCATCACTTAGCAGGTTCCTAGCAAGGTCTACGGAGAGAAGTTTGCCTATTTTCAAAGCATTGAAATGGTCCGAAGATTTTGCATGGACACCGGAGTGTCAAAAGAGTTTTGATGATATTAAGAATTATCTTAGTAACCTCGCTACACTCACAGTGCCTGTTGCGGATGAAACCCTACTCCTCTACCTTGTAGCTACTGGCTCTACTGTCAGTGTAGTCCTTGTCAGAGAAGTTGATTTCAACGGGAAGTTGGTACAGAATCCAGTCTATTTTGTATCCGAAGCATTGTCTGGAGCAAAAACAAGATATTCTGAGCTTGAGAAGTTCACCTATGCTTTGATAATGGCTTCGAGGAAATTGAGGCATTATTTTCTAGCACATAATGTGATTGTACCAACTTCGTATCCCTTAGGAGATATGCTCCGAAGAAAGGATTCTACAGGAAGAATTGGAAAATGGGCTGTTGAATTGGCACCCTTCGGCATCTCCTTCATGGCAAGGACAGCGATCAAGTCACAGGTGGTGGCAGATTTTGTGGCAGAATGGACTCCATCCATAGTATGGGCTCCGAAGAAATCAAATGAAGGAATTTGGACTATATACTCCGACGGAGCTTTCCAAGCATCTAGAGCAGGCATCGGAGCAGTAATAATTTCCCCTTCAGGGAAAAATGCAATGTACTATGCAAGGCTCAATTTTAAGTCCACCAATAATACAGCGGAGTATGAAGGAATTTTGCTAGGACTTCGAAAGGCGTGTGCTTTAGGTGCTACAAGAGTTGTTGTTAAAACAGATTCTTAAATTGTAGCAGGGCACGTTGATAAAAGTTTTCAAGTTCGTCACCCCTAGCTTGCAAAGTATTTGGAAGAGATCCGTAAGATTGAAGCAGCATTTAAAGGGATTTCCATTGGAAGTATACCCAGAGCTAAAAATATGCAAGCCGATACCTTAGCAAAAGCTACAGCCAGAGCTATGGACATTCCGAAAGGAGCTTTTTACGAAGAGCTTAGTTCACCTTCGGTTCCACAGATCCCTTCTGCCGAAGTTCTTTGCATTCCAAGCACTGATTGGCGGAGTTCAATTATGGAATTGTTGCAAGGTGAAGAAAATTTGCCTGAAGGGCCACAACTTTCGAGGTTAAAGATCAGAGTTCGAAACTATCATATAATCAACGGTATTCTCTACAAGGCCGGAGTATGTTCCCCTCTGTTCCGATGTATATCTCAAGCCGAAGGTCAAGAGATGCTCCGGGAAATTCATGAAGGCCTTTGTGGTAGCCATCTGGCCCCTCGGGATTTGGCAGGAAAAACACTTCGCTAGGGGCTTTATTAGCCTACAATAGTAGCTGATGCGGAGAGCCTAGTCCGTACGTGCTAGGGTTGTCAATGGATGGGAAGAAGAAGTCATCGTCCGCCAACAACTCTTCAAGTCATTGCCCCAGTTTGGCCCATGGCCAGATGGGGCATGGACCTTATTGGCCCCTTCCCAGTAGCAAAAGGAAATCTGAAATTCGCAGTGGTAGCAATTGAGTATTTTTCCAAATGGGTCGAAGCAGAACCCCTCACAGCTATCACTTCGAATAATGTACAAAAAAATTTTCTGGAAAAGTATTATATGCAGGTTCGGAGTGCCTCGACAGCTAACAGTTGACAATGGGACAAAGTTTGATGCAGAGCCCTTCAGGAAGTTTTGCGAAGATCTTGGCATACAAATATGCTTTGCTGTTGTGCGCCATCCTCAGTCTAACGGAGCTATCGAAAGGGCCAATCATAATATCTTGTCAGGGCTGAATCGAAGAATAGTAGGGTTGGCAAAGGGACTGTGCACCGAAAAGCTTCCGAAGATTTTATGGTCCATTCGGACCACTCAAACAAGGTTCACAGGTTTTACTCCCTTCAGACTATTATTCGAAGATGAAGCTATGACGCCAACGGAGCTTAAAGGAGGATCTCTTCGCAGCACTGAACATGAAATAGAAGGAGAAAGGCAAGCTTTGCTTGATTTAACAAAAGAAACAAGACTTCGAGTTGTCGCCAATATGTCGAAATATCAGCAGCAAACGAAGACTTGGTTTGACCCGAAGGTTAAGCTTAACGAACTTAAGCCAGGTCATCTAGTTTTGCGAAGCATTATAGCACTAGGGAAATTAGGAAATAAGTGGGAAGGTCCATACATTATTCTCCGTTCAGGACGCCCTGGTTCTTTTAAGCTAGCTAATTTAGAAGGCAAAGAGTTAAAGCATGCCTGGCATGCGGAGCACTTAAAGCGATATTTCACATAGGGGCTCCTTGTAATCATTTGTAAACACCTTCTGAGTTAATAAAGATCATGGTTCAGATAATGCCTACCTCTCAAACACTTCCTACTTCGAGTGGACGCACTGGAAGAACGAAGTTGTCTGTGAGGGAAGTGTCATTCATTTGAACCAATTTTGCGGACTTCGAACCACTGGTTCGAAGCTTCCGACGAGGTGGGAAAGTCACAGAAAAATGGATTCCAAGCCATCGGCTTGAAAGCATCCGTAAAAAGAGTCCAAGGAGACCACTGTGAATTCCGAACCACTGGTTTGATAGCATTTGCAAAAAGAGTCGAAGAAGGCCAAACAAAACAGAGTTTGAGATAATAAGCTTTGAATATCTGTAAAAACAGTCCAAAGTGGCCAATTGTTTTGGATGCTAAGGTATCCGGAAAATTAGTCCGAAGTGACTACTTTCAAACAAAAAGGTACTAAGTTACCAGTTTTCAGACTCCAAGTAGTCGAAGACATTTTTTGAGATTTTAATCAATCTCTAAGTTGCTAAGGGGCTCTGAGCCTCCAAAATTGTACTCCTAAGTCATTTTTCTTTGCGCCTAACCATCTTCGACTAAACTTCGAAGTTGCTTATGCCCAAAGAGGGGCTAGGAAGTAGGGAGACAATTTTAAAATCTTAATCTTTATCATTCGAACAGATTACATTACATTACAAAAAATATGTGTCTATACCAAGAAGGAAACGAAGACCCCTTCGATCCCTAGAGCTACCATTAAAGCCAAAACGACTAGTTTCAGAGCCGGGAGTCCTAATAACTTTATGTTTAATTCTTCTCCCTCCCCTCGAAGCTCGAAAATCTTTTTGTTCCTGTTAGAGTTTAGCCCAAGTTCGAAGTCGCTCGGGGCTTCTCTCCCAGCTTCGAAGTTCTTCAGGTTTCTTTGTTTGTTCTTCAGCAGTATTCTCTTCTTCGGACCATTCAACGTCTTCAGAAGATGAGGTTTCCATGTTAACTTCTTCTTCTTCCTCTTTAATGTAAGATAATATATCTTTGTATATTTCGGGCGCAATCGCACCGGAGCTTTCTCGAGGAATCAAAAATCGATGTCATTTGTGAAGTCTTAGAAGGTCGAAGGTAGCCCATAGCAGGCGAAGTTCTTCGGTAACATTTAATACTTCAAGATCATCCATACGAGGTTGGGAAGCCTAAAAACATTTCCAAATAAGTCTTCATTCATAACAGATGAAAGCATAAATTTTTACATGTTTGGACCCCTAAACAAAACTAAACCTGCGGGTCTGGCGGAGGCTGGCTGCTCGAAGCCTATGACCGAGCTTGTTTCTGGCGAAGCCCTTCATCAATCCAAGCCTTGATCGCTGTTCGACCTTCGGCTCTCCAAGACGCTTGGAAGGCTTGCCAGGCTGCGGCCACATCCTCGAAAGGGTTTAACAGCTGGTTGTCGTCGAAGGTAATAGGATCCGCCCCCAAGTCTAGCGCTACTGATAGCCCTAGATCTTCGTAGTAACGAAGTATTCCGAGAATGGATACTTGGCCGGAGATTTCTCCATACCGAATACCCGATGTCTTCATCATCTTCGCTGCTCCTTGGATCATCTTCAATCATCGTAGCAAGGGGACGTTGTTAGTCGAAGATAGTGTCCAAGAAGTACCGAAGTACTCTAAGACACCTAAAAGGTTGTCCATGACCTCCGCAGCTACCTTCTCCGACTTCACCTTGTCTTCAATTAAAGTATCCCTAATGAAGACAGCTCGTCTATCACAGAGGATAGTTTAGCTGCCTCTGAGGCCAAAGAGTTCTTCTAGCTAAGCAGGTTGCTGGCTTCCTCCATGGACTTCATCTTTTCTTCTCGGAGCTTAACCAGCTCAGCCCCTGTGGTTGCTTGTTTCCTCCGCATTCTTTCTATTTCAGCCCGAAGCACGATTTGTTCGGCTTCGAGCTTCTGATTTGCAGCTTCCAGACCAAGTCTAGCTCTCCTCTCTACTGCTACCATCTCGTCCAAGCTGGAAATTCGAATTTCGGAGCCCTCAAGACTCCTTTGGAGGGCAGTAATCCTCTCCTTAAGACGAATACTTCCTCGCTCGTTCGAAACAGCTGCAGCTCGAACCAAGACTATTTGCTGTGAGGAAAAAAGCAAGGTGAGAAATTGTTCATAAGTTGAAATTAATCCTGTTTTTGCAGATACTTTGTACCTGGTATGCTGCCCGTTCCAAAGCTGCATTCAGCTCTGACCCTTCAGCCTCCCCAAGTATGGCTACCAAGTCTGTTCCCCATACTTCGCGGTTAGCTCGATCCAAAGGTTCAAGCAATGTCCGAAGTCCGGTCCTTCGCTCTAGAAAAGGAGCTAAGAGGGGGAGCATTAACAAAGCCCTTTGGTCATCTTTGTTGGGTGAAGGGCCGGAGCGCTGTGTTGCATCCCCGAAAACTTCGGTGGACTAGCCCCCCTCAGTAGATTGTCCCCCGTCTGTCGATTCCGACAGAGTTAATCCCGAGTTTAGAGCAGGAAAAGGATCCATTTTACCTTTACCTTTTCCGGGCCCCATCTGGGTAACTTCTTCTGGAACCGACCCCGGAGATGTCGAAGTCATAGGAGTTGCCTTCAAAGGAGGAGTCATCTCCATGGGAGCAGACCCTGCCAAAACGAAGGTATTATATATTGCATAATTTTGCAGGGTGAAAAAAAGGTGCTTTAATGAAGTTTACCTCCGAAATCCTATCGGCGAATGAGTACGGGGATACTTGGAGGGTCGAAGGCCTCTTCGAAGTCTTCATCAGATTCAGGGTCTTGAACCGAAGGGTTGGCTGTTGAAACCTCCTTTGGAGCAACAGGTACCACTTTGTCTGGAATCGAAGTTTGTTCAGTTACGACTTCGACTCCGCCTTCAACAGCAGGGGCTTCTTGGCTCGGCAAGTCAGGCAGGACACTCGAGGTCCTGGCCTATTCGGAGTTGTCTGGCGCAGCCGGCACACCTCCTATATCACCCGTGTCTACTTCTTCGACATTCGCCTGCGCTTCTTCATCTTCGGTAATAAGGTCCATAAGGGCCCTTTGCATTTCTCTTACTCCCTCATCTTCAGATGAACCTGAAGACAAAGCAGCGGGCCTGGAAGGAGCCACGTTTTTAGGCTTACGGGCTAACTTTTTTACGGGAGTCTTGGCTAGTGCCGAAGTCCCAGCATCTGCTTTCCACTTCTTTGGGCCAAGATCAGAAGGCACCCAGTCCTGAAGAGGAGGGGCTACGACTCCGAGTATGCCCCATACTCGGTTAAGTCGCTCCCAACTACCCACCAGTTTCATCTTCCATTCCTTTTCGGCCGGGGTAGGAACCCCAAGAATCTTCTCCGAAGCTCGAACGACTTGCTCCGAAGTCATAGGGGCTTGTGAAGCTGAAAGATAAATTTTTATTAGTCATTTCATGAAATAATCATATATAAAGCATGTTGTAGTTTTTGAAGTTACCTGCAAAGCTCAAGTTCGAAGGAATTTTTCAGAGTCCTCCCTCCGGATCCTCTTCGAAGTTGATTGGCCAGTTGGCCATCAAAGGCGGAATCTGGAGTCCGATGAACTCCTCCGCTAAGTCCCGCATGCTCATGCGGTGACTAATTCATTGGAGCAGATTGAGGCGGGCTTCGAGCTGGTCGGGGTATAGGTGGACTTCGGCTTCCCTTCGAAAATATATGTCTTGCAGGGGTCCGGCCAGACGGCTGTCTACTCCAACTTCGTCGTAGAACCACCGGAGAATCCAATCTATGTACCATCTGGCATTGATGGCCTTCGCTGGGAACCGCAATTGGAATTCATCTCGGAGTCTGAAGTTGATGCTGCCGAAGGCTACTATGATTTTTCCCCTTCGGAGCCTTGGTAAGTCTTCGGCTGGCTAGATGCTTTGTGCAGCGTTGCAAATATCTCTGCTCTCCCTTCGCAGCCTTCAGCCCATAGTGCCCATTCGAAGATAGCTAGGCGCGCTATCGCGTTCGGAGACAACTGAGGAAGGGTAACATGGAAGAGATCCAATACCTCCGACAGGAAGTCTACCGCTGGAAGTCCTAACCCTGCTTCGAAGAAGGCTTCGAAAAAGACGACTTCTCCGGGCCGCGGTGAAGGGATGGCCTCCTTCCCGGGTTTGCGGACATTGATCCCTGGGCTAATCTTTCCTTCGACCACTACGGTGATCGTCTTCCTCTTGCAGGTGGATGGCCCTAGTTTGTAAGACTGGTCGGAGTACTTTGAAGAGGCCGGGAGGAGGTCATGGGGACCGATCTGTTGGGGATTCCCTATCGGCGCTGCCGCCGCCATGGCCTGTTGCCGGGCTAGGGCCGAAGTCGCCCCGGGAGCCTTGAAGCTTGTCTTCGCCATCAAGCCAAATTGAGCGATTGAGGCTATGTTTGGAGGCTAATGGCTGATTGCGCAAAGATGGTGTGAAAGGTGTTTGGGACGTTTCTGGGTCCTCTATTTATAGCCTAGATTCCCAATTTTTTACCGTTCAGACTTGTCGTTCCGCATTCTTGACCGTTACTGTTTACGAAATTAACGCAACATATAGCTTCTTCTGAAAGGAAAAGGCTAACGGCTATTTTTTCTAAGTCTAAAGGGCTTTTTGGCTTCATAAAAATTGATTCCAAAATTGTTCGAATAGAACTTTCTTAGAAATCGATTCAAAGTTATGAATCTTCGCATATTCCGAAGGTTGATAAAATTTGTTAACCCCTACGCATGATTATTTTTCTTGCGTATACTGCTCTCCTAACCTTCCAGATCATGCGGAGAAGCGTATTCAAGGGGCTACTGTTGGGGGAAAATACTTCATCCTCGGGGTCACTACGGTAATAAGACGAAGGCAATCTATTAAACCGAAGTTCCAGTATCTAACTCCGGTTTAGTACTGGGTCAAGTTCGAAGAATCAATGCGGACCCTTGTTCGGAGTATAGCTTCGAACGTCGACTCTTCAGAGAACCTACCTGTCAGCTAGGATGGAAGACTTATCTTCTTTCTCATTAGATTAGTCTTTTACCATTTTAGCCCTATTAAGGGTACCAAATAGTTTCCACTATGTCGGTTGTAATTGAGGGGTAAAAAGGTCTTTTCCTTAATATTTTTACCTATAAATACCCCCCATTCTACCCTGTAATGAGGATCGAATACTGAGTTATTCAATACACAACTCCGACCTAGGTCTCTTCTCTCCTCCCTCTCGTCGGCGCCTCCCCTCCCCTCCCACTCCCCCTTCCCCTCCTCGCCACGGGCGCCCGTCTGCACGCCTCGACTCCATGGACGCACTGTCTGCGCAGCCGGCGTGGGCGCTGGCGCTCGCTGGGGTGGGCCTCCGCGTCACGGCGCGGGCCTCAGCACGCCTCGCCATGTGGCTCTACGCGGCATTCCTCCGCCCGGGGAAGCCCCTGCGCCAACAGTACAGCGAGTGGGCCGTCGTCACGGGCGCCACCGACGGCATCGGCCGCGCGATGGCATTCCGCTTCGTCGCCGCGGGGCTGCACCTCATGCTCGTCGGCCGCAGCCCCGACAAGCTCGCCGCCGTCTCCAAGGAGATCAGGGCCGAGCACCCCAGGGCCGAGGTCCGCACCTTCGTGCTCGACTTCACCGCCGAGGGCCTCGCTGCCAAGGTGGATGCGCTCCGGGACTCCATCCAGGGCCTCGACGTCGGCGTGCTCGTCAACAGCGCCGGCATGTCGTACCCGTACGTCGGTGTGGCAGCCAGCTGCAACTGGGTATAACTGAAGGCAGCTCGACTTTGGGTCATATCTAAGCTGAAGTGTTCTACGCAACTCTTTTCAATTTTTTCAGCTATGTTGATCAATTCTCAAGATGCCTGGCTGTTGAGTACAAGAACAAAGGCATCGATGTGCAATGCCAGGTACCCAACATCTACTCTTGGCGATTCATGTTAGCTGTGAATTTTGTGCTTCGGGTCGTATAGAGGGTTATAGATCAGGCTGTTTAATTTTGATAAAAACAAATTGCATACTGGTTCTAGTGAAGCAATAGGAGCTTGGTTTTGTTTTTGTTATGATTGAACTTTCAGATGTATCTGCCTGATTTTTTTGGGTAATAATCGGTGATGGTTTATTTTGATTCATATGCTCTAATATCCTTTTTGGAATTCGAATGAGCTCATAGGTTTGTCCCATACTTGAGGTGATAATCTAGATTATAAAAGAACACGAGGTACTTGCCCAACTCCTTTTTATGGTATCATTATTCAAAAGGATCCCAAGTAGTTTGGCAGCTCTTAATGAAGATCAGCTTGTCCAGGTAGTTCAGGAAAAATAAAATGTAGAGCCTCTTTCATCTGGAAGGCATTTGTACTGAAAAAGGATAAATGGAGGAAAGGATCCCAAGTTCTTGTAGTTTCTTAGCATTCTTGATTTCTTGTTCTTACAATTATTTAATTTTATTCATAATTTTACCCTGAGCCATCTATCCTCTCATTTCAGTGGGTAACATTGATCAGAAAACATGCTGAAGTAGTTGTTGGAATACTTGCTTAGCTTGATTTGACCCTTTCTAACCCTCATCATTTACTAATTTATAACCAAGCTTTTTCATTTCCCTTAATTTCTCTATTAAGTGTTAAAGGCTTTCAAGAACTACAACTACAACTAGTTTAGCTAACACGTCTGGATGTGTAGTTAAACTTTTCACATATATTGTGTTTGTTTCTTTTACTGTAATTAAAAACATGTATGCCTCCTCATTTTGATCTTTTACTCATTAATTTTCTTGAAATATTTTCAGGCCTCTATGCTGGGTTGAACAAATGTCATTGGACAATGAAACTGGATTAGACAAACTAGGAATAAGAGTAGCAGCAGACAATTGTGATATGTTTGTAAATAACCTAAAATTATGTTGAAATTGTCTAAATGTTGAAATTCATATTGTAATTTGGATGTGAAATTGTTTTCGAAATTGTCTAAATGTTGAAATTCTGAAATTATTTTGAAATTGTCTAAATGTTGAACTTCATATTGTAATTTGGATGTGAATGTGTGATTTTATAGTTGGCTGTGAATGTGAATGAAAGAACCAGGAAAAAAGAAAAAAGAAAAAAGAAAAAAGAAAAAAGAAAAAAGAAAAAAAAGCTAACTTCCGTCGGCCACTGTTTGGCCGACGGAAATTACCTTTTTCCTATTTTTCAGTAACTTTCGTCGGCCACTGTTTGGCTGACGGAAGTTATGGGTATTTTTGCTGATGTGGCAAAATGCTCCGATAACTTCCGTCGGCCACGACTGACCGACGGAAGTTAGCTAACTTTCGTCGGCGACCGACGCTAACTTCCGTCTACCCACTTCCGTCGGCTTTGGCCGATGGAAGTTCCCTGTTTTGTTGTAGTGTCCCCCTCAAAATATGCAATGAATGCAACTGGGGTGCATGTGGAGTGTAGAAAGCATGCTTCTCAGATATGATTGACTGCAATTACAACATCTAGCAGGTATAGCAAAAGATATATTATCTAAGACACATGGCATGATCAGTGCAACAGATGATATCTAAAGAAAGTCATTAGCACGTATTTTTCAGTTTTTGCACACAAAAGCATCACCACATTTTCTAGTTGACAAGCAAGGTAAAGCATGAGATACAAAAGCTAACTGATATCTACCAAGATAAGCATTGTCCAAAACAAAGTGCTTCAGCAAACTTGTTATCTTTTTAATTTGCAGGCTTTTTCTTTTTCCTTTTTCATTTTTGCCAGGGGTTATTTGCATGTCAAACCTTATGCTAACCGACCAAGTCAAGCCTAGGCCAAAACTGGACCATCAGAAGCTTAGGACATTGGTCTTGGCATACACTACACTGTCCTAGTTCATACCAAAGTGTTATGGTACGCAGTGTAAAACAATGCAATGCGACAAAGCAAACCCACCTGGATCTTTTCAACTCAAGCACAAAAAGGCATGGAATTTTCATTTTTCTGATTTTTTCAGCATTTTAGAGCACATTTTCCATGTTTAAAGCATATATATGTCCAAGTTGCATATCTGCATCTAAGTAAGGAACTAGCTACAAGGCATGTAACTAATAGCAAAAGCATTCAGCCTACACATGCTAGTTACCAGAAGCAATGGTGATCATTTTTCAATTTTAAAGCATAAAAGCCATGCACATGACAGATATCAGACATATCATGTGAACTAAAGCAAAGCATGATCATCGACAAGTAATGAAAAGCATGTACCAGCTAGAATAAGTAAAGCGGTTCTATCATATAACAGAAGCAGGCTCAAAGTGTGATATGTGAATATGCATGATATGAACACACACAAAAAGACTCAAGAAAAGAGTAAAAAAAGAAAGAAAACTGACTCAAAATATCCTAAAAAGGATACACAACACCCAAATCCCCTCGCAAACGCTCAAAAGTGGACTGATCTAGGGGTTTGGTGAAAATGTCAGCCAACTGATGATGGGTATCAACATGAACAAGGTGAATGACACCTTTCTCATATTGATCCATCAGAAAGTGAAAGCGCACATCAATGTGTTTGGCTTTTGAATGGAGACAAGGGTTTTTCCCTACACTAATAGCACTAGTGCTGTCGCAAAACAGAGGAACTATGGTAGGAAAGAACAACTCAAAGTCTCGCAACGTGGAAATCATCCAAACCAACTGTGAGTAGCAGCTAGCAGCAGCTACATACTCAGCCTCAGTGGTCGAAAGAGCAACTCCAGACTGCTTTCGAGAAGACCAAGAGACAAGAGAAGAACCAAGAAACTGGCAAGTACCGGAAGTCAACTTGCGATCCAACCAGCACCCACCAAAGTCAGCGTCCGAAAAGCCAGATAAATCAAGAGACGATGATGTTGAGTAATAAAGACCTAGATCAGGCGCATAGGTGAGATACCTGAAAATGCGCTTGACAGCCTGCCGATGAGACGCGGGTGGTGAAGACTGGAAGCGCGCACACAGTCCTACGGCAAACTGTATGTCTGGCCTCGTCGCCGTCAAGTACAGCAATGAACCAATCATCCCTCAAAACTCTCTCTCGTTGACCTTGACGCCGCTCTCGTCCTTGTCCAGGCCCCCAGATGTACCCATTGGGGTCATTTGAGACTTCATCTCTCCACCAAAGTCAAATTTCTTCAACATGTCCCGAGTGTACTTACCCTGGTGGATGAAAGTGTCGTGCTTGGTCTACTTGATCTGGAGCCCTAGAAAATACTTGAGCTCACCCATGAGGCTCATCTCAAACTCACTGTGCATCTGCTTAGAAAACTTGGACACAAGAGCATCAGTAGTACCGCCAAAGATAATATCATCCACGTAAATCTGAGCGACTAAGAAATCTGAAGCATCTCTGAGCAAGAAAAGAGTTTTATCCACAGAACCCATCACAAAGCCCTTCCCCAACAAAAACTGCTTTAACTGGTCATACCAAGCCTTGGGGGCTTGCTTCAGACCATATAAAGCTTTCTGCAGCTTAAAAACATGTCGAGGAAACTTAGGGTTCTCAAAACTGGGGGGCTGCGTAACATAAACCTCCTCCTCTATGTACCCGTTCAGAAAAGCACTCTTGACATCCATTTGCAAAAGCTTAAAACCCTTCGAAGCGGCAAAAGCTAAGAGAATGCGAATGGACTCAAGACGGGCAACAGGGGCGAAAGTCTCTTCAAAGTCAATACCCTCTTTCTGGCAAAAACCCTGGGAAACCAGTCGAGCTTTGTTGCGCACCACAACCCCATCTTCACCTTGCTTATTCTTGAACACCCACTTGGTGCCTATGGGGTTGCATCCGGGTGGCAGCTCAACTAGTGTCCAGACCCGATTGCAGACAAAATTCTCAAGCTCTTCTTGCATGACATTAATCCAGTTAGAGTCAGAAAGAGCATGAGAAACGTCTCTGGGCTCAAAAGATGCAACAAAAGCAGATTCAACAAACACAGCAAGAGAGTCAACAGAAGAACGCAAAGTCCTCTCAAACAAATCACCGATGATGAGCTTTGAGGGGTGATCACGCTGAACTGCTCGGGATCCCTAGTGATCTGACGTCACCTCAACGGAGTCAGCAGCTGGCACCTCTGGACTCGACTGAGGGGGCTCGATCAAAGTGGAAGAAGTGATCAGAGGTTCACCCTTGTCCTCAGTCGAAGTCTCAGAAGGTGTGGGTTCTGCAGGCTATGCAGAAGGCCCACCCTCATTAGTAGCTGGAGCGTCATCATCTTCCTCGAAGATGGACTCTCCGAGCTCACCATCTCCAGAAATCTCAAAAGAAGGAGTCAAAGAAGGCAAGGACTCATCAAAGGAAACCTCACAAGTCTCGACAAGCTGCTGGGAATCGAGGTTCCAAACACGGAAGCCTCGTGAATGCAAAGCATAGCCAAGAAAAACTCCATCCCAGCAACGAGACTCAAACTTGTCCAAATTCCCTCCCTTCTTGAGCACAAAGCACTTGCAGCCAAACGCTCGCAAGTGGCTCACCTTGGGCTGTCTGCCAAACCGCAACTCATACGAAGTCTTACCTAGGTAAGCTCTAAGAAAAATGCGGTTGGCCAGATAGCAAGCCGTGTTCATGGCTTCAGCCCAAAAACGCCTAGGAGTCTGATGCTCATCGAGCATCGTCTTGGCCATCTCGACTAGCGTGCAGTTCTTTCATTCCACAACGCCATTCTGTGGGGGAGTGTAAGGAGCAGAAAACTGATGATCAAGACCCTGATCACTACAGAAGCTGACAAACTGAGAGTTCTTGAACTCAAAGCCATTGTTAGAGCGAATCGCTCGCATCCGACCATTGTTCTCATTCTTCAGCTTCAAAATCAGGTCATGAATGAAATGAAAAGTCTCATCCTTAGACTCCAAGAAGAAAACCCATGAGAATCGAGAAAAATCGTCAACAATCACAAGCGCGTACCACTTCCCACCGACTGAGCGTACCTGAGCTAGACCAACAGTGTCGATGTGTAACAGCTCTCCCAGGTATGAAGTCATCACCTGAGTCACAGGTGAGTGAGAAGTGGTAACCATTTTCCCGTGACGACAGGGATGGCAAACTAGATCCTTCTCCATCTTAAGCTTGGGCAATCCTCTGATGAGATCCATAGAGCTCAACCTGACTAGCAGATCAAAAAGACGGAAAGAAGAAATCATCATAAGAATTTGGACCAAAACGCGGCTCAAAGCGCGGTCCTCGGTTCTTCTTAAAGTCTTGGCCACGAGGTCCAGGGCCGTATCCAAAACGACCTGGAGCTCTGCCGGATCGAACACCACCCTCCGTAGCACGGGCATGTGTTGGCGTAAAAGATTACGCTAACAGGTTTCTGTAGAAAAGAAACTAACAAACGAAGTGTTTGTGAAGCAAACTGTTCTAAGCCTCCAAAAGGATAATAACTTAGAATAGTTCGAAAGTGTGTATTGAATAACTTGTATTCGGTCCCTATTACAGGGTGAAATGGGGGGTATTTATAGGCCCAAACATTAAGGAAAAGACCTATTTACCCCTCTATTACAACCGTCATAGTGGAAACTATGCGATTCCCTTAATAGGGCTAAAATGGTAAAATACTAATCTAATGAGAAAGAAAATAAGTCCTCCATCTTAGCTGGCAAAAAAGATCTTGGAAAGCTTTAGTTCGAAGATGTACTTCGAACCAAGGCCTATCTTCGTGCTTCGAACCGGGTTCCGGGCATCTTCGAAGATGATCTTCGGAGAACCTTCGAACTGGCTGACTGCCTTTATGTTGCTTCGGCAATAACCCCGAAGATGAGATATTTTCCCCCAACAGTAGCCCCTCGAATACGCTTCTCCGTTGACCTATAACATTAGGAGAGCAGTATACGAAAGGAAAAGATAACCAATCATAGGGGTTATTGGTTTTTATTTTATCTCCGAAATGCATGAAGATATGAACTCTGAATCAGTCTTAGGGTAATTGTTTTTCGAACTATCTTAGAACTGACTTAGGAAGTTCGAAAGTCTTTTCAGACTTAGAAGAAATAGCCGTTAGTTTCTGTTTCCAACGGAAACTGTAGCAGGCGTTAATTTCGTAAAAGAAGTAACGGCAGGAATGCGAAACGACATGGATTAACGGTAAGAAAGTGAAGTCTAGGCTATAAATAGAGGGCCTAGAAGTTACCCGGTTACCTTTTCACCGCATTCTAGCAATCAAAAACTTTTGAGCCCTTTGAGTTTTTGAGCCCTAGCCTCCATTTCCTCAGAGCAATCTGGCGATCGCGATGGTGAAGACCAAGGGATCTGCACCTCCTTCGGCCTTGGCTCGGCAACAGGCGGCCGCAGCGACAGCGGCGGCACCTCCGATGCGGGCGGCGACATCCATGGCGGCAGGGGGGAGAAATCTCCAAATCGCCGATGACCAAGGTCTGTGCCCGCCATCGACCAAGTATTTGGATCAATCTTTTGAGTTGGGGCCTTCTACCTGCAAGAGAGAGTCTTTGGCAATCACAGCAGGGGGAAAAATTAGTAATGGAGTTATGATTCGGAAGCCGGGCAAAGAATCGATTCCATCACCAAGACCCGGAGAAGTAGTAGTATTCGAAGCTTTCTTCGAAGCTGGCTTGGGCCTTCCTGCTGTAGACTTCCTGGCGGAGGTATTGGATCTATTTCATGTAACCCTCCCTCAATTATCTCCGAATGCAGTAGCTAGGTTAGCTATCTTTGAATGGGCGTTGAGAGCCGAAGGTTGTGAGGGGAGGGCAGAAATCTTCGCTGCACTTCATAGAGCAACTTGCCAGCCGAAGACCTTCGTAGGCTCCGGAGGTGAAAAAGTGGTAGTATCCTTCGGCTCTATCAACTTTAGGCTTCGGGACGAATATGCCCTTCAGTTTCCTGCCAAGGCCATCAATGCTAGATGGTACACTGATTGGGTCCTGAGGTGGTTCTATGCCGAAGTTGGAGCGAGCAGTCCTCTGGCTGGGCCCCTCAAAGAAATTCAATTCTGGAAAGAAGCCTTAGTGCAGCCTGACGAAGGCCAGCTCGAAGCTCGTCTTAACCTGCTTCAGAAAATTAGCCGAAGGTTAAGCATGCGGGACTTAGCCGAAGAATTCCTCGGACTGCAAATTCCTCCGCTGATGGCCAACTGGCCTATCGTCTTCGAGGATGACTCGGAAGGCGGTCTTCGCAAGATCAATTTTACTTCGAGCCCTGCAGGTAACTTCGAAACCAACATGCATTGTACATATTTACTTCGAAGAAAGACTAACTTGAATTATTTTTTAGCTTCTTCAGCCCCTATTACTTCAGAGCAAATTGTAAGGGCTTCGGAGAAGATTTTGGGTGCCCCAACTCCGACTGAAAAAGAATGGCGAATTAAATTGGTCGGGAGTTGGGAAAGGTTTAACAGAGTATGGGGAATGTTGGAGTTAACTCCGCCCCCTCTGATGGACTTGGTGCCTCTGGAGAAAGGACCCAAGAAAAGAATGGCTGAAGCCGGAGCTTCAAGCTCCGCAAGGACTCCGATGAAGAAGGTGGCTCGGAAGCCAAAAAATCTCGCACCTTTGAATCCTGCGCCTTCGAGCTCAAGAACCTCAATCTCTGGTTCTAAAGAAGATGAAGGTATATTATTAGTGAGATTGATTGATGAAGATGCAGCTCAACGAAATATTCACATTGAAGATACTGCAGGTATATCGGAGCCCCAAGCTAACATTGAAGAAGTAAGAGCTCCGGATACTCAAGAGGAGCAAATCGAAGCCCCTATGGGTGAAGATGAAGTCGAAGTTCCTGCAACTTCAGTTGTGGAGGAAAGGACTGCTCACGGAGATGCTCCGACAGCAGAAAATTTAACTGTGGATTCAGATGATGACTTCACCTTCGATCCTCCGAGCAGTCCAGTGCTCGATCTCCCGCAGAATGTCGAAGGTAAATTTCGCATAATTCTTTATCATTTTCTGCAAAATTATACAATGTATAATATTTTTGTTTTTGCAGAGCCTCTTGCTGTAGAAGTACATCACGAAGACACAATTCAAAGGCCTTCGACAACTTCGGAGCCACACCCGGAGATTACTCAACAGGGGCCTGGAAGGGGTAAAAGGCACATAGAGCCTCTCCCTACTCAAGGATCAACTTCGTCTGAATCAACAGATGAAAGTGAATCAACTGAGGGGGGGGGCCATCTTCGGAAGTTCCAAGGACCTCAGGAGAACACTCCGGAGCTTCGCCAAACAGGGAAGACCAAAAGGCTTCGGCTCTGCTCCCTCTTTTAACTCCTTTTTTGGAGCAAAGAAGAGGACTTCGGACTTTGCTCAAACCTTTAGGTCGAGTGAGTCGAGAAGTTGGGGAGACAGAGCTGGTAGCAAAATTAAGCAAGGCGAAGAATTCAGAGCTCAACGTTGCTTTAGAACGAGCAGCCTACCAGGTACGGAGCACCTTCGAACTGATATCTTTTAGCGAATTATATTGGGTTCGAAGTACATCTTCGAACCAGCAGCAAATTATAAATGAATAATTTCTTACTTCAGTTTTTTCTTCTTAGCAAGCGGTCTTGGCCCGCGCTGCAGCTTTATCGAACGAAAATGAAATTGCTCAGCTTCGGGAAGAAAATGAAGCTCTTAAACGCAACTTATCTTTCTCCGAAGCTAGAGTACTTCAAATGGATAATGTGATTTCGGCGGAGCGTAGGGCCAGACAGGGCTTGGAGGCTGTTAATAAAGAGTTCGAAGCAGAAAGAATTGTGCTTCGGGCTGAAATTCAAAAGATGCGGCTGGAGCATGCTAGTGCTGGGTCCGAACTTGTAAGGCTCCAAGAGGAAACTAGCCAACTCCTAAACCAGAAGAAAGATCTAATTACGGAGAATGCTAGGATTTCCGGAGTTTTGGCAGAAACGACTTCGAGCAAGGATGCACTAATTGAAGAAAAGCTCAAGTCGGAGAAGGTGGCTACGGAGGTCATCGAACAGATGCTAGGTGTTCTGGAGTACTTCGGTACTACTGGATCACTTCCTTCGGATGACAATGTGACTCTGCTGCGCCGGTTAAAGAGGATCCAAGGAGCAGCGAAGCAAATGAAGATGGCAGGCATGCGTTATGGAGAACTCTCCGGACAAGTGTCTGCCCTCGGATTACTTCGTTACTACGAGGATTTGGGCCGAACAATCACTCCGAGCGCAGAGGGTTCCGTTACCTTCGACGATGAGCGGCTTTTGAATCCTTCCGAAGGCGTGACTGCCGCCTGGCGAGCCTTTCAAACCTCATGGAGAGCCGAAGGTCGTTCTGCGATCAAGGCTTGGATCGATGAAGGCCAACGTCAGAAGCAAGTTCGGAGTCAAGCTTCGAGCAGTCAGCCTCCTCCGAACCCGCAGGTTTAGGAATTATTTAGGATTTTTTGATTATGTAAAGCTCATGCTTGTAAATATTTATCAATGAAAGTCTTGTTTGTCATATTTTTAGGCTTTGCCTCTTATGGAAGATATCGAAGTGTTAGAGCTTAACAACGAACTTCGCTCATTGTGGAACACCTTCGAACTTCTAAAGAGTTATAAGCGTCCTCGATTTCTTATTCCTCGAGATGACTCCGGCGTAATTGCGCCCGAAGTAATCAAAGACGTATTGTCTTATATTAAAGAGGAAGATAAAGAAGTTGACGCAAACACCTCGTCTTCTGAAGACACTAATTGGTCTGAAGACGAAGGTGAAGCTCGAAATAAAAGATCTGAAGATCTTAGAAGCTGGGAAAGAAGCCCCGAGCGGCTTCGAACTTGGGCCGAGCTTCAACAAGAGCAGAAGGATTTTAGAGCTTCGAAGGGGAGGAAGAGAGTTAAACGTAAAGTTCTTAGAACTTCTGATGTTGGAATTAGTCATTCCACCCCTAGCTCTCGGGACCGAAGAGGTCTCCGATTCCTTCTTGGTATAGATACCAATTTTTCATAGTGTAATCTGTAAACACGTTTGTTTTAATAGTAAATGCCGATTTAAAATTGTCTCCATATTTACTAGCCCCTCTTTGGGTATAAGCAACTTCGAAATGTATTCAAAGATGGTTATGCGCAAAGAAAAAACTTCGGAGTACAATTTTTTGGGGGTTCGGAGCCCCTCTGTCATTTAAAGATCTTTTGAAATCTTATGAAATGTCTTCGACTTTTTGCCGTCAGAAGAATGGTAACTTAGTACCTTTGTTTTACAAAAGAAATCAATTGAGATAACTTTCAGGACACTTTAGTGTCTTAAGAAATTTGTCACTTTGGACTTATGTTAACAGACATTCGAAGCTCATGGCTCAAATGTTGTTTTGCTTTAGCCACCTTCGGCTTGTCTTTGCGATCTCTGACGAACCAATGGTTCGGAGTTTTGCAATGGTCTCTTTGGACTCTTTTTACGGATGTCTACCAGCCAATGGCTTGGACTCCGTATAATTTAGCCACCTTCGGCTGTTTTTGCAGAAGTCTACCAGCCAATGGCTTGGACTTCGCAGATTTTGGCCACCTTCGGCTCTTTTTACGGAAGTCTGCAAGCTGTAGCTTGGACTCCGTAGATTTTGGCCACCTTCGGCTCTTTTTACGGAAGTCTACCAGCCAATGGCTTGGACTCCGTAGAGTGTGGTTTTGGGCTCTTTTACGGATGCCTACAAGCCGGTGGCCTGGGCTCCGGATTATGTCAGCCCCCACGTCGGAGGCTTCGAACTTTATGGGTTCGAAGTCCGAAAATACAACCCAGCTTAATGACACTTCCCTCTCGGTCGACCCCGCGGTTCCAGTGCGTCCACTCGGAAGCTGGAAGTCTATGAGGGGAAGGCAACTATCAGGGTCATATGCTTTATTAATTTAGAGGTGATTACAAGCGAATTACAAGGAGCCCTTATGCGAAGTATCGCTTTAGGTGCTCCGCATGCCAAGTATGTGCTAACTCTTCACCTTCTAAATTAGCTAATTTAAATGAACCGGGGCGCCCTGAGCGGACAATTAGATATGGACCTTCCCATTTATTGCCTAACTTCCCTGGTGCTATAATGCTTCGTAAAACAAGATGACCCGGCCTTAACTCGCTGAGCTTAACCTTCGGGTCATACCAAGTCTTCGTCTGCTGATGATACTTTGACAAATTAGCTACAGCTCGAAGTCTTGTTTCTTCTGACAAATCTAACGAAGCTTGTCTTTCTTCTTCAATGTCTGGTTCGGTGCTGCGAAATGATCCCCCTTTGAGCTCCGTTGGAGTCATAGCTTCATCTCCGAATAGTAGTCTGAACGGAGTAAAACCTGTGGACCTTGTTTGCGTAGTCCGAATGGACCACAGAATCTTCGGAAGCTCTTCGGTCCACAGTCCCTTTGATAATCCTACTATTCTTCGATTTAGCCCTGATAAAATATTTCCATTGGCTCGCTCTACGGCTCCATTCGACTGAGGATGTCTCACTGCAGCAAAACATAGCTGAATGCCTAGGTCTTCGCAAAACTTCCTGAAGGGTTCTGCGTCGAACTGTGTTCCATTATCAACTGTGAGATATCTAGGCACTCCGAACCGGCAAATAATGTTCTTCCAGAAGAATTTTTGTACATTATTCGAAGTGATAGCTGTTAAGGGCTCTGCTTCTACCCACTTAGAAAAATATTCAATAGCTACCACTGCGAACTTCAGATTTCCCTTTGCTAACGGAAAGGGACCAATTAGATCCATACCCCATCTGGCCATAGGCCATACCGGAGCAATGACTTGAAGAGCTGTTGGTGGGCGATGACTCCGTCGACCCATCCACTGGCATCCTTGACAAGTGCGGACCAAGCTCTCCGCATCAGCTGTTATTGTGGGCCAATAAAGCCCCTGGCGAAGTGTTTTTCCTGCCAGAGCTCTAGGGGCTAAATGGCTTCCACAAAGGCCTTCGTGAATTTCTCGAAGAATTTCTTGGCCTTCGGCTTGAGATATACATCGGAGTAGAGGGGAACATACTCCGGCCTTGTATAATATACCGTTGATTAACTGATAGTTTCTTGCTCTGAGCTTTAATCTTGACAACTGGGGCTCTTCGGGCAAATTTGTTCCTCCTTGCAAGAGTTCTATGATCGAATCTTTCCAATCTGCACTAGGAATGCAAAGAATCTCCGCAGAGGCAATTTGTGGCACCGAAGGTATATTGAGCTCCTCATAAAAGCTTCTTCAGGCACATCCACAGCTCCGGCTGCAGCCTTCGCTAAAATATCCGCTTGCACGTTTTTAGCTCTTGGTATACTCCGAATGGAAATACCCTTGAAGTGTGCTTCGATTTTGCGGATTTCTTCCAAGTACTTTGCAAGCTGTGGATGTCGAACTTGAAAACTTTTGTCTACGTGCCCTGCTACTATCTGAGAATCTGTTTTTATAATTATTCTTGTAGCCCCTAGAGCACGTGTTTTCCGGAGTCCCAATAAAATCCCTTCATACTCCGCTATATTATTGGTAGACTTAAAGTTGAGTCTTGCGGAGTACATTGCTCTTTGCCCTGACGGTGAAATCAACACTGCCCCAATGCCTGCTCCGGATGCTTGGAAAGCCCCATCGGAGTAAACAGTCCAAACTCCGTCATTTGATTTCTCCGGAGTCAAATTCGCAGGTGGAGTCCACTCTGCTACGAAGTCTGCTAGGACTTGGGATTTAATAGCTGTCCTTGCCAAGAAAGATATGTCGAAGGGTGCTAGCTCGACTGCCCACTTTCCAATCCTTCCAGTGGAATCTTTGCTTCGGAGCATATCTCCTAAGGGATACGAAGTTGGTACAATTACATTGTGAGCCAAAAAATAATGTCTTAGCTTCCTCGAAGCCATTATCAGAGCATAAACGAACTTCTCGAGTTCGGAGTATCTTGTCTTCGCTCCTGACAATGCTTCGGATACAAAATAGACAGGATTTTGAACCAACTTCCCATTGAAATCCACTTCTCTAACAAGGACTGCGCTGACAGCTGAACCTGTAGCTGCAAGATACAGGAGTAGGGTTTCGTCCGCAATAGGCACCGTGAGTGTAGCAAGATTGCTGAGATAATCTTTAATATCTTCGAAGCTTTTCTGACACTCCGGTGTCCATGCAAAATCTTCGGACCCTTTCAAAGCTTTAAATATTGGCAAGCTCCTCTCCGCAGACCTTGATAAAAACCTGCTAAGTGCGGCCAGACGTCCAGTCAGCTTTTGCACTTGCTTTAAATTCTCCGGAGGAGCCATCTTCTGCAGCGCAGTTATTTGAGTAGGGCTAGCTTCAATTCCCCTGCTTGAAACTAAATACCCTAACAACTTTCCAGCCTTAGCTCCGAATATACATTTTTCGGGGTTAAGACGGATCCCACATGCCCGAAGGCTATTGAATGTTTCTGCTAAGTCTAGGCTATGTTGGTGCTTTAAAGCACTCTTTATTACAATATCATCCATATAGGCCTCCACATTGCGACCTAGTTGATGACCTAGAGCCTTAGCAACTAATCTTGAAAAAGTAGCCCCGGCATTTCTTAGGCCGAAGGGCATTCTTACATAGCAGAAGACTCCCGAAGGAGTTACAAAGCTTGTCTTGATTTCATCTTCGCGCTTCAACCATATTTGATGATAACCAGAATACGCGTCAAGGAAGCTTAATAACTCCGAACCTGCAGTGGAGTCAACCAGTTGATCAATTCGGGGCATGGGGTAGGGGTCACGTGGGCATGCTTTATTCAGGGATGTGAAATCAATGCACATGCGCCACTTCCCGGAAGACTTCTTCCTGATGAAGACTGGGTTGGCTAACCATTCTGTGTGAGCCACTTCTCTGATAATCCCAGCTTTCAACAGTTTTTCAACTTCGTCCTTAGCTAGAGCAGCTCTCTCTGCGGACATCTTCCGGAGTCCTTGTCGAACAGGCCGGTCCTTCGGGTTTACAAGTAAACTGTGTTCAATGATATCCCGATCGACTCCGGTGATATCTTCGTCAGACCAAGCGAAGACATCCAAATTTTCTTCCACGACCTTTTCTAAGGAGGTTGCAATTTCAGGAGGTAAGTCTTTACCAAATTGAAAAGTGTATTCTTTACCATCTTTAACAATGAC
Organism: Zizania palustris; assembly: GCA_019279435.1. Lineage (NCBI taxonomy): Eukaryota > Viridiplantae > Streptophyta > Magnoliopsida > Poales > Poaceae > Zizania > Zizania palustris. The sequence goes on along the minus strand of JAAALK010000283.1, from coordinate 14,551,799 downwards.
CTTCGTTGCAATCTCCCCTTCGGGACTTGGTCTCGGAAAAGACTTCTTCGAAGCTTCGGAGGAGGCTGAAAAAATTTCTTCATTATCCTGCACACTGTTTACTTGCCTCGGATCAAGAGGGGGACCGTGACCATATTCTGCCCTCCGAGCAATGGCTTGATCTCCGAAGATTGTTAGGACTCCTGCTTGTGTGGGCATCTTCATGCACAAGTAGTTGTGATGCGCCACAGCTCCGAACTGATTCAACATGCCCCGTCCGAAAATGACATTATAAGCATACGGGGCATCTACCACATCAAAGATAACTTCTTCAGTTCGGGCTAATAAACCTTCTCCGAAGGTAACTTCCAGGCCTATCTGGCCAAGTGCATCAAGCGGAGGTCCTGCGAAGCCTTGCAGAGGACGAGCCGCTGGGAGGAGATGCTTCCTGGAAATGCATAACTGATCGAAGGCTTGCACAAAAATGATATCTGCCGAACTACCTCCGTCAATTAGCACCCTTCGGACTTCAGTCCCTGCAATATCAGCAGTGATAACCAATGGATCTGCGTGCGGGAACTTAATACCAGCTGCATCCTCTGCAGAGAAAGATATTGGAACATGAGACCACTCCGGCATTGCAGCTGCAGATGACGAAGTCCCAATATGACCTACTTCCCTAACGTACTCTCTTCGCTGTCTCTTGGACATGCTTCCGAGGGTACCTCCTCCGGAGATAGGGAGAACTACTCTTTTTCCTCTATCTTGCCCTTCCTCTTGCTTCGGAGGTGGCATAACATTGGCCACCGGAGGGTGCCTTGCAGCATCGAAACTTTCTATTCGCGCCACAGCCTGGACTGGCTCAGGGCGCGTTGCTGCTGGACTTCGGTCAGTACTGCCTCGACCCGAAGTTCTCTCCAAGTACTCTCCCCTTAGGTTAAGGATAGCCTTGCAAGTGTCAGTTGCATGGCTTCGATTTTCTCCATGAATACAGCAAAAAAGGGCCTGGCCTTTGCCAGCCGTTTTCCCTGGCGGCCTCCAGCCGCTGGCCTTGTTCCCCGCAGACTGTGGAGCTCTTGGTGCAAACTTCTGTGGGGTGCAATATTCAAGACTTCAGAGCGAGGGTGCTTTTGCCCTCTTCTTCGATCATGTTGCACTTCGAAGACTGGTTCCTGCGGCTGTGCCGAAGTCTTCACTTCTGTTTTAACTTCTTGCAATATTGTCGAAGTAGCAGCAGTCCTCCGAAGCCAACCCTCTTCTGACCTCGCATACTCCTCGAAATATGACATCAACTGTGAGACTGAGGAGATGCTCTTCCGATGCAGTTTATCCAGAAGGCCTTGATGACTGACGCCTTCCCGAGCCGCATCAACCACTGAGGATGTGGACAGCCCCCGAATTTGCGACTTTGTATGAGCGAAGCGCTTAAAGTACTGCCTCAATGTTTCTCCGGGGAGCTGTTTCACTTGGAAAAGGCTTCCTGTTGACATAGGAGGCACGAAGGTGCCCTGAAAGTTACTTATAAACTTCCTCTTTAACTGCGACCACGAATTGATTGATCCTGGCTTTAAAGACCAGAACCATCTCAACGCCACTCCTTGAAGAGCTAACGGGAAGCACTTCGCCATAGTGTCTCTGACTCCGCCGCTAGCCTCAATCGCTAGGGCATAAGAACGCGCGAACTCTCCGGGATCTTCATCTCTGGCATACTTGCAGAGCTTCGAAGTTTTAAACTTTGGATCAAAGCGAACCTTCTGCAGCTCGGGATGCAACGGAGATTCATTGTCGTAAGAGGCGTTCTCCGGGGCTTCGGGATAATCAAGATCGTCGTCTTCGGGCACTTCTGGGATAGTTGGGATGGCTTGAGAGCGAAGCCTGTCCGCAGCTTCTTGTCGCCATCTTGCTACCTCGGCTTGAAGGTTGGCCATTTGAGTGGCCATATCTCCAAGGCTATCTTCATCTCCTCCGGAAGGACCTTCCGGGTCTTGAGAATTGGTAGGATCAGTTCGAATCGGTATAGAGGGTGGAGAAGTGACTCCGGGCTGTCGAAGTATGGAAGGGGTTGGCGGAGAGGCTTCGTATGTCCGAGGAATAGAAGCCCCTTCCGGAGTTTGCGGAGGGAAAGCCGAAGACCCTCCGACTTCAACTGTGTCGAAGGGTATCTCTCCGGAGATTCGAGAGGACCTCCGAGTGGGATTGCGAGGTGCGCTCCGCTTCGGAGGCATGATGTAAGAAATTGGTAGAGAACGAAGTTTTTCGGACTAGGTTCCCCACGGACGGCGCCAACTGTTGGCGTAAAAGATTACGCTAACAGGTTTCTGTAGAAAAGAAACTAACAAACGAAGTGTTTGTGAAGCAAACTGTTCTAAGCCTACAAAAGGATAATAACTTAGAATAGTTCGAAAGTGTGTATTGAATAACTTGTATTCGGTCCCTATTACAAGGTGAAATGGGGGGTATTTATAGGCCCAAACATTAAGGAAAAGACCTATTTACCCCTCTATTACAACCGTCATAGTGGAAACTATGCGATTCCCTTAATAGGGCTAAAATGGTAAAAGACTAATCTAATGAGAAAGAAAATAAGTCCTCCATCTTAGCTGGCAAAAAAGATCTTGGAAAGCTTTAGTTCGAAGATGTACTTCGAACCAAGGCCTATCTTCGTGCTTCGAACCGGATTCCGGGCATCTTCGAAGATGATCTTCGGAGAACCTTCGAACTGGCTGACTGCCTTTATGTTGCTTCGGCAATAACCCCGAAGATGAGATATTTTCCCCCAACAGCATGAAAGTCGTCTCCTCTACCACCACCTACACGATGTGGCCTGGCCTCCAGCCTCTCCGCACGTCGAGGAACTCTTAGTCTACCACCCTGCTGGTAGAACTGCTCCTGGCCACCACGAGCTCTCTCTACTCTCTCAACCCGCTTCCTCCTGAAGCAAAACTCCGCAAGATGCCCGTCTCCCTGACAATACTCACAGTGGTAGGTGGGCTTCTTGGGATGTGGTAGAGGCTTGGGGTTCTTGGGCTTAGTGGTGTTGGGTGTAGTCTCCTTGGTGTGAGAGGGTCCAGGTAGAGAGTCTAGAGAAGTGCGAAGATGTTTGGGCTTTGGAACCCAGATGGGCTTCTTGGGTGGAGCTTTAGGCTGTTCTTGGAATACTCCATCCTTGGGCTGACTAGCCTAGAAAGACTTAGTGGAGTGAGTCTTGGGGTATCTCCGTTCAGGAGTCATTTTACTCCACTCCACTACCTGGCTAATGGCACTCTCAAAGTCAGCCTTGGTGTAGGTGTAGCCTACCCCAAACCCATCCTACCTCTTAAATTGCTGGATCATCATGTCGAGCTGTGGCTCTCTGGCACTCACCCAACTCAGGATTTGACGAAGGTAAAAATTCTCATTTTGGACATCAGCTAGCTCCTCTCTCAAGGAAGCTAGTACCTCTACCTGAGACAAGCAGGTCTCACACTCTATCAACCTACACAGACTTCTCGGCTTTCAGCTTGATCAACTCCAATCTAAGAGACAAGCAGTTCTCACAGACAGTGGGTGGAACTGATAGTGTCTCAAGCTCTAGCCTAGTATGCTCCAGCTCAGCTCTAGCTCTCTCCAAATTTCTCAAGTGCTCATCACCCTTGGCTTTCAGCTCAGCTAAACTAGCTAGATGAGATGGGCAATCAGCACAGGGCACGACGATAGTGGCATGAGCATCTTTTAGCTCCAGCTGAGCGCTCTCAAGCTCAGTGGCCAAAGCGTCCCTCTCATCAACCCTTTCTGTGTACCTTGACTTCAGAGTCATCAGGACACACAGCAACACCTCACACTTTGGGCACTCACAGCTATCACCCAAGCAAGGGGAAGAAGATAGACTCTCAATTCTGCCGTTGGCCACGGCAAACTCACTCTCAAGTTCATCAATCCTCTTCTTAGACCCTCTAAGCAGTTTTTCCCGATATTTCAACTCCAGACGATTACTTTCAAGTAAATCAACGATTTCTCATTCGTAAGAGGATACCTTCTCATTTTCATCGTCGTCAGAGTCGTCGGAGGAGCCCTTCTCTTCCTTATCCCCAAGAGCCATTGAGCGTAAGCTCTTGCGGGATCTTCGGCGTTGATGTGAGCGTCTCTTCGGTCTATCCCCGAAAGCCATGAAGCAGAGGCCCGCCGGATCATCCTTGTCCTTCCCCTTCCTGACGACAATCTCCTCATCGCTTGAGCTCGATGAAGAGGAAGAAGACGTGGACCGCTTGGAGTAGCTTTTCTCCATCTCGGCGAAGAAGGCCTTGTCGCGTATCTTGTTCTCACGTCGGTAGTCCTTCAGGGCCATTCCGAAGAATCTGGTCTTTGGCTTGCCCTTTGTGAAAGAGGAGCTGTCGTGCTTGCCGGAGTCGTAGAAGCCACCACCGGTGCCCTTCTTATGACCATTGCGCTTGGGGAAGTCGGCGATGAAGTGTCTTGGGTCACCACACTCAAAGCACCCGGATTTTGTGCCGTGTCTTTTGAACATTCTCTTGTCATAAACACGACGCACCCGGTCGTTAAAAAGACACAGTTCATCATCTCCTAACGACTTGAGCTAGTCCTCAGTGATAGACATCAAGGAGAACCCAGCACAGCTCACAGAAGAGGGGTCAGCAGAAGGTGTAGCAAGGGCCAGGATTTTTGATCCAGAGCCAGTGAGATTTGATCTCAACTGGGTATCAACCTCAGTAGCCTTCAGCTTGCTAAACAACTCAGAGATTGTTAAGGTATCATAAGATGTGCTCTCAATGATAGAGGATACCTTGATCTCCCAAATCTTAGGGTCCAAGGTATGGAGAACCTTGAGCGCCTGCTCATGATCTGAGACTAACTGAACACCCTTAGCCTTGTTGGCCTGAAGCTTGTTTATGATCGATTGAAAACGACCAAACAACGCTTCAACAGATTCACCCGGCTTTTGTGTGAAATTCTCATAGAGCCGAGTCTTGACCTGGGCTGTCCCCTCATGGTGTGCCTGAAGGGTAGCCTAGATCTCTCTCGCAGTGGTGAGATGGCTCACACGCTCAAATTCAGTGGGACCTAAACCAGAAAACAAAATGTTCACCGCTTTGTTGTTGTTCTGATGTTGAGCGATAATATCAGGAGAATTACTCTTAGCAACAGGTAACACCGCGAAAGTAGCGTGAACACAAATGTCCTAGATGTTCGAGCTTTGGCTCATGAGATAGGCTCGCATGCGAGTCTTCCAATAATTATAGCCATAAGCTTCCAAGGACGGGACCTTTCCAGGAGATGTCATGATTACTACTAGGGTTTAGAACCGGTTAAGGTATGGAAAAACCCTAACCAGGCTCTGATACCACTTGTAGGACCGAAAGTAGTGACCAGAGGGGGGTGAATGGGCGCCTAAAAAATTCTTTCGAATCGATGGCCTGCTCCCAACACCCATCGCACCTCAACAGACTTAGCAGGGAAACGTAGACAGATCGTCAAGACCTAAAATGATCTAGCCTAAAAACAAGCGGTGTCCTAATCGAAAAGACACCAACATAGTGCTAATAAGCAGATTAATCAAAGCATTTAAAACATGGGCAGATCAAGGTTCACAGAGATAAATCATCACTGCAATTAATCTGAATGCACGTAAAAAGAGATGAGTCTTACTGTTCAAAAATTTGTCTCCTGTTCGGTACTTGACGAAGCCTGTTCGAAGTGGACGTGTGAAGCCTGATGTTGTAGAAGTCCGTGCAGTATGTAGAGCGAAGTGTGAGGCTACCGAAGCCTGCTTCGAAATGCACACTTTGAAGCTTCGAAGCTTAACACAGGAAAAAATCAACTTCGAAGCTAAACAGAAAAATCGAAGCCTGCAACGCAACCTTCGAAGCCTGATTGATCGAAGTATAACCACCGAAGTAGTGACCTCCGAATCACAGACTAGCCAACACCAAGAAACTTCGAAGGCAACAAAAACGAGCTAAGGGACCCACGTCAAAACAGACTAACTTCGAACCGGAGCAAAGCCTACTTCGTGGTACAGAAACAAACTTCGATCTCGTATACACAAAGCAGCGAAGTGTGCTTTGACATACTTCGGTCCGAAGTATGCTTCGAATATAAAATGTCGAAGCTAAAATTCACAGCTTCGCATGATAGATCGAAGCTACCTTCGCAAAATACAAAAGCACAGTTTTCTGACAAAGCCTCAAGAACACGCTGGCAAGGCTGTAGCTCGCAAGATTAAGCAACTTGCTGCAGATGCCTAGACTGAGTACCTGTCGGCTAGAGGCAAAAACTCAGAGCAACAAAAAAAAATTGCCTAGAAGCTATATCACAGGCTAATGCTATAGAGACAGTACTAGGCTACTCCCGTTCTTTGCCATGTGCAACTAAAGAACAGGTCTGCCTGCCGAGCTATAAAAAATGAAGAACTGCGAACTCCAACGAAGCCTAGCAAAACTAGCTGCAAATAAAAAATCGACCTAGGCTGCAGCAAGCTATAGAACAGTCCTGCCGTTCTAGCCCATAGGCTGCTGCAGGAACCGCAGGAACTGAACACAAGCAAGCACTAGCAAAAACGAATAAACAACTCGGATGAAAATGCACAGGATGATGAGTACAGAAACATTGTGGCGGAAAAACTTTTGGCGATTCACTCAGATCAACAGAAATGAACAGAGCACGTAAACCGAGAGCATGGATCCATAGTAACAAACGAAGGCAAAGAAACAGAGAGAATAAACCTAATCAGCTGGTTTCTTGACGTGCTCGATGGAAACACTGGCGGCGGAGAACAAAAACCACCAGGAGAAAGAACACCAAAAGTGACCCAATCTTTTTGATTAGTAAAGTAATTTCTGAAAGGGTAACCCTAACCCTAGGGATTGGGGCCCTATTTATAGGCAGCCCAATAGCCTAGGGAAATACCAAAAGACCCTTAGGGTTTTTACAGACGCTGAAATAAAATGGAAAAGACCAAACTGCCCTTAGGATATTTTTACACACTCAACTGACTGACTATGGGCCTAAGGACAAAATAGTAAACTCCTATTTACAAATGACTTATCCTGAAGCGGAGCTTTCGTAGCGACTACGGCTTCACCTCAGAACGGTCTGATCCAAGATTAGCGGTCGTCAGTTTTGCGCCGAAACTGAAAAAGCGTCCACCGACTTTGAACCAGGTACCCGGATTGGGCCGGCCCGATTCCATAGCTCTCTCAGCCCGGCAATCGATCGCCGCTCGTGTACCTGAGTCAATCCTGGTCAACAGCCCAGTGGATCCTCTGCTGCTCTAGCCCATGTACCCGGATTGGGCCAGCCCGACTTTGCGGCTCCTCTGCCCGACAGTCGCTCGCTGCCCGAGTACCTGAGTCACAAGCGGCCCAGACGCAGCAGTTCTTCTCTCCACTTCTTGTCCTCTTTGACTTCCGTTGACAATGACTCATCACATCTGGAGCCATGAGGCCCACAATCTTCAGCATGGTGCCTCACTAGGCGGGCTAGTGCTGCAGCACTGCTGTTGGCTGGTTTTTTTTGCGTGAGGAGGACTCCAAGCTCAAGCGCACGGCAGGCTACGGCGGGAGGTCCTTTTGTTTGCGCACGGAGTCCAAGGAAAGGTGCAGCTGGCCGCAGTCTTCTGCACAGCAGGCGCACGGCCCACGGTGCGTGCGGCAGAAATTTTGTGTTGCCTCGGCTCGGCTGGTGTGGCGACAATCTTCAGCAGGAAGCAGAAGTCCAAGCGGGGCAGGGAAACAGCATCGGTTGGATCGTTTGCGGCGCGCGGCGACTTGAACGGCGATGCAGGTAAGTTTTTTTTATCTCCTATTTTTTAGTTAGATTAAATCTAGTTAGTAATTTCGTAGTTAATTTTTTTTAATCTGCTAAAATTTTATTAGTAATCTCGTATTATTTATTTAAGTATTTTTCATCTGTTCGTATAAAAAGAAAATATATATATATTAGTCACAGTAATATTTTTTATTCTAGATTTACATGCAATATATTAGTTTTATTTCTGAATTAATTTTTGGATGATCCATGTTTTATTCATTTGATTAGTATTGTATCTCTAGGTAGTGATCATGACTTCCTCTAGAAAAATCTCGTCCCTTGAAGCTTTTGGCTACACTTATTGGAAGACTCGCATGCGAGCCTATCTTATGAGCTAGAGTTCGGACATTTGGGATATTTGTGCTCACCCTACTTTTACTATACTTCCTGTTGCTGAGCGCGATTCTCCTGATATAATCGCCCAGCATCAAAACAATAGCAAAGCGATGAACATTTTATTCTCTGGTCTAGGTCCTAGTGAGTTTGAGCGTGTTAGCCATCTCGACACTGCTCGAGAGATCTAGGCTACCCTCCAGGCACACCATGAGGGGACATCTCAGGTCAAGGCTAGGCTCTATCAGACCTACCGGCGTGAGTATGAAAATTTCTCACAAAAGCTGGGTGAGACTATTGAGGCTTTGTTTGGTCGTTTTCAAATGATCATTAACAAGCTTTGGGCCAACAAGGCCGATCGTGATCAACTGGTCTCAGATCATGAACAAGCGCTCAAGGTTCTTCATACCTTGGACCCTAAGATCTAGGAGATCAAGGTTTCTTCTATTGTTGAGAGCGCTTCCTATGATACTTTGACTGTCGCAGAGCTTTTTAGTAAGCTCAAGGCCTCAGAGGTTGATATCCAGTTGAGATCAAATCTCACTGGTTCTGGTTCAAAGACTCTGGCCCTTGCGACACCGTCTGCTGATCCTACTGCCTTGAGTTGTACTGCTTTTTCTTTGATGTCTATCTCCGAGGATCAGCTTGATTCGCTAGGAGATGATGATCTGTGTTTGTTTAACATCCGGGTGCGACGTGTCTATGATAAACGAGTGCTTAAAAGACATGGCACAAAATCCGGATGCTTTGAGTGTGGTGATCCAGGTCATTTCATCGCCGACTACCCCAAGCGGAAGAATTACAAGAAGGGAACCGGCGGTAGCTCCTATGACTCCGGCAAGCACGACAACTCCACTTTCACAAAGGGCAAGCCCAAGACAAGATTCATTCTAAAGGCTCTAAAGGACTACAGGCGTGAGAACAAGAAGCGAGACAAGGCCTTCTTCACCGAGATGGAGAAAAGCTACTCCAAGATATCTTCGTCTTCCTCCTCGTCTTCAAGCTCAAGTGATGAAGAGATCATGATCAGGAAGGGGAAGGACAGTGACGATCCGGCGGGCCTCTGCTTCATGGCCTTCGGGGACAAGCCGAAGAGTCGCTCGCGTCATAGCCGAAGACCCCGCAAGAGCTTCTGTTCAATGGCTCTTGGGGATAAGGAAGAAAAGGGCTCCACCGACAACTCTGACGATGACGACGATGAAAAGGTATCTTCCTATGAACAAGAAGTTGTTAATTTACTAGAACAGAACCGTCAGGAGTTGAAGTATCGGGAGAAACTGCTTAGAGTGGCTAAGAAGATGATAGATGAGCTTGAGAGTGAACTTTCCATGGTAAATGGCAAGATTGAGAGTCTGTCTTCTTCCCCTTGCTTGGGTGGTAGCAGTGAGTGCCCGAACTGTGAGGTGTTGTTGTGTGACCTGACGACTCTGAAGTCCAAGTACACAGAGAGAGTAGATGAGAGAGACGCTATGGCCATTGAGCTTGAAAGCGCTCAGCTGGAGCTGAAAGATGCTCATGCCACTATCGTCGTGCCCTGTGTAGACTGCCCATCCCATTTAGCTAGTATAGCTGAGCTGAGAGCCAAGAGTGATGAGCAGGTGGGCGAGCTAGCTGGAGTGAGAGCTGAGCTGGATTAGACTAAGCTAGAGCTTGAGACCTTGTCAGTTCCACCCACTGTTTGTGAGAACTGCTTGTCTCTCAGATTGGAGTTGATCAAGCTAAAAGCTAAGAAGTTTGTCGAAGTTGATAGAGAGTGTGAGATCTTCTTGTCTCAAATGGAGGTGTTAGCTTCCTTGAGAGAGGAGCTAGCTGATGTTCAGAACGAGAACTTTTACCTCTGTTAGATCCTGAGTTGGATTAGTGCCAGAGAGCCACAGCTTGGCATGATGATCCAGCAGTTCAAGAGGCAGGATGGGTTTAGGGTAGGTTACACCTATACCAAGGCTGATTTTGAGAGTACCATTAGCCGAGCAGTGGAGTGAAGTAAGATGACTCCTGAACAGAGATATCCCAAGACTCACTCCACTGAGTCTTTTCAGGTTAGTTAGCCCAAGGATGGAGTGTTCCAAGAACAACCTAAAGCTCCACCCAAGAAGCAAATCTGGGTCCCAAAGCCTAAACCTCTCCACACTTCTCTTGATTCTTTACCTGGACCTTCTCACACCAAAGATTCTACACCCAACACCACCAAACCTAAGAATCATAAGCCTCAACCACATCCCAAGAAGCCTACCTATCACTGTGAGTTTTGTCAGAGAGACGGGCATCTTGAGGAGTTTTTCTTCAGGAGGAAGCGGGTTGAGAGAGCAGAGAGAGCTCGAGGTGGGCAGGAGCAATTCTAATAGCAGGGTGGTAGACAAAGAGTTCCTCGACGTAGAGAGAGGCTAGAGGCCAGGCCACGTCGTGTAGGTGGTGGTAGAGGAGATGGTTTTTATGACCATGCTCCAGAGGGTGGTTTTTGTTCCAGCAGAGCTCCAAATCGTTATGGATACGGTTTTGGACATCGTGGCCGTGATTTTAGGCAGAACAGAGGATCGCGCTTTGAGCCGCATTTTGGTCCAGACTCATGTGATTCCTTCTGCTTTCCTACTTATGAGCAGATGGCTCGACACTGGTTTAGCTCCTTTGCTAACCTGGTGTCGGACCGTTTGCTCCCACTCATGACCATTGATCTTGCAGGATCAAGGACTGGAGGACGTGTGGATCATGGATTCAGGATGTTCTCGCCATATGATGGGACACCGCAGATGGTTCTCCAGCCTCTCTCACCGAACTCCAAGGAATACATCACTTTCGGGAACAGTGGTCAAGGGAAGGTACGAGGTATTGGGTCGATTCGTATCTCTGATTAATTCTCTTTGAAGAAAGTTGCTTTGGTTGGAAACTTGAATTTTAATTTAATTTCTGTTTTGCAACTTCTTGAGGATGGCTTAGAGGTTCGCTTTAAGAAGGGCATGTCTTCTATTGTTGATTCTAGAGAATCTTTAGTTTGTCGAATCTTACCTTTCGGTAAGGTTTTTCGTATTGATTTCTCTAGTTCTTTTGGCCCTTCTCGCTGTCTGATGGCTGGATCCTCCTCTGAGCTCTGGAAGTGGCATAGGAGGTTAGGCCATTTGAGCTTTGATCTGCTGGTTAGATTGAGTTCTATGGATCTTATCCGAGGATTGCCTAAGCTTAAGATGGAGAAGGATCTAGTTTACCATCCCTATCGTCATGGGCAAATGGTTGTCGCTTCTCACGCACATGTGACTCAGGTGATGACTTCGTACCCGGGAGAGCTGTTACACATGGATACAGTTGGTCCATCTCGAGTACGCTCAGTCGGTGGGAAGTGGTACGCCCTTGTGATAGTTGATGACTTTTCTCGATTCTTGTGGGTTTACTTTCTAGAGTCTAAGGATGACACTTTTCAGTATGTTCATGACCTGATTTTGAAGCTGAAGAACGAGAACAATGGTCGGATGCGAGCAATTAATTCGGACAACGGCTCTGAGTATAAGAACTCTTAGTTCGTCAGCTTTTGTAGTGATCAGGGTCTTGATCATCAGTTCTCTGCCCCTTACACTCCCCCACAGAACGGCGTTGTGGAACGAAAGAACCGCACGCTAGTCGAGATGGCCAGGACGATGCTTGATGAGCATAGGACTCCTAGGCGCTTTTGGGCTGAAGCAATGAACACAACTTGCTATCTAGCCAACCGCATTTTTCTTAGAGCTTACTTAGGTAAGATGTCATATGAGTTGCGTTTTGATAGACAGCCTAAGGTGAGTCACTTGCGAGTGTTTGGATGCAAGTGCTTTGTACTCAAGAAGGGAGAGCATTTGGACAAGTTTGAGTCTCGTTGCTGGGATGGAGTCTTTCTTGGTTATGCTTTGCATTCTCGAGGCTTTCGTGTTTGGAACCTAGATTCTCAGCTGCTTGTCGAGACTTGTGAGGTTTCTTTTGATGAGTCCATGCCTTCGTTGACTCCTTCTTTTGAGCTTTCCGGAGATGATGAGCTTGGAGAGCCCATCTTCGAGGAAGATGATGACACTCCTGATGTTGATGAGTGTGGGCCCTCTACACAGCCTGCAGACCCCACACCTTCTGAGACTTCGACTGAGGATGAGGACAGACCTCTGATCACTCCTTCTACTTCGATCGAGCCTCCTCATCCGAGTCCAGAGGCACCAGTTGCTGACTTCGGTGAGATGACTTCTCAGCCGAGTCCAGAGGTGCTAGTTGCTGACTCCGGTGAGGTGACTTCAAAACACCTAGGATCCTGAGCAGTTCAGCGTAATCACCCCCACAGAGCTCATCATCGGTGATCTTACTGAGAAATCCTTACGTTCTTCAGTTGGTCTTTTGCTATGTTTGTTGAATCTGCATTTGTTACTACTTTTGAGCCCAGAGACATTTCTCATGCTCTTTCTGATTCAAATTGGATAAACGCCATGCAAGAAGATCTTGAAAACTTTGTTCACAATCGGGTTTGGACACTGGTTGAGCAGCCACCTGGATGCAACACCATAGGCACCAAGTGGGTGTTTAAGAACAAACAAGGTGAAGATGGGGTTGTGGTGCGCAACAAAGCTCGACTAGTGGCATAGGGTTTTTGCAAGAAAGAAGGTATTGATTTTGAGGAGACCTTCGCCCCTGTTGCCCGTCTTGAGTCCATTCGTATTCTTTTGTCCTTTGCTGCTTCTAAAGGTTTTAAGCTTTTTCAAATGGATGTCTAGAGTGCTTTTCTGAACGGGTATATAGATGAGGAGGTTTATGTTAAGCAGCCCCCGGTTTTGAGAACCCTAAGTTTCCTCGACATGTTTTCAAGTTGCAGAAGGCTTTATACGGTCTGAAGCAAGCCCCTAGGGCTTGGTATGATCGCCTAAAGCAATTTTTGTTGCGAAACAGTTTTGTAATGGGTTCTGTGGACAAAACTCTTTTCTTGCTCAGAGTTGGATCAGACTTATTGGTTGCTCATATTTACGTGGATGACATTATTTTTGGTGGTTCTACTAATGATCTTGTGTCCACGTTTTTTGAGCAGATGCACAGCGAGTTTGAGATGAGTCTCATGGGCGAACTCAATTATGTTTTAGGGCTCCAGATCAAGCAGACCAAGGACGGCATTTTCATTCACTAGTGTAAGTATAAACGGGACTTGCTGAAGAAGTTTGACATTGGTGGAGAGCTGAATCCTCAGATGACCCCAATGGGTACATCTGGCGGTCTGGACAAAGACGAGAACGGTGTCAAGGTCAACGAAAGAGAGTATCGAGGGATGATCGGATCGCTGCTATATTTGACTACGACGAGACCGAACATTCAGTTTGTCGTGGGTGTGTGCGCGCGTTTTTAGTCTTCACCACGCGCATCTCACCGGCAGGCTATCAAGCGTATTTTCAGGTATCTTACTTACGCTCCTGATTTAGGTCTTTACTATTCAGCATCATCGTCTCTTGATTTATCTGGTTTTTCCGACGCTGATTTCGGTGGGTGCTGGCTGGATCGCAAGTCGACTTCTGGTACTTGTCAGCTTCTTGGTTCTTCACTTATTTCGTGGTCTTCTCGAAAACAATCTGGAGTTGCGCTTTCTACTACTGAGGCTGAGTATGTAGTTGCTGCTAGCTGCTGCTCATAGTTGGTGTGGATGATCTCTACTTTGCGGGATTTTGGGTTGTTTTTCTCTTCCAGAGTTCCTTTATTTTGTGATAGCACTAGTGCAATTAGTGTAGGGAAAAACCCATGTCTTCATTCAAAAACCAAACATATTGATGTGTGTTTTCACTTTCTAAGGGATCAATATGAGAAAGGGGTCATTAATCTTGTTCATGTTGATACCCATCAGCAGTTGGCTGACATTTTTACCAAACCCCTAGATCAGTCTACTTTTGAGCGTTTGCGAGGGGATTTGGGAGTCGTGTATCCTTTTTAGGATACTTTGAGTCAGTTTTTCTTTCTTCCACTACAACAATCCAGGAAACTTCCGTCGGCCAAAGCCGACAGAAGTTAGCCTTTTCCCGACAGAAGAAGCTAACTTTCGTCGGCAAAAGGCTAACTTCCGTCGGCATTTGGCCGACGGAAGCGTGTAGACGGAAGCGGGGAAGAAGAGAGGAGAAGGGGAAAACCTAGGGTTAAACAAGGCACGGGCTAAGAAAAAGAGGCGCGGCCTGGGAAAAAAAAGCGCGCGGCTGGAAACTTAACTTTCGTCGGCCACATCTAAAGCCGACGAAAGTTAATTTTAACTTCCGTCGGCTTTAATGTTGCCCGACGGAAGTTAGGGGATTTATACCGGGCGAGGAAAAATGCCTCTATCTTCCGTCGACCACTGTGAAAAGCCGACGAAAGTTAGCTTAACTTCCATCGGCTCCTTTAGGCCGACGGAAGTTAGCTAACTTCCGTCGGCTTTTCGAAAAGCCGACGGAAGATAAAATAGCCGACGAAAATTTTCTGTTTTCTTGTAGTGTTCTTTACTTTTTTATTGAGTCTTTTTGTGTGCGTTCATATCATGCATAATCATATATCACATTTTGAGCTTGCTTCTGTTATATGATTGATCTGCTTTACTTGCTCTAGCTAGTATATGCTTGTGATTACTTGTCGATGATCATGTTATGTTTCAGTTCACATGATATATCTGATATTTGTCATATGTATGGCTTTTATGCTTTAAAATTGAAAAATGATCACCATTACTTCTGGTAACTAGCATGTGTAGGCTGAATGCTTTCGCTATCTTTTACATGCCTGGTAGCTAGATCCTTACTTAGATGCAGATATGCAACTTGGACATCTATATGCTTTAAACATGAAAAAATGTGTTATAAAAATGATAAAAATTCAGAAAAACGAAAAATTCATGCCTTTTATGGTTATTTGAAAAGATCCAGGTGGGTTTGCTTTGTCGCATTGCATTGTTCTGGACTGCTTACCATAGCACTTTGGTATGAACTAGGACGGTGTAATGTATGCCAAGACCAATGTCTTAAGCTTCTGATGGTCCAGCTCTGGCCGAGGCTTGGCTTGGTCGGTTAGCATAAGGTTGACATGCAAATAACCCTTGGCAGAAATGAAAAAGAAAAAGTCTGAAAAATTTAAAAAAAAAGATGACAAGTTTGCTGAAGCACTTTGTTCTGGACAATGCTTATCTTGGTAGATATCAGTTAGCTTTTGCATCTCATGCTTTACTTTGCTTGTCAACTAGAATATGTGGTGATGCTTTTGTTTGCAAAAATCGAAAAATGCTTGCTAATGACTCTCTTTAGATATCATCTGTTGCACTGATCATGTCATGTATCTTAGACAGTATATCTTTTGCTATACCTGTTAGATGTTGTAATTGCAGTCAATCATATCTAAGAAGCATGCTTTTTACACTCCACCTGCACCCCATTTGCATTCATGGCATATTTCGAGGGGGGGCTACATTTCAGGGGGAGTTTGTGTCTGTGTTTCTTTAGAGTGCATTTAGTCTCACTTGATGAGTTCAATTGTCAACAAGGGGGAGAAATTTTGGAGTTTAGGGGACATTTTTGTCTTTCTCTGGGATTTATTTCAGGGGGAGTTTTTCTCAGTCTCTTTTGCTTGTACTCTTTAGATATCCTTGTTGGTAGTTCTGAGATTGCACTTGTTTTTTAGTCTTTATTTTTGGTTAACTATAGTGACTGTTTCCTTGCTTGTGTTTGGCTTTTGGTCATTAAGGTTAAACTTTTATTTTATTTTCTTCTTTCTATTTTCTTTTGTTTTTGTTTTCGTATTTCCACATGTTTTGCAGGTTCCGAAGAACTACTGAAGAGGGTGTTGACAATGCACTCATCAAGGGGGAGATTGAGGAACCATGTTGAAGAGCATGGGTCTTATTCTCCACATGTGATGAGTGATTGTCAACGAAAGTCAAAGAAGAGACATGAAGACCTGTCGTGTCTGGGGCGCGTGTGACTCAGGTACACGGGCAGCGAGCGACTACCGGGCAGAGGAGCCGCGGAGTCGGGCTGGCCCAATCCGAGTACATGGGCTAGGAGCGGTAGAGGATCCACTGGTCTGTTGACCGGGGTTTGACTCAGGTACACGGGCAGCGAGCGATTGCCGGGCTGAGGAAGCTGCAGGATTGGGCCAGTCCAATCTGGGTACCCGGTGCGAAGACGGTGGAAGCTTTGTCAGTTTCGACGCAAAACTAACAACCGATGATTATCTTTATTTAGGATATTAATATTCAGTATTTAAGTCCAAAATATTTGTTATTCGAGTCAGTTGAATTTTCTAAGGGTATTTTAGTAATTTCGAATTTTATTTTAGAGTTAGTGTAATTTACCCTAGGCGTAAATTAGTCTTTTCCTGTATTAGTAGGCTGCCTATAAATAGGCCCCAACCCCCTAGGGTTAGGGTTGACTGTTTTTCAGAATTAATCTATAGTCCACGAATTCGGTTTAGCTGTAAGTTTTTCGGATCTGCAAATTTTTCCGCCACTGTCGTCGAAATTTTTCTCCTTATGTTATTTGTCTCTGGCGCGGCCGAAGTAGCGCAGCTGCGACAGCTATCGCTAGCACGCGAGGAAAAGTAGCGGCAGTAGCATCCCAAAGCAGAGGCGTCAGCGCTCTTGGCCTGCGTGGAGGAGTGGGACCCATTGCTTGTGTTCTTCCCGAGGCATCGCAGAAGCTAGCACACCACTGCGTGGCTACGATGTTTTCACAGCAGCAAGCTATGCGTACAGCCTAGGCTAGCTAGGCGGGCTAGTGCTGCAGCGCTGTTGTTGGCCGGTTTTTTTGCGTGAGGAAGACTCCAAGCTCAGGCGCACGGCAGGCTACGGCGGGAGCTCCTTTTGTTTGCACACGGAGTCCAAGGAAAGGTGCAGCTGGCCGCAGTCTTCTACACAGCAGGCGCACGGCCCACGGTGCGTGCGGCAGAAATTTTGTGTTGCCTCGGCTCGGCTGGTGCGGCGACAATCTTCAGTGGGAAGCAGAAGTCCAGGCACGGCAGGGAAACGGCATCGGCTGGATCGTCTGCGACGCGCGGCGATGCAGGTAAGTTGTTTTTTATCTCCTATTTTTTAGTTAGATTAAATCTAGTTAGTAATTTCGTAGTTAATTTTTTTTAATCTGCTAAAATTTTATTAGTAATCTCGTATTATTTATTTAAGTATTTTTCGTCTGTTTGTATAAAAAGAAAATATATATATATTAGTCAAAGTAATATTTTTTATTCTAGATTTACATACAATATATTAGTTTTACTTCTAAATTAATTTTTGGATGATCTATGTTTTATTCATTTGATTAGTATTTTATCTCTAGACTGCAATATAAATATTTAGTGATATATCTAGGTGTTTTTATTTACTGCAGTATTTTTATTTAGTTTATCTTTAATATCATTTCAATTAAGACACCGGTCATTTTTTAGGCTAGAAAAACTTAAAATTCATGTGATCTGCCTTGCTATTGTTATTTGGTTGTCGAGGTGCATTGGGTGTTAGGATTAGGTCATTGATTTGTAAGATGAGAAGTCTATTTAGATTGATGGAGAGTGTGAGATCTGCTTATCTCAGGTGAAGGCGCTAACTTCCTTAAGAGAGGAGCTAGCTGATGCTCAGAATGAGAATTTTTACCTTTGTCAGATCCTGAGTTGGGTGAGTGCTAGAGAGCCTCAGCTCGACATGATGATCTAGCAGTTCAAGAGGTAGGATGGTTTGGAGTAGGTTACACCTACACCTAGGCTGATTTTGAGAGCGATGTGAGTAGGGCTTTAGAGTGGAGTAAGTTGACCCCCGAGAAGAGATATCCCAAGACCCACTCCATTGAGTCCTTTTAGGACAGTTAGCCTAAGGATAGTGTCTTCCAAGAGAAACCTAGAGCTCCACCAAAGAAACCTATCTGGATCCCAAAACCCAAGCACCTCCACACTTCTTTTGACTCTCTACCTAGACCCTCTCATACCAAAGAACCAACACCCAACATCACCAAGCCCAAGAAATCCAAGACTCAACCACATCCCAAAAAGCCTACCTATCACTTTGAGTTTTGTCAAAGAGAAGGGCATCTTGCAGAGTTCCACTTCAGGAGGAAGTGAGTTCAGAGAGTAGAGAGAGATCAAGGTGGATAGGAGCAGTTCTACCAGCAAGGTGGTAGATAGAGAGTCCCTTGACGTGGAGAGAGGCTAGATACCAAAGCGCGTTGTATAGGTGGTAGTAGAGGAGACGGTTTTTTTGCCCGTGCTCCTGAGGGTAGTTTTCGCTCCAACAGAGTTCCAGGTCGTTCTAGATACAACTTTGGACCTCGTCGCCGTGACTTTAGGAAGAACATAGGACCGCACTTTGAGCTGTGCTATCGTCTAGACTCTTACACTTCTTTCTGCTTTCTTACTTTTGAGCAGATAGCTCAACACTAGTTTAGCTCTTTTGTTAAACCTACTGTTAGACCATTTGCTCCCCTTTATGACCATTTATTTTACAGGATCGGGGCTTGGAGGACATATGGATCATGGATTTGGGATTCTCTCGCCACATGACGGGACATCGTAGATGGTTCTCCAGCCTCACTTCCCCAAGCTCCAAGGAATTCATCACATTTAGGTACAATGGTCAAGGGAAGGTACATGGCTTTGGTTCAATTTGTATTTATCTTTAAAGAATGTTGCTTTGGTTGGAAATTTGGGGTTTAATTTGGTTTCTGTTTCGTAACTTCTTAAGGAGGGCTTAGAGGTTCATTTTAAGAAGGGCATGTATTCTGTTATTGATTCATTTCTTCTCCGATGTTCCTAAGTATAATACAATCATAACCTAAACTTAGTAGTATCCCATTCATAGAAGAACTTGTTTGAGTAACGAGGAACAAATTCACCTGACAATTGAATTGACGAACTCAAGCACGAGTCATGGGTCCTTGATAATCAAGTATGGTTGTATCCCTAGTAGTGATGTCCTCATCAATAACTTCAGCGAAGAATTGCCCTAATGCTACGTACCTAAAGTTGGTGATGCACTCAAGGGTTTGATTGACTAAGTTATGTGTGTTTTTACAATGACCATGTGCTTACATATTTATAGCTCGATTGACACGCCATTTATGGATAATGTAGAATCCTAACCGACCAAATTATTCGCTAACTATAAAAACCAACAATGGAGCATCGGCCCACACCACGCGTAGCTCGTCTCTTCCTGTTTAAACCTTCATTGGTGGCCCATCGGTTCCTGTTGCTTTGGTCGCCTAGCCGATGGTGCACCGATCCAAATTCTGGTGTCAATAGGTTTATGATGGTCAGTTCCTCACTTGCATGATCTTGGCAACACCATTGTGACGTCTCATCCTCGATGGCTTCAACAGCATCCACTTTTTTAGTGTGTTCTTCCTCAATGGCTACCACGATTGTGTCACTGTCTTCATCTTTAGTGCACATTGTACATCTTGGTTCACCAGTACCATCATGCGTGCACGACCACTTCATGACATCTATCTATGTGTTTGTGGCTTTGGGCCACCTTGTCATTGGTACCCCGACTTTGAGTACATCAACCATGGCTACCTTATGTAGCTATCTCGATCACAGTTTTTTAGGGTCCATCATTTTTTCTACCTCAACTATGGCATAAATGGCTATCATCATTGAGTACTTTTGTCGGTATCTTTTCTAATTTAAGTGTCTGCGTTACTCACGCTTGAATTGCGAGGAGATGTTAAAGTAGATAGTACTAGAAATGACATTAGGTAGAATCAAACTATATCTTGTTATTCTTTATCTGTAAACCATATGTCTTGTCTTTTTACATATACTCCTATATATACTAGCTAACGAGGCTTAATGTAATACGTATATAATCTAATATTCACGTATTATCTCCTCTATATAATTCAACAGTAGAAGGTAGGCAAGGACGGATTCAGTATTTTAGGTTAATAGTGTCATCACAAATTTATTAACTAATATTGATCATAGTTTTTAATTATACATTGAGATAATTAGACAAATCAGACTACTATCATCTCTACTAAATTAGATAATTAAGCCAACCAATAATGTATCCTAGGACAACCTGTTGATCCTGTCCTCGGAGACAGCTCTACTTGTGTGGACTATCATCTTGTTATTGTTGCCCCCTTATCCAGATTAGAATGTGCGTTTAGAATCTTTATCAGGCGCATGAATGACTATTATCTAGTTATTGTTGCACTTTATTCAGATTACCGGATTACGAGTTCCATCCGTTCTAAAATATTTCACATCTCAATTTTAAATATACTTTCATATGATTTTAACCTTATAATTGTCGATGATATATAGTGAATTGTGAAAGAAATCAATAATAAAAGCTAAACAATAGAAACCATGTCAAAAAAAATATATACGATCTATATTTTATTGATGGAGAGTATCGAGTATGTATTTTGTCCGAAGTTGCAAGAAATCTGAGCTTTCCTCCTTCATATCTTAGTTTGAACTATATTAACCTCAAAATGTTACAGTACAGTGAGGACTAAAGTAAGTTACAGGTGATGAAATAAATTACATCCATGTTGGGTAAGCTTACAAACTTTAGGGCAAAAAAATTGTCTTATACAGCAGTAGGCCGTTTTGGTGAATGTCTAGTCGTGAACTTTGACGCTGTTCTTCTCTTGAAGAGGACGTACAGAGCAAGGAGGATGAACAAAACAAGAAGATACAGCTCCAAATGAGCTTCTTGAATGTGAAAAACCTTGTCATCGTCGCAAGAGCAACCATAGTAGTCATTACGGAGCATCTTCACCTGTCCATTACCTCCATCTAGATCTAAGATGAAGTCCAAACTCACGGCTTCCTCCTCCAGCACAATCAGCGTAGCTTTTGGCCTAAAGCCCTCCATTGATGCAATAACTGAGAAGATCATCAAACATGTCGTATGATATTAATACAATCAACATTGTGAGGGGTGCAATAGGTTTGTCATGGTCAGGATCTATGGACGGAGAGGATAGCTAAACATTGTGACGATAACCGATGAATAATTGACTGAGGCCCTGACCCTCGTCGGCGTGATGGAGCTACACTCCACGTCGCACCGCCGTGACAGGGATACAATAGAGATGCTAAGCCTTTACTAAATACTAGATGATTTCCTCTAGTGCATCAGCCCTGATCTAATCTAACAACTTTAATCTGATTCTAATAACCTTAATCTACTAGGACTCATTTAATCTGACAACTCAATACTAACTAAATTGGAATCTTAACCTAACTAGAGTCTTAACTTAATCTAATCTCTAATTATTAATCTACTACAATATCGCGCAATATTGTTCGTGGGCTTGATTGGGCTGCAGGTTGGCACGCAGGCCCCTTCTTTCGTGGCACGTGACATCTCTTCCCCCTTGAAACCCAGCTCCTCCTCAAGTTGGGCCGTTGGTGCCGCCAACCGCCGGGCAGACCGCCGTCCATGCGTGCGACACGTCGGGGTCCTCCCAACCTAGGCCACACGAGCTTCTCCCGACCTAGCTTTGTTGGTCATGCCATCGCCATCGAAGTTCCACAGGTCATCACCAGCCATGCCCAACCACTCGTCGAACTACACGGTCAGGGTAGTGATGGCCTCCGTGGCTATGTTGATGTCACCGACCGAGCCATCGAGAGTGTAACTGCGGCCACCTTACCTAGCCTTGCAAAGGCTTCCCGAACCACCTAGATGGCCCTAGCCGTCGCCTAGATTCACCGTGCATTGAGTACCCTCCTGCATGCTCAAGCCCTTGAGGACCCCGCCTCCGCCATCACGTTCTAGCCGCTCGTGGCTAGGCCGCCGTTGTTGTATGTGCTAGGGCTGTCCACGCCACTAGCGCCCGCACCGCCAATCACATCGAGGACGCCTCCTTCACGCCCTCGCCAGCCACGAAAGTCGACTGCATCACCATCTCCATTGAGTCGTCGTAGGACGCCCGACCTATCGTCGGGGTCCTCCTGACCTATTCCACACGGGCTTCTCCCGCTAGGGCCACCTCCATCAAGGGTGGATGTGTCGTAGTCGAGGCCGCCCCCGTCGAGGTTGTCATCTGTGGTGATGAGGATTGAGCCCGTCGCCAAACACTGATCCAATCGATCCAATCCAGGCACTGGAGTGATGCGATAGTGGGGAGCCAAGAGTGTGGGACCCGCTTGGTAGCTTTGGTGTATGACGGGTCCATCCTGTGGAGCCGGGTCTCCACGTTGGGTCGATTCTTGCTAGCTTTGAGCATCCATCTCGGTCCCGAATGGTTTGATTGTAACGGCATTGATGCCTACTCTACAATCTTCGCTCGTCGCTAAACTAAAACTGCCACTAGCGCCTGCGCCTAGGCTGTGCGTGCCCAGCGTGTCACAAACAAACCATTTGAAGCATCCGTCCTTAAGCAGAATGACCTTGCCTCCACTACTCGGGATGCTATCATGAGCTGTCGCCAAGACGTTGCCAGACGTGTCCTAGCGGGTTGTGACGGCACTCGTGTTTGTGAGTATGCCACCTGTGGCATCTGATGCAAAGGTGACGGTTGCATCTGTCCAGCACGGCACTGCTGACGCCATCGTTACCAGCTCCTACGTTGTCCTACGCGGTGTCACCACCCATGCTGACGGTGTTGATGCCACCACCGACGCCCAGAATGACGTTGCCACCACTGCATCCAGTGCCGCCCAAGTCCTCCAAGATGGAGTCATAGAGCCTCAACACCTCAGTGAGTAGGGTCTGCACCTTCTCGTCGACCTTCACCTCGGCCCGATCGGCACAGACCGGGGTGCTAGTGCCGATCGCACCCTTGTTGTATCCGCTTCGGAACTGAAGGTGGTGTCGTGGCCTAATCTAGATACGCGTGGTCCGATGGGTGTCAACCCAGGGGACCGTCGCCCGTACACACGACAACGACGCCACCACCGCCAATTGCAATCTTCTGCTCCACCCCTGCCTCCACACTCGATTGTGCATTCATGGCGAAAGTCGAACCTGAGTCGTCATTGTGCATTCATGGTGAAAGCCAAACTTGAGCCGTCTAATACCAAGTTGTCACAGGTCGAGATCCATGGACGGGGAGTATAGCTAAACATTGTGACTGCTTTGATACATCAACATCAACATCAACAAAGCCTTTTAGTCCCAAGCAAGTTGGGGTAGGCTAGAGTTGAAACCCAACAAGAAGTCACCAAAAAGAGAGAGAGAAAGGGGAGGGGAAAAGCTTTTAAGAGCACTAAAAGGGAAAAGGCCTAATCACGGTTCGGGCACGTGGATAGCTTCTTTCCAAGCACTTCTATCCAAACACAACTCCTTTGGGATATTCCATTCCTTCAAGTCCCTTTTGATTGCCTCCTCCCATGTCAAGTTTGGTCGCCCTCTACCTCTCTTCACATTATTGACCCGTCTTATGATACCTCTGTGCACCGGTGCCTCTGGGGGTCTCCGGTGGACATGCCCAAACCATCTCAACCGGTGTTGCATAAGCTTTTCTTCAATTGGCGCTACTCCTAGCCGATCGCGTATGTCATCGTTTCTCACTCGGTCCAATCTTGTGTGCCCACATATCCAACGCAACATACGCATCTCTGTGACACATAGTTGTTGGATATGCCACCTCTTAGTAGGCCAACACTCAGCCCCATATAACATAGCAGGCCTAATCGCCGTCCTGTAGAACTTGCCTTTCAACTTTTGTGGCACTCTCTTGTCACATAGGACTCCTGATGCTTGACGCCATTCCATCCACCCCGCTTTGATCCTATGGCTAACATCTTCATCAATATAACCATCTCTCTGAAGCATCGATCCCAAATAACGGAAGGTGTCCTTCTTTGGTACTACTTGGCCTCCCAAGCTTACAGCTCCATCCTCACTAATTGTAGTACCAAAGTCACATCTCATATACTCGGTTTTGGTCCCGCTAATTCTAAATCCTTTTGACTCTAGGGTCTGACGCCATAACTCTAGCTTTCTATTTACTCCTTCCCGGCTTTCATCTACTAGAACTACATCGTCAGTGAAAAGCATACACCAAGGGATATCTCCTTGTATATCCCTCGTGACCTCATCTATCACTAAGGCAAATAGATAAGGGCTCAAAGCTGAACCTTGATGTAGTCCTATGTTAATCGGGAAAACATTTGTATCACCATCAGTTGTTCGGACACTAGTCACAACCTTGTCATACATGTCCTTAATGAGCGTAACATACTTTGTTGGGACTTTATGCTTATCCAATGCCCACCATATGAGATTCCTAGGTATTTTATCATAGGCCTTTTCCAAGTCGATAAGAACCATGTGCAAGTCCTTCTTCTGCTCCTTATTCGCTCCATAACCTGTCTTATTAAAAAAATTGCTTCCATGGTTGACCTTCCAGGCATGAATCCAAATTGGTTCATGGTGATATGCATCATTCCTCTTAGGCGATGCTCAATAACTCTCTCCCAAAGCTTCATAGTGTGGCTCATGAGCTTAATCCCTCGATAGTTAGTACAACTTTGAATATCTCCCTTGTTCTTGAAGATTGATACTAATATACTCCTCCACTCATCGGGCATCTTGTTTGATCGAAAAATATGGTTGAACAACTTGGTTAGCCAAACGATAGCAATATCCCCAAGGCATTTCCACACCTCTATTGGGATACCATCCGGACCCATCGCCTTGCCCCCTTTCATCCTCTTTAAAGCTTCTTTGACCTCTGACTCTTGGATCCTGCGTACAAAGCATCTATTTAAATCATCAAAGGAGTCATCCAATTGGGTGTCCATAGTCTCATTCTCACCATTGAAAAGATTGTCAAAATACCTCTGCCACCTCTGTTTGATGTCTTGTCCTTTCACCAAGAGTTGATTCATCTCATCTTTAATGCATTTAACTTGGTTGAGGTCCCTTGTCTTCCTTTCCTGAATCCTAGCCATCTTATAGACATCCTTCTCCTCTTCTTTTGTACTTAGTCTTCGGTAAAGATCATCATAGGCTCGACCCTTTGCCTCACTCATAGCTCGCTTAGCAGTCTTCTTTGCTACCTTATACCTCTCTATGTTGACCGCGCTCCTGTCATGGAACAAGCTCCTGTAACATTCTTTCTTCTCCTTTATTGCCTTTTGAACATCCTCGGTCCACCACCAAGTATCTTTAGGTTCACCTCTGCTCCCTTTGGTCACTCCAAACACTTCTGACACCACCTTCCTAATACAAGTTGTCATCTTCACCCACATGTTGTTTGCAGCTTCTTCTTCGGACCAAGCGCCCTCCACAGAAACTCTTTCCTTAAAAACTTCGGATGTCTCCCCTTTGAGTTTCCACCACTTCGTCCTCGCAATTTTGGCTTGTTTATCCCTATGGGTACGGATCCGAAAACGAAAGTCAGCCACCACAAGATTATGTTGGGGCACAACACTCTCTCCAGGTATCACCTTACAATCCAAACATGCTTGTTTATCTTCTCTCCTAGTGAGAACGAAGTCGATCTGGCTCGAACGATGGCCACTACTAAAAGTCACCAAATGAGAATCTCTCTTTCTGAAGAAAGTGTTGGCTATCACTAGGTTGTAGGCTACAGCGAAGTCCAAAATTTCCTCTCCTTCTTGATTCCTACTACCATACCCGAAACCTCCATGAGCCAGCTCATAACCTGCCTTTGTTGAACCTACATGACCATTGAGATCTCCTATGAAAAGCTTCTCATTGGTTGGTACTGCTCTGACCATGCTATCTATGTCTTCCCAGAACTTTCTCTTCTCGCTCTCACTGAGACCAACCTGAGGGGCATATGCACTTATTATGTTCAAGACCACATCCCCCAAAACTAGTTTGACTAAGATAATCCTATCTCCCTGCCTTTTGACATCCACCACTCCATCCTTAAGGCTCTTATCAATCAGGATACCTACTCCATTTTTGTTTGCCACTGTTCCTGAGTACCAAAGCTTGAAACCAGTGTTCTCCACCTCCTTCGCTTTTTGCCCCTTCCATTTTGTCTCCTGGACACATAGGATATTAACACGCCTCCTGCTCGCTGCATCGACTAACTCTCTTAGCTTACCTGTAAGGGACCCTACGTTCCAACTACCTACACGGATCTTAGTCGACTCAACTAGCTTCCTTACCCCTCGCACCCGTTGAGACAGATGTGAAGACCCTTGCACATTTGTCACTACACCCGGGCGCCGATGTAGCGCGCCACTAAGGAAGCGACGACCCGATCCTTGCTCACTTGACACCGCATCCAGATCACGACACGGTGCGCCACCAAGGGGGTGGCGGCCCGGCCCTTGCCCATTTAACACCATACCCAGGTTCCGATATAGCGCGTCGCTAAGAGGGTTACGCCCCAACGGTTTTCTATTGGGTTTCATTTCCATTTGAGTGGCTAAGTTTTTTTTATAGCTGGCTCGCCACGCCTAATAACTGATGAATAATTGATCGAGGCCCTGACCCTCGTCGGCGCGACGGAACTACACTCCATGTCGCACCGGCGAGGCAGGGATACAATAGAGAGGCTAAGCCTTTACTAAACACTCGATGATTTCCTCTAGTGCATCATCCCTATTTATATAGGCACAAGGCTGATATCTAACAAACTTAATCTGGCTCTAATAACCTTAATCTCCTAGGACTCATTTAATCTAACAACTCAATCCTAACTGAATTGGAATCTTAATCTAATTGAACTCTTAACCTAATATAATCTTTAATTATTAATCTGCTACAGTGCCGTGCGATATTGTTCACATGAATAGACCTGTGATACTGTTCATGGGCCTAATTAGGCTATACGGGTTGGCATACAAGCCCCTTCTTGCATGGGGCGTGACAAGGTCACTTTATATTAAAAAGTCAAGTGGAGGGTCAATTTTGCCTTATTAGGTAATGGCCAGGTGTAATTCCGATTGGTTGGTGCTGATCAGAAATTCTAGTTGTTGCCGCTTGCCATACATTTTTTATTTTTTATGCACCATCTAATTTCTTTTATAAGTTGTTTCAGACTTATACACAAGAGCCTATTTATAGCCTATTTATTTCAGTTTTAGATTATAATAATTCAACTTATAAAAAAAGTTAAGTTCCACCAATTTATTGAATTGTTATAATACACTCCAAATCATAATAAGCTGACATAATAAGTTACCTTATTTGTTTCAGCTTATGAAAAAAATTGGATTGTTATAATCCAAAACTAAAACAAACGAGACCTAAAAATTAAGAAATCAACTCAAATGATGTTATTGCTCCTCATTTATTTCACTTTAAAAAAAGGTGATTTCTTTATTTGTGAGACATGTAACATTTATTTTAGGAAGACAAGCATAGAAGAAAAGATGGAAAAGTACATAAAAGCTCTAAAACAACTTATATTTGGAAAAGAGTTAAATTATAGGGGAACATTTCAAGTGAGGAGGCATGCTAGTTTTAGAATATTCCGTCCTTCTTTATAAATTTAGGCATATAATCATACCCATAAATATTGATGTCGTTCATAGAAGAAACCCTACCTTCATAGCTCTCACCAGGGGCAAGCATTCGATGGTAATCACCATAAGTCCTGCTAGCACGTATCTAAAACAAAGAACGAGGCAAGTATTACTAGGGTCTCTCTAATTATAAGCCTGATCATTTTATCATAAATTTAATTCTACTCATTAATTAGTATATTACTAGTTCATTTATTCTATCAATATAGAATTAAGATTCAAAGGCCACCAATACCTCACGCCCTCACTAATTATTGGTCAATGCTGCCGAAATAAACTAACCTCAGAATCAATTCCCTTTATCATCAGTAAGCCAGGTATAGGATGGCCAGTATCTGATGCATATATTCTTCCATGAACTCCCGTCTGAAACCATAGAGACAAACATGATGAACAGAACAACATGAAGGAGCATACTACAAATGATATCTCAGTCAGTACACGACAGTGCTGGTTAGTGATTACCGAGAGGTTTCATTTCATGACAACCTCTTGATTCAACTTTAATTTGATAACACGCCACACAGGTACATCATCAATCATACCTACATAACCTTAGCAGGCTAATAAATTTGACTGTCTAGAATTCCTCTGCTCCAACTCAAATTTCCTTTTTGTAAAACCAGACAAAAAGAAAAGATAAGGGTATCCTGTACTGCAATACAGACACATGATGGAATTTACCAGGCATGCAACCTTACATGATTTAACTCCTTAATTGTAACCTATCCCAATGAGTCCCATCTGAATATATTTTAATAATAATAATAATAATCTCTTCAAATATAGAACCCCAGAAGTATATTGACTTAGGCTATAGAAGGCATTACCAAGCATGCAAAGGGTCAAGCTAGTAAGCTTGCTACTGTAGAGTTAGTGTCATAGGCTGAAACCATGACATGATAAACACCGTTAGAAGAATAGCTAGGCGGCGGCTACTGCTAGGGATGAGAGGTAGACTTAGATTGAGAAGAGGAACATTAGAGAAAGATTATATTAGTTCTTTCTTGCTTTGTGAAATAGAGATACAACTCATTCTTATATAGATGGCATGGCTTGACTCTCCGGAAGCTAATCTCTAAAATCCAAGAAATAGTTACAGCTCAATCTAATCTCTAAAATATTCCTAACCTGCTGCTACAGTACCTTGTGGGTACTATTCACACCATACCCATGACATCAAGTCATGATAATGATGTCACCCAAGCATGCAAAGATCAATCACACAACCCAGTTGAGCTTGATCATATCCTAGAGTGACTCACCAACAAACACTACGCAGAACCATCTTGCTTTCAGAGAATCCAACATGGAGAGAATTTTCAACTATAGGCAGTAACTGGGGATCAATTACCAGTGCCCTCAAGGCTCAAACAAGATCCTCAGCCCTCAACCCAAGAACCAACTGGCACCATTTCATTTCAAGAAGTACAGTAATTAAGCCTAGTGAATAAAATAAATTTTGTGGAAATATCTTACCTTTACAAGGCTGGCAGCAAGATTAAGCATACTCATCCTATTGTGTTCCCATATGACAGGAAGCTATAGAAGTTGGAAGAAAAAACAGAACAGAAAGTGGTTATCAAGTAGTCTGAAAACTGCTAGGCAGAAAGCATAGATAGCTAGAGCCTAGATGCAACAAATACCTCAGCTGCCTTTGGCCATTTTGCATCACTAATTTCCAGGGTTAATTCAAAGCAACCTCCATGTATATAGTTCCAATCTTGCATTCCACCATAGATAGGATACCTGCATTAAAAAATAAAATTACTAGTTGGCATAGCAAGTAACATTGTGTAATATAAATTACAAAATTAATAAGTGGTAATAAAACAAAGATAGTTTTCGTACCAGAATGCTCCATTTGTAATCCCTCCTTTAAATTCTTTGCTTAAGGACATGTTATAGTGTGACTGGCTATACACTGATGCCATGTACCGAAATGTCTTGTCATCAGGAGATCCATAATACTGTTTGCTGTAAGAAGGGTAATCTTTGCTGAGAATGCTGAAGTTAGAAAGCAAGCAAGTAAAATCATGCTACCAAAGGTTAGAGATGAGAAATAGAAAAACAAGAAAAGTAACCACATGGAATAACAGAGCGGGTATAGATACAGTCAGGCATGAGGCATTAGCCTGCATGGCTGCATCAATAAAACTCAAGCAAAATGCATATCACTCAATATTGTTTGACAGAGTAGCATTAAATACCATATAAATGAAAAGGCTTGTGACGACACAAAGACACTCATAATATTTCTATTAATTGATTATTTCATCCAAGTCTCTATTGATTGGGCTGACTTAATATTTGGACATGTGATATCTTTGTGATAAATTTCATTCTATGAAAATATTCAGGTGGGGATTTCTAAGCAGTGATTATTACATAAATCAGCTGCTCATAAAACCTTATTACCATGCTGTTAAGATACCTGAATGTATAAAGAAGAAAATTACAGTCCACAGCTCTCTGGGGCATCAAGAGTCAAGACAACAGCATTAGAGCATGCGAAGGTACTCACATGCAATCCAAACTCTAAATGAAACTGTTTGCAAAAAAAATCTACAGCACTAGCATTAGTAACAAGGCAAGCAAAAGATATAATTATACATTATTTGAATCATACACTATCAAAAGTGTGGACAGTTCTTGATCAAAGGATTAGATATAACTATGCATCATTTGAATCATACACTATCAAAAGTGTGAGCAGTTCTTGATCAAAATATTATTTCTGGATCTTTTTCAAGAAGTTACACGGAAATATTAATTGGAATACTTGAACTGAATGCAAATAATAGAAGCGGGGGAATACCTTTGATCTCTAGACCCATCCCATGGATAATTTGCAACAAGAGCACCCTGAAAAATTCAAGTCAGAGGGCAATGAATGAAAACCAGGCAATAGTTTGAAATGAACCTCCATGAAAATATAGCACATGCAATTAAGAAGGATCAATTGAAAATGTGAACAAATTTGCAAAAACCTTGCATTGGACATTTGGACCATTAACCGTTAGTCAGGCATTAGATGGGAAGCTAACACGAATTGACCAAGGCCTTAACCATCGTCGGAGCGACGGAGCCACGCTCCACGTCGCACCGCCGAGGCGGGGATACTAGAGAGGCTAAGCCTTTTCTAAACACTCGATGATTTCTTCTAGTGCATCAGCCCTATTTATATAGGCACAGGGCTGATCTAATCTAACAACCTTAATCTGATTCTAACAACCTTAATCTACTAGGACTTATTTAATCTAACAATTCAATCCTAACTGCATTGGAATCTTAACCTAATTGGACTCTTAAACTAATATAACCTCTAATTACTAATCTGCTACAGTACCGCGCGGTAGCTTGATTGGGCTGTGGGTTGGCCTGCAGGCCCCTTCTTGCGTGGCATGTGACACATTTACTGTAAGAAATCTGGTAAACATAGCACCTCAAATTAAAAGGAAAGTCAATAACAGCTCCATACAGCATGCTGAAAAGAAATGCATCAAAATAGTTCTCTGGTACAAAACACATAATTTGGGACATTCCCATGAGAACAGGATTATCAAACAGAAAAAAGAACCCAATGTGCCTCACCATTTGCTGAAGTTGCTTTGACCACAGAAAGATAACTCAGAAGAATAACATAACTATTTTAGCAATTTTGCACAGAAGTGTTATGGAAAGAATAATTACCCCATGCAAACTAGCGGAGGCAGTGAAGTGTTCTTGTTTCACCCATTTCATAATAGCTCTAGTCTCAGGTTGTCTGTAGTTGATTTCATCATTGATGGGGAAAAACTGCCAGCATTGACAATATGATTGAATGACTAAAAGAAAAAGGTAATGGACAAAAGGATTTCAAATCTTCCGTAAGAAAAAATCCATTACAAAGGAGTACAGACTTGATCAGGAAAATCTCTGTTGAGGTCAACATTGTTTGCATTACCACGTCTTCTAAGAGCAAAACCATCTGGGTTCATCGTTGGAAGAATATGAAGATGCATGTTTTCCACAATATTAGTTGCCTACAGAAATAAGTTTAAATGATAAGTTTTTTATTTTACCATACATTTCTAACAATTTAAGTAGAACTGATGGAAATATAGCATGCCAAACCATAGTTTTGATAAAGTAACACAGAATTTAAGAGCACATAACAATGAGAGAATCATGCTTACCAAGGGATCCTTCAAATAGTTATCACACAGCCAATTTGCAAGATTTATAAGAACCTCTCTTCCAACAGGCTCATCACCATGGACATTTCCAATAAACTGTAAGTTTATACAAAAATTAAATCACAGATATATAATCAGGGCAATTGACACTGGGAATGGTCACCACAGTAGAATTACACAGTATTTCATCTTCAAAGTTCATTACATTATACAAATTGAAAAAGAAACACCCCTGTAGGAAACCTTTTAGGAAAAATAACTACAAACCTTGAATGCTGGTTCAGCTTCTTTTTGCCCAGGCTTGTCTGATATTTCAATCACCAACTACAAGAACAATCAGAAAACTTCTCTAGTATACAAATTTAACACTAATAAAAACATAACAAAAATCAAAATCACTCAACTTACGTACCAATGCAAAACCATTCACACTCTTTCCAATGCTGATAACATCATTGTGCAATCCCTCAAAGAGAGAAGAAATAATAGGTAAGTGAAGTTTGAATGTATGAGCATACAGAAGAGACATCAATATGGGAGAACATGTTAAGAAAATCTAGAGATGAGTTCAATAAAAATTCAAAGTTGCATAACAAGCTACAGTCCGTCAGTGTCACTGCAAGTATATTCCGACTAGAAGATTCAGTTCTTTATGTATGGTATGTTTGGAACTTTTGGCTCAAAAGGCAGGAAACCATGAATCTCTCACAAGTAACAAATAGAGTACCACAGATAATCTTATAAGTGGGCTTTTGGTTTTGAACTGTAACATTTTTATTATTGTTTCCCTCTAAAAGATACTTTTTCTTATTTTACCCTTAGGCCCTGTTTGGGAACAAAGTTTTTTGTAGTTTTGGAGGCAATACTGTAATATTGAACAATACTACAGTATTATATACTGAAATGTGTTTGGCAACTCCATCTGAAATCTCTGTAAAGTAAACTATAGTATCAGAAATACTGTACTCAATCTACAGTATTGAAAACTTTGGTATGAAGCACTTTTTCCAAAACGGTGGTATTGTCATGGATGTAGTATAGTGTAGTTTTTAAAATACTATAGTTTCCAAAAATTGTGTTCCCAAACATGGCCTTACTTTTACCTACCAATACAGCTTGTATGAACCATTAACTCCCATCATGGACAGCAAAGACTTCTGATTACACTGTACTACCATGTTAACAAACTTGGATAGTTGGATGATGAAATATCAGGTTAAAATTCTAATGGAGTTAAACCATGCAATATATACAGAATCTAGAAGTTTCCAAGAATCCTTAAAAAACAGAAGTAGAGGAGGGTATGATATCTAGCTCTGTAAATTGTAAGATTAAAATTATGTTTTCCAGAAGAAAAGGACAAATACTTAGCGAAAACAGTGGAAACACTATTTTAGCGAATATTTCTCTTGCATTTTTCTCAGATGCTACGAATTTTACATTGAAAATTTGCAGGCATGTAAACATAGAAATATAGAATTCCCTATGGACCCTATCCCTCATAATTGTTAGAGAATTTTCGAACTTTCTTGGTTTTATTTTCATGGAATTCTAATAGATTCACTGTTTCACCAATGATACACCCATAGAGAGAAGAAGTAAAGTATCATAACATAATGTACCTGTATAGCCTGGAGATATTAGGGCAGCGACTACCAATGGAACGTGCAGCAATCTCAAGTTCCAAGTTGCTCATATATCCATGAGTCAATTCTTCCCTAAGTTTGTCGCAAAACCACATCCAATATGCTCAAACCATTGTTAGCATGCAATGAAGAAATAAATAAAAGCTACAATTGATACATACGTGATCCTGGGCATATCCTCGAGCAGGCTGCGCAAAAATGAGCCATATTTTTCATCAGTACCTGGGTAAGAAATATACAGACAAGTTAACTAGCATACAAAAACGAACTGCCATGCCACCTGCTGAAAACTCCAGATAGTTTATCAGAATGATTCTATACGCAGAGCAGAGGATGCAGGCCTAATGCCACAACTCCAAGTCTAGCTTTCAATTCTTCTTAAAAAAAGGTTCAAAGGTATGCCAACTTATCACACGTACGGAGTAATTATCTAAACTAAGTAGATGATGCAGGTTTTCTCATAACCACACCGCCATCACGCACCCAAAGAGTTTGTACACTTGATCACTGTCCAAGCACTGACGCCATCCCCGATCCGAAAGCTACATGCACCAAAATGGACCGAATCCCGGGCACTGGAAAATTCCACTCAAGTGAGGTGAACAAGTGGATCTGTATCCTTTCAATCTGCCCAGCTGAGACAGGCCACACAGATTCCACGAGGATGAATTGAGTTCTAGTCTTCTACAACGTCCAATCGACGCTACAGAGCAGTGATGATTCAGGGAGAAAACCACAAACACGGTAAGAGACGGGGAGAGACCTGATGAATTGGAGCCACCTCTCGCTGCGGCTTGCACGGGAAGCGAAGTGAATGAGCGGAGGAGGAGGAAGAGGAGCAACCGGAGGCCCGAGATCGCCATGGGGGCGTGCTTGAGCCCACCACCCTAGGGTGACTCTGGAGGTGGGGGGTGCGCAGTCTCTCCGACTTGCTCGGCGACGCAGGCATCGATAGAGGCATTGATAGGGATCGGTTATTATATGCACATCGTCTAGCCGTGCGCATGATGCATATGTGAGATCTTCATCTTTAATTTTTAATTCAACGGACAACAGCTCCACTAGATCATTTTGTAAAAAACACCTCCCACCTCCCCCATTTCGTTCCTTGCTATATTTACGATAACCCCCAGCGAAACTGTTATCCGTTGGATTACACATTGAAGGTGGAGATCTCATATGTGTACCATGTGCACGGCTAGCCGATGTGCACAAAATATTTCCCCTATTATATAATACAAACAATAACTTAAATTTTGGTTCACAAAAAACACCAGAGACCCGGGTTGGATTCCCGGTAGTCCATTTTTATTATTACCATTAAGTTTTACTCTTTTTCACTCCCTCCATTCAAAAAAAATTACCTCTGTTATTTTTTATTTTGTTAAAAAATCATTTTTTACTTTGTTAAAATTAATTATGGTTCCTTAATTTCTATGTTTTCATAAGTTAAGAAAGTTTATTATTTTAATACCCTTACGTAAAACGGACTACGGATTGCGAAGTGAATTCATACTAGTTCAGACCTTCTAATATTGGATAATAATCTTACATCTAGTGTGATGTATGTGTAATGGATAATTAAGATTAGACCTTCGAAGGAGTTATTTGAAGGATATTACTCTGTCGAAGTCCATTTGGGACCTTTAGATGGCTATTTTTAACCAACGTGCTAGCACCGCTCGTGAGAACTTGGGAGAAATCTCAATCTCAATTATTGAGATCAAGAAGAGAGAGGAGAGGTTCTTGGAGGCTAGGGTTTAGATCAATCTAAACTACAATTGATCTTCTATCCAAGACCTCCTCCTCCTCTCTTTATATAGAACCAAGACATTAGGCCCACGTCCAGATTAAAAAGCCCAATAGATCCAATATGTTTGCCCGCATCGGAACTTTCGATCTTTCGTCATAACTTCTGATCTTGACTCTCTGTTTCAGTTCTGAAAATTATCGGAACTTCCGATCCATCGGAACTTCCGATGATCCTAGAGCATCAGAACTTCTGATCCACCATCAAAACTTCCAACTCATTCAAAAAACATAAACTGTCCTAGGTTTAACCATATTGGAATTTTCGATACATTATCGGAACTTTCGACGAGTGCAATATTATTGGAACATCCAATTCCAGATTGTAACTTCTGATATGCCTAGAATTCTCTTGGGCACACTTCCTTCAATCTCCCACTTGCACAAGAACCATTCTTGGTAGGTCTCTTAATCCATCCCCTTAAGTGTGTGACCTAATAGGTTCATACACAAACGGTCGTACACCGGAAACCTTTTCCGGCAAACTAATCAATTGTGGTACCTAGCAGCACATATTGACCCTGAAAAGTATACAAAATCAAATTTCCACTAAACCTTGATATACACACGCACCAGTCCCTTTACCACACGACATTAGTAAAGCTCAAGGTGAGATACATGTCACCCTTATTGGATAGCTTGATATTTCACTCGATCAAGTATCGGATTCAAATCATGACTAACTCTTTAGTCATAGTGGCATGGTCATGCACTCGTTCAATCCGACTACCTAGAGGGGCCCAAAGACATCTCTCCTATTATAAGGAGGGGTAAATTCCATCTTGACCGCTCACATCCTACGACATGTTTCATAACACACCTAGAAACAACCCTTATGACTACCCTATTACAGAATAGCGTTAGGAAGCATCTAAGTGTGTCACTATGCATATTGGAATCAAATTACGATCTAAAGTTAGAAGACTCTACAGGTACACCATTTTGAATGACAACTGATGGCACATTACAATAACAATCCCATCAGTATCTCAAGTGGGTCTATCCAACACCATGTTCTTCAACATGTGTCCACATCTCTGATTTGACATCTCCATGTCTATGACATGTGAAATATGATCATCAATCAGCCAGATGTGCTAATCTATGTATCATCACTATCTCACGTGATGATAAGATCAGGGATACCTTTTGAACAACATCATTATAAAACAAAGAGTCTCACATATAAGTCATCAACTCATCAATCAATGTAAACGATGTTTATTCAAGGAACAAGATAACAATTATCCTCATACATAAACATAGACACTACTAACATCTTTCACATACACATGACTCACTCATGCAAGTATCTAATACCCATGGTGCTCAGGTGCGCCTCATGCTTGGGCTATGGAAGAAGTTTTGTTAATGGATCCACTATGTTCAAATCTGTGTGCACCTTTTAAATCTTCACATCAACTCTCTCTATGATCTCTTGGATTAGGTGATATCGCCGAAGTATATCTTCACATCACAATAAAGGTCCACTATGCTGGATGCACTAGGGAGAACATCCAGCTCATAAACAAACTTTCTGATCCAAACGACCTCCTTCGCAGCTTCTAAAGTTGCGATATACTCAGCTTCTGTTATAGAATCGGGTACTGTATCTTACTTGGAACTCTTCCAACTCATTGTGTCTCCATTGAGGCAGAACACAAAACCATATTATGATTGAGAATCGTCTATATCGGTCTGAAAGCTAGCATCGGTTTAACTGTTTACAACGAGCTCCTCTTCACCACCGTAAATCAGGAACGTCTCCTCAGTCTTTATCAAGTACTTGAGGATACTTTTTACTATTGCCCAATGACTTTTACTTGGGTTTAACTAGTATCTTCTCATAACACTTAGAGCGTAGGAAACATCTAGGCGTGTACATAGCATGACATACATAATAGACCCGATCGCGGAGGCATACGAGATCACACTCATTTTCTTTAGCTCATCAAGTGTCACGACACACTGAGTCTTACTAAGAGAAATACCATGTGACATTGGTAGAAAATCCTTCTTGAAATTCTCCATTTTGAACCACTTCAAAACCTTGTCAATGTACATACTCTGGCTTAATTCAATTATCCGCTTTGATCTATCTCTATAGATCTTTATGCCCAAAATATATGCTGTCTCTCCAAGATATTTCATTAAAAATTGTTTTTCAATGAAATCTTGATAGCATTTCACAAAGGAATGTCATTTCTGATTAATAATATGTCATCCACATATAAGACCATAAATACAAGTGAGATCTCACTAGCCTTCTTGTAAACATAAGGCTCTTCCTCGTTTTTGATGAAGCCAAACCCTTTGACTACCTCAGCAAAACGAAGATTCCAACTCCGAGAAGCTTGCTTCATCCCATAAATGGACTTCTACAACTTACAAATTGTTCCAACATTTTTTGGATCGTCAAGACCTTCAGGTTGTGTCATGTACACATCCTCGCTTAGGTTTCTATTCAGGAAAGTCGTCTTAACATCCATTTGTCATATCTCATAATCATAAAATGAAGTAATTGTTAGGATGATCTGAATAGACTTAAGCATTGCAACAGGCAAAACGTTTCATCATAATCAACACCTTCAATTTGTCTAAAATCTTTTAGCATCAATCGTGCCTTATAGATCTGAACATTTCCATCAATATCTATCTTTTTCTTGAAGATCCATTTACACTCAATAGTTTTTACACCATCGAGTGGATCGACCAAGTTTGAAACTTGGTTTTCTCATATGGACTCCAATTTTGACTGGATTGGAACTTCCAATCTTACATCGGAACTTCCGATCCACCTCCTTTGTCACGAATCTTGC
The DNA here is from genome assembly GCA_019279435.1 of Zizania palustris. Classification (NCBI taxonomy): domain Eukaryota; kingdom Viridiplantae; phylum Streptophyta; class Magnoliopsida; order Poales; family Poaceae; genus Zizania; species Zizania palustris. The sequence continues at coordinate 14,513,828 of JAAALK010000283.1, read as the reverse complement.
CTGGCATCGAAACTTTTGATCCGACAAGCATCAGAACTTCTGATCTAACATCAGAACTTCCAAAATTCTGTGAACAGAAATAGATCTAATCTATTTTTCAATTTGGATGTAATGGCTCCAAGCCATTTCTCAGAGTCTAGTCCCATCACTACTTTTGCATAGGTCTTGGGATCATCGTTGTCCAAAAACAACACGTCGTGCATAATGTCTCTACAACGGGCTCTACAACATCTTGCATATCCTGTTGTGGATCAGTAGGATCTAGAACACCTTCCAGGGGCTCTCGAACCTCTTTGATATGCATCGTCGTCCCACTAACTCCTTTTGAGAGAAACTCTTTCTCAAGGAATACACCATTCCGAGCAAAAAACACTTTGCCCTCTTCTCTATTATAGAAATAATATCCTTTGGTTTCCCTAGGATACCCCACAAAGAAGCACTTGTCAGATTTAGGAGTGAGCTTATCAGACGTTAAACTTTTGACATACCCCTCACATCCCCAAATCTTTAGAAAAGACAAACTAGGACGCCTCCCAGACCACATCTCATATGACGTCTTCTCTACTGACTTTGATGGAACTCTATTCATTGTGAAAGCAGTAGTTTCTATAGTGAGTCCTCCAAAGGATAATGGAAGATCAACATGACTCATAATCAATTGGACCATGTCCAACAAGGTGCAGTTCCTTCGCTCGAACACTCTATTCCACTAGGGCGTGCCAGGTGGAGTCAGATGTGGAACAATTCCACATTGCTTCACATGATCACTAAACTCAGGGCTCAAATATTCCCCTCCACGATCAGATCATAGAAATTTAATTGTCTTTCCCGTATGATTTTGTAATTCATTTTGGAACTCCTTGAACTTTTCAAGGGACTCCCACTTAATGCCTCATTGAGTAGGTATAATCATATCAACTAAAGTCATCGGTAAAAGTGATAAAGTACTGAAAACCACCTCTTGTGACATGGCTCATTGGTCCACATACATCAGTATGTACAATGGCCAATAGCTCATTCCCCCTCTCACTTTGACCAATGAAAAGCAGCTTTGTCATTTTGCCAAGTAAGCAAGACTCACATGTGTCATATGATTTAAAATCAAATGACTCCAAAAGTCCATCTCTATGGAGCTTCTGCACACGCTTCTCATTTATATGACCCAAATAATAATGCCAAACATAGGTATGATTCAAATCATTGAGTCGTTATTTCTTTGTACTAATGTTATAAACATGTGCATCCTCAAGACTTAGAATGTATAATGCATTCACCAATGGACAAACACCATGGAGCATACCATTCAAGAATATCGAATAACACTTGTTTTTTATCACGAACTCATAACCTTCTTCCTCTAAACATGAAGAAGAGATGATGTTTCTGCCCAATGCTGGAACATAATAACAATTATTCAATCCTAGAACTAATCCTGAGGGTGGCAACAGAAAATAAATGTCGATGACCAACACTGCAACTTTTGCACCATTGCCGATGCGAATATCCAGTTCATCTATTTAACACTTTCTTGACCTACTCAGTCCTTGCAACGATTTGCATGTATGAATCACTGACCGGGTATCAAATACCCATGAATCATCTGGACGACTAGAACGATTAACTTCAATAACATTTATACTTGAAGTAGAAGCGGAAGTCCTACTTCTCTTCTCCTTTCAGATTTCTTCCAAGTACCATTTGCAGTTCCTGAACCATTGGCCAGTTTTGCATGCAAACAAGGACAATGAGGTACCATACCTCTTAGCGTGAGATTGTCTCTCAAAAATGCCTTGGTGTCCCATAATCATATTATGCACATTCTTTTTCTCATATTGCTTCTGAAGCTCAAAGAATATGCTGCCAGGTATAAGACAACTTACATTAAGTGACTCATTCGAGTGCTTCTCACAAGCCCTCCGGTCAACTAGTTCATCATTATGGGACTCCTCCAGAACATTTTTATTTTCCTTTTATTTGAGAACACTTCTCAAGTTTCTATACCAGTCTGTAAAAAATTGTTCCAAACAGAATAGATCGCAAAATAAAGAATAAAGTGTTCTTAAATGCAAGGTTCAGCACTATGCTATGTTTATCTTCTACCGATAAAAGATGTTCCATTATGTAAAAACAATCACTTTCCCTCTAATAACTAATAGTGGCTCAAGATCCATATTCATTCTAACTCTTAGTGAGCTTTGACATCACTGCTAGAAGCTAGGTAACATTGGCAAGCAACACTTTGCTAATCATATCATATGTGACTCTTGTCGTTGGAGAAGCATCCAATGCTCAACGCCCAACTATATGCCCCAAGGCTCAAACCGTTTTGATAGCCTCGTTAAGCAAACCAATACTATGTGTGAGGAAGTCCAACTTCCACCCCAACTGGTCAAGATAAAATATAGCACCCTACTTTAGCAGACCCGCTATCGATGATCAAGATCCTTGGTAGGTATAACTATTAGAAAGAGCATCAATACTTAATTTCTGATGGAAAACTATTCTAACAAGGTGACGTTCCCTAGTGTAGGACCGAAAGTAGCGACCAGAGGGGGGTGAATGGGCGCCTAAAAAATTCTTTCAAATCAATGGCCTTCTCCCAACACCCAACGCACCTCAACAAATAATCAGTAGAAGCAAAAACAGATCATAAGTGCTAAAAATAATCTAGCCTAAAAACGACCAGTGTCCTAGTTGAAAAGACACCACCACAGTGTTCAAAGGCAGATGAATAGAGCATTCAAAACACAAGCATTTCAAGCATCATAAGAATTAATAATCACAGGCATTTAATTCAAGTGCACGCAAAACAAGATAAACGTTTACTGGTCAAAAATGGTTTTCTGTTCGATATTCAATGAAGCCTACTTCGAAGGTCTACAGCGAAGTCCTAGCAAACCCGGAGCTTCGTCTTGCTGAAGCTTGCTTCGGTGGCCGTCGAAGCATGTGAGTCTCTTAGTCGAAGTCCGTGCACCGCTCTCCGTAGATTGCGCAGGCTGCAAAATCTTCCACAAACTTCGAAGCTGGAAAACAGCACGGCAAAGCCTACGTAGACCGAAGCCTGTTGAATCCAGTGGACCTAGGAAACACTCCGTCACACTATCTTCGAAGCCCACTTCGGCAGGGATACAACGAAGATAACCTTCGAAGATAGCTTCGGCAAAACAAACAGCGAAGCCTCTTCGAGATCCCTATGAAACCTGCTGTGCACACGAACACTTCGAATCCCTTGAGATGAGCTGCACCCTCACACTCCCGTGGTACAATGAGCGGAGGCCTCGAGGACTACTCCTGACACCTAGAGCCTAGGAAAGCTAGCCCCTGTAGCTACAGAACTTGCGCCGAGGGCATGCGGTCTTAGCAACAGAGCTGCTGCTGCACGCAACTACAAACGCACAACACAGCTGGCTAAGACTACCGAGCTACACTGCCTACTTCAGATCTACTAGGTCCTCTAGGCTCCTTTCACCCCTGATGCCATGCGCAATAACTCACTCAATAGGAAAGAAGAACCGACGAAACAAACTATGACGCACAGCCTGATTCACATAAATCAACCATGAAACTGAGGTGAGATGCACTAGGCACAAAGAAAAAGCTTCGAGATGAGACAATAAAACCTGATTTGAGATTCCAATCAACAGACGATAGTAGAATCAAAGTTGCGGTGAAGAACGTCCAAAAATGCTAGCGGTGCACAAACCAGGAGACAAGTGGGCATGAACTCTGATGTACTTCACCGCACAAACCAAAAATGCTGGCGGCGCACAAACCCTAACCCTAGGGGATTGGGGCCCTATTTATAGGCAGCCCAATAGACTAGAAAAAAACCAAAAATACCCGTAGGGTTTAAACAGACGCTGAAATAAAAATGGAAAAGACCGACATGCCCTTAGTATTTTTTACAGACTCGACTAACACAGACTGTGGGCCTAAAGGAAAAATAGTAAAATCCTAAATAAATATAATTTGTCCTGATGCGGAGCTTTCATACCAGCTATGGCTTCACCTCAGAACGGTCAGATCCGAGATCAGCGGTCGTCAGTTTTGCGCCGAAACTAACAAAGCGTCCACCATCTTCGCACCGGGTACCTGGATTGGGCCGTCCTGAGTCCGCGGCTCCCTTAGCCTAGCAATCACTCGCCGCCCGTGTACCTGAGTCAATTGTCACGCCCCGATTTAATAAAACCAGGGATTTATTGAAATTCCATAGAAAATCAATAAACACAAGACGTCCATCACACGACTGCATACAATACGCCAATCATTCATGGTTCGTAGACCATATTAATACAAAAGAGTTAAATAAAGAGAAACTAATAAAATAAATCCTCTAGATGAATGCCTTCTTCCAGTCTCGTGCCTTGACTGGGTCGCTACTCCAGACCTTCGCCCTCTTCATAGTAGACTGCCTCTGGTGGTGTAAGTCAACGGGGGTGAGTACAATCGTACTCAGCAAGCCACCGAATGCAATTATAATGCAAGATAATAACAAGGGAGATAGTGGCTAATTTTGCAGAAAAGCACAATTGTAAAGCAATTAATGTAATCCAGTTATTAATGCGGAAAAGTAAACATGAGTTCATGCATCATCATCTTCTAACTTGAGGGGTACAGTCAGCCCACCCTCGCTCAACAGTCCTTACATGCCATGAATAACACATACATTCACATAACAGTAAACTAACTACGAGAGGTCACACAACCCGCCCTTGACCATGGGCTCGGCTTTTCGAAAAGATTTATTACTCTGATCAGAGGTGTACTACTGTACCCACAAGGCACTCATTTCCCGCACACCGCAGTGTGTTAAATGTCTTCTATCATGAGAAGCTCGTGCCAAAATCTTCAGCATGGAACGCACCAATCCGATAACACCCTCTTATAGGTTTTGTATGGTTTCCCAGTCACTTCGGGCCACGTCATACCCCCCCTTGAGCCACGTCGATACAAGTCACCCGTGGGCTTCCCCCTTGTACACCTCCACTATGGTGTTCCAAGTTGGTACGATCCATACCTCCAGTTAGGACTTACCCACTAGACTTGTGGTTAGTACGGAAGTGCATTGCAACGGATCCCGCAGACCGGTCCTTATAGTGCCCCGGGTGCGACCAACCAATGCCCTAGCTTGCACCCGGAACCCACCATACTTATAACATTGCCAACTCCAACAGAATCCAGAGAGGAGAATAACGGGGAAATCATATAGTAGAATCCATCTATCTACGACTCGTTCTTTTATCCTATAGCAGTTGTGTCGGTACATTGGACAATAGCTAATATATTATAGTAGAGTGACAAGGAGTGTTGGCTCAATAAGCATGTCTTGGGTTTGTACACAAGGACGGGGATCTAATAAATATAGTGTAGGGCTTGATATTTGACTAATGCAATATTATCCTATGAGTTATAGCGATAATTTATTAAAACATGGGCTCAATGATGATCAAAATGGGGATTGTGACTTGCCTTGATCCGTGAATGGTGAAGGTGGAACCTCGGGATAAGACTCCGGATTGTCGACGGCAACATAGTTGAGAAACCAAGGGTTGGTTTCAGTGTTTGTGATGAGTGATTGATAGGTTTTTTACCCTCTGTTCGAAGGGGTACCTCCGAAGGGTGTTCGGAGGTTGTACCTCCGAAGGGTGTTCGGAGGAGGGTACCTCCGAAGGGGTTTCGGAGGTTGTACCTCCGAAGGGTGTTCGGAGGTGGTTTCACCGAAGGGTGTTCGGTGGTTTGGTTGCTGCAGCTGTTGTAGCGGAGTGTGCTCGTCGGAGGGGTCCGACTGTACACGATGACTGGGTGTGTACCGAAGGGTTTGGTACTTTGGGCGGTACACCGGAGTGTGTGCCAGAGGTTGCTAACCCGGAGAGGTCTCCGGAGTACTGGATACACTTCTCTGTTTGTCTGTGGTGCGCAGGGACTTCAGAGGCGACGGACAGGTTCGCGGCAGGTGAACCTGGGTCAAGCGGGAGGCTTGATGCCAGGGGAGCGGGGAGCTCCGTCACGGTGGCTGCGAAGGTGGTCCGGGTCGGTCCTCGGGTCGAGGCGTGCCAGGTGAAGGCAGAGAGTGCGGAGCGTGGCTCCGGGTGAAGGTACTCCGAGACAAAGTCCTCGGAGGTGAGGCACTTCGAAGGTACTCCGGATGGAGTGACTTCGGAGTTGGTTGGATCAAGTCCTCTGCGGAGGCAAGGAGTTCGAAGTGTGCTCCGGAGGGAGACATTCGAAGGTACCCGACGAAGGTCTCAGAAGTCGAGGCGCATCGAAGGCATGGTCTGGGTGAGGCTCGTCGAGGAGTGTGCTCGGGGAGAGACACTGCGACGAAGGGCTCATGGAATGCTTCGTGCGGAGGCCTTGGACGAAGGAGGGACTTCGAAGGGTGGTACTCCGAAGGTGGGGCTTCGGAGTGAGGAAGGCTTCGGAGAAAGGCTAGCTCCGGAGTGAGGTTGTCTTGTGGTGCTTCGGCCTGCATGGCTTCGGTACACGGACTGACAGAGTTCGAGCTGGGTGAAGCTGCGAAGCCGTGGTGGTCCACTCCGGAGGTGTTGGTGCGAAGGCCCAAGAGCTTTGACGGCTTCGGCTCAAAACCGTCATTGTATCGGAGGCTATCTTCGGCGAAGCGAAGGCCACCAGGGTCAAGGCTTCTCGCCAAAGCTACCGCACCCTCGCGTGCGAAGGGAGGCTCCAGAAGGTCAAAGACTGCAAAGGCTGACACTGTCTGCTCTGCAAAAAGCTGACGCTGTCCCCTCTGCAAAGCTGACAGAGAAGCCTCCAGAATAAAGTTGGACTACCTTTTGTACCCCTTAGTTCTGTAGAGACAAATCCAATGTAAACCCTAGGGGTAAAGTAGTCAATTCTTTTGGGTGAACTGTGGGCTATAAATATGGGGGCTCGGTAGGTAACATTTAACACTTTGAGCATTTACTGTTGAGCTCCTGTAGCCACATACCTCGCTGTATTCATCCAGAGTTCAAATATTTTTGTGTTCCTTGTTCAAGCGGCGAAGCCCTGCTTCTTTGTGCTTTTTGCTTGAGCTCGTGTTTAATACCTCGCTAGTTATAGTGCATCGAAGCCTGTCTAGGCGAAGGGTGTTTTGTGCAAAGTGTGTGTTGGGGGAATATATTTCCCTTAAACAGAGGCCAAATGACGTCAGCCTCCGACAGCCTTCGGCCCAGAACCAGGTACTGTCGGAGCCCGCTTTCTCTAAGTGTTGTTTCCAGGTCCCAAGGTGCCTTTCGGGGCCCGTATCTTCGGAGCCCCTAGACCAGGAGGTCCGGCCCGAAGCCCCCCAATTCAGGCCCGGGCGCAGGACGCCGGAGGCCACCCTCCGGGCGCCGGAGGCCGGAGGTCACCCTCCGAAGTCCAGTCCGGAGGCCGCCCTCCGGGAGCCCAGTTCGGAGGTCGCCCTCCGGAGCCAAGTCTGGAGGCCATCCTCCGAGAGCCAAGTCCGGAGGCCGCCCTCCGAGAGCCCAGTTCGGAGGTCGCCCTCCGGAGCCAAGTCTGGAGGCCATCCTCCGAGAGCCAAGTCCGGAGGCCGCCCTCCGGGAGCCCAGTTCGGAGGTCGCCCTCCGAAGCCAAGTCCGGAGGCCACCCTCCGAGAGCCAAGCCCGGAGACCGCCCTCCGGGAGCCCAGTTCGGAGGTCGCCCTCCGGAGCCAAGTCCGGAGGCCACCCTCCGAAAGCCGAGCCCGGAGGCCACCCTCCGGAGTCCTGTTCGGAGGCCACCCTCCGGAGTCCAGTCCGGAGGCCGCCCTCCGGGAGCCCAGCCCGAAGGCCACCCTCCGGAGCCAAGTCCGGAGGCCGCCCTCCGGAGCCAAGTCCATACCGGGGGCCCCCCGCCCCTGGTATGTCGTTTAGCCGGTCAAAGCCTGGCGCAGCCTGACACGCCAGTAAAGCTGTAAAGTTGTCTGGCACCTTTTGTATTGTAGCTAGCTCCTTTTCCCCTCTCTGCCCCTATGAGCCTGAGGCTCATAGGGGGCATCCCAGTCTTTTCCTTTGGCCTGCGCGCCTATATAAGCAGGGCCAAGCCCTTGTAGCGGGGGACAACCCTAGGGGGGCCATGAGACCCCGTAGTTCTCTTGTCCACACTAAGGCACACCATGCCCAATCCACCATAAACTGGACGTAGGGCTATTATCCCCTAGGGGAGGCCCGAACCAGTATAAACCCCTTCTCCCTCTGAGGGAACCCATCGAGGTTCATTATCCACATCATGCTCCACCACAGAAAAACCTGCTGGAACTAACGCAATTGTTCCAACAGTTGGCGCCGTCCGTGGGGACTTAGACTAAAAGCTAAGTTCTCTACCACTGCCTGCAATTCGAAGCACGCCTGCGGGGGGAGCTCCGAAGCTTTCTGCTTCGCGCACCCTTCGGCAAGGGGCTTCGGGTGCAGTCCGAAGGCCAATTTTCGCCTTCCCTTGCCCTCCGCATACCGGGGCTCGCCCCCCAGCAAGGGGCTCCGCCTTGTGCGTCAAAGGTCGTCGAGGTCCCTAGGGGCTACGAGGCCAACCTTCAGCCATCTCGCGAGGTATGTCCGCTGTCCGAAGCACTACCTCGGCGTGCCATGTCGTAATCATTTTAATGCATTTTCGAAGCCTTGCTTCGCCCCAGGAAAATCGAACCCGAAGCCTTGCTTTGCCTTATTTAAAAACCGAAGCCTTGCTTCGCCTTATTTAAAAAACCGAAGCCTTGCTTCGCCTTATTTAAAACCCGAAGCCTTGCTTCGCCTTATTTAAAATCCGAAGCCTTGCTTCGCCTTATTTAAAACCCGAAGCCTTGCTTCGCCTTATTTAAAATTCGAAGCCTTGCTTCGCCTTGTTAAAATCCGAAGCACCGCTTCGCCTCGTCTGAAAAACCCGAAGCCATGCTTCGGCGTATTAAAAACCGAAGCCCTGCTTCGCCTTATTGAAAAACTGAAGCACTGCTTCACCTTATTTAAAAAACCGAAGCCTCGCTTCGCTTTTCAAATTCCGGAGCACTCCTCCGAAGGCTACACAGCGCCTCCGGGCCCGTAGCAGCTGGCTTTGAGGCTTCCGAGCGACGGCTCGGCAAGTCCGGGATTCCAGGCTCCGGCCTGACGCATCCCCGGGTCAAAGGTGGCCCAGGGTCGAAGGTGGCCCAGAGTCGAAGGTGGCTCAGAGTCGTAGGTGGCTCAACATATCACAGGTTCGGTGAATCCACACCAAATATCCTTTTCACTACAGGATCAAGCTCCAGAAGCCTTGCTTCGCTATCTAAACACGCACCGGAGCCCCGCTTCGTGTGACGCGATCTAAGCTAAAAAACTAAGCTTGTCGAAGCCAGACTTCGCTAAAAAAATCTAAGTGCGTTCAGGGCCTCGCCCACGCACAGCATCCAAATCCCGGCATGCCGAAGCATGCTTCGCTCAAATTGGTTATGCGGAAGCCTTGCTTCGCACCAAATTGATGCGTTCGGAGCCCGCAAGAGGCCTTCGCTCGGTACAAATCCAAGTATCCGAAGCCGCCGAAAAGGCGCACCCCTTCGCATGTTTATTTTTTGCCCGCACCAGCAACGGTTAAGTCCCTAACTGCCACGAGCAAAAGGGGGGAAGAATGTATGCGAGGTGTGCGAGTATAATGCGCAGTACGAGCGTGACAAGCTAAGCGTTCGAAGCCAAACAATGCGAAGCATACAAACGAAGTATGCAAATATAATAAACTCCGTTCATTAAGAGACAATTGAGAAGTATGTTACAAACATGCTTCGAAAACAAAACTACGAGTAATCTGTGTCTAAGCCTAAAAAGAACCGAGTGCGAGGCCCCAACCCTCGCTTGCCTCTCCCTCGGCGGGGGCCCCCTCGGCCGGATGTTGCCTCGTCGGAGCCCGCTCTCCCTCGACCGGCTCGTCCAGGCTCCGAAGCCCGCAGGCTTCGGCTTCCGCTTTGCAGGTCGCTCCACGTTCGCGAAGCAGGCGGTGCTGTATCGAAGGCAGAAAAATCTAGGGCTTCGTCGCTCGCTAAGGCCGCTCGCGGAGGCAAAGGTAAAGAACCTTGAAGGGGCTCCGTCTTCACAGCGGCTAGCAAATCCTGAGCTATTTCGGAGATGGCTTCGCCCCGAGGCCCCCTCGGCAGCTTAAACCGAGGGGGGCCTTCGGACCTAGCTACTTCGAGGATCGCCCACAGCTGTTGAAGCTCTTCAGAGTCCTCGAGGACTTCGAGGTCTACGCTCGAAGGCTGAGCCTGGGCAGGTATAAAAAACCCCCGCATTCATATTAATAAACTGATAAGTCTTTACAAGCCTACAGCTAGGTATTACAAGGAAGCCTAAGGAGATCTACACCTTCGGAGGCGGAGGCGTCGAGGTCGAAGGCTTGTCCGGGTCAGTGGGCCCCTTGAACCGGCGTTGTCGGAGGGCCTTCATAAGGTCAAGGACTGCCTCGCAGCCTTGCTCCTTCCAGGGATCCTGCAGCCGCCGCCAGGCCCCGCGGACTTCGCCCGGAGGCGTCACCAAGTGCGGACCCCCGAAGGCCACGGGGGCCACGGAGGTTGCCGCCCGAAGGTGGTCACACCCCGCGGCGTGGAGCATGTGCAACACTCCTTGACCGGCGACGCGACCGGCCATGAGAGCGAAACCTGTCAGCGCTTCGTCCGCAATCGAAGCCGCCGTCTTCAAATAATCGGCGCGGTCCCCAATCGGGTCTTGGTCGCCAAACTCCGGAGCCCGGCACTCGGTCCCTATTTTCTCAAGGACCTCGGTCAGGCTCTGGGTGGCCTCGCCAAGGTTGGCCACGACGAAGCTCTCGAGGTCCTGAGCCCGTTGATGGAGCTCTTCGATCTCCTTCGCCTGTCGGGCCTCGGCATCCTTCGAAGCCTGGAGCTTCGCGCGAAGCCGAGCCGTCTCCGAGGCCAAGGCCTCCTTCGCCTCCTTCGCCTCCGCAGCCGAAGCTTCGGCCCGTTTCCGCCCCTCGGCTTCCTCTGAAACCTCGCGGCGAAGGGCCTCCTTCTCCGCTGCGAGGCGCTCCAACCGCCTGTCGGCAGCAGTCGAAGCGGCTGCGTTCAGTGCGAAGGCCTGCAGAAGTTGAAGAAGTCATAAGTACCAATGAAAAGCTAACATATAGTTCGAAGTTGCAAGGGGCTTCGCTCACCCGCAGGAGGACTTCGTTCGAGCTGACGAAGAGATCCGCGGGGTCCTGGTGGCTAAGCTGGGTCACCAAGTCCCCCTCCTCCGCAGAAGCACAAGCCTCGCGGAAGCCGCGGATCGCCGCCACCGTCACTCCTCCCCTCGGCTTGAAAGGGTGAATCACCGCCACGGTGGTCTCCGCGGACTCCGGCAAGGCGGGGCTCAGGCCCACCACGTCGACATCTTCTTCGCCTCGTGGGTCCGCGCGGTCTCCGTCGCCCTCGCCGTCAGACGAAGTGCTCTCGGACTCTGACCCACTGCCGCTGCTGCTGCCGCTGCTGCTGCTGCTACTCGAAGCCTCCGAGGGCTTCGCTTCGGCGGACTTCGACCCACCTTCGCCTTCCGGCTTCGCCACAGTGGGCCTCGCATCATCTGCGTCCTCTGCGAAAAGCCAAGTCAGAACCTGCATATTGAAGAGAAGCATGCAAAAAGAAAAAGGGGTTTTACCATCATCAGAGATCTCTTGGAAGGAACCAGGAGCTAAGTGCGTCCTCCAGCCCCCTCGCTGCGAAGCCGGCGCATCCACTTCCGCGCCCGAAGCTGGTTCCGCCGGGGCATCCGTGGCCTCCTTGGCAGCAGGAGTGCGCGCGTCGGCCTCCGCCTCCGAAGCCCTCACCGCCAGGGGCTTCGCGGCCTTCTTGGGAGTCGGAGTAGCTGCGGGCTTCGCCGCAGCCTCCCCCGAGGCATCCGCTTCGTCCTCGTCCCCCCTCTTCCTCTTGGCTCCGGCCGATGAGGTAGCCAGGTGGGCGAAGTCTGGCAAAGCGGGGAGCCCTCCGAGGCCGAGCGCGGTCCACACTCTGTTCCAGCGCTCCCAGGACCCCACCAAGGCAAGGCGCTGATTCTGCTCCTCGGGGGTCGGAGTCCCGACGACTCGGTCCGCCGCCGCGATGGCCTCCTCCGGAGTCCTCACGTCGAGGTCGGCTTCACGAAAAGGTTGAGTTAGGGCCAAAGTGTTCAAGTGTTAAAAGCAAGAAGAGCGCGAAGACTTACAGAAGCGGTCGAAGGCCAGCTCGCTGAGTTCTCCTTGACCCGAAGCCTGGAAGAGACCCTCCGGCCAGGAGCGCGCGAGGGGGCTAAGCCGAAGGGTAATAAATTCCTCGGCGAGGTCCCTCATGCTCATCCTCGCTGCCACCCTTCGGAGCAGCGAGATCCTCGATTGAAGAAGGCCCTCGCTGGTCTTCACCACCCCTTCGCGCCGGTACAGTATGTGAGCATTGGTACTCCGAAGGGGTGAGTTCGCACCAACGGAGGCGTAGAACCATTCTTGGTCCCACCTCGAATACCACTTGTTGTTTACAGCCCTCGCAGGGAAGGCGTCCTGGAACTCCTTCCGGAGCTGGAAGTTGGCACTGCCGAAGGCCAACGCCCTCTTGACGCGGTCCGTCCCCTCCCTGGGCTTCGGCTGGCAGTTGGCATCGTGAAGAGCGACGAAGACGTCCGCGCGGCCCTCGCAGCCTTCGGCCCTCATGGCCCACTCAAAGACAGCTAGCCTCGCCACGGCGTTGGGCGAAAGCTGAGGGAGCTCAAGGTTGTAGGCCTTGAGGACCTCGCTCAGCATCCCCACCGCAGGCAGTCCGAGGCCGGCCTCGAAGAAGGCTTCAAACACCACCACTTCGTCAGCACGAGGCTTCGGTATGGCCTCTGATTTCTCCGGAACCCTTAATTGGATCTTCGCCGCAATCTTCCCCTCGCAGGCTCTCCGGACCGACTCCTCCGTAGAAATCGAAGCCCTCATCTCCAGGGTCTGCTCGAACCTGTCGGAAGGCGTCCGAAGGTCCCTCGGCCCCAGTCGCCTAGCTGCAGGCTTCGCTGCCGCGGCCGCTGCCGCCGCCGCCTGCACTTGGGCGGAGCCCGAGCTCGAACCCAAAACCAGGGGCTTCGCCACTCCCTTCTTCGGCATCCTGATCGGACTTCGGCTCGAAGGACTAAAGGATGGCGAAGGGCTAGAAGCTCGCGAAGGTCGCTCTGCGAGGCTAGGAGGAAGAGGAGAGCGAAGGTGGTAAAGCGGTGAGAAGAAGCGAATGAAAGTGTGCCGGGGCTGCACGCGGTAAGTCCCTATTTATAGGCGCGGTAAGAATTCCAACCGTCATGGGCCGGGCTCACCGCCAGATGGGCCTCCGGCGAAAGCAAATCAAGCCCAAGCAGGGTAACGGTAACTTTTCTGACCGTTGCGGAGCCGTTCGGGCTCCCCGAGGCCGCTCTGGCACGAGCATTTATTACCCCCAGGAATCGAGGTCTTCTTCGGTCCTAGCTCCGGAGGTACGTTTCCTCCGAAGTGTTTTCAGGTCATTTGTCCTAAAGGCGCGTGCACCCCTTCGTTCCGAAGGCCTACACGCGAGGGGCTACTGTTGGGGGAATATATTTCCCTTAAACAGAGGCCAAATGACGTCAGCCTCCGACAGCCTTCGGCCCAGAACCAGGTACTGTCGGAGCCCGCTTTCTCTAAGTGTTGTTTCCAGGTCCCAAGGTGCCTTTCGGGGCCCGTATCTTCGGAGCCCCTAGACCAGGAGGTCCGGCCCGAAGCCCCCCAATTCAGGCCCGGGCGCAGGACGCCGGAGGCCACCCTCCGGGCGCCGGAGGCCGGAGGTCACCCTCCGAAGTCCAGTCCGGAGGCCGCCCTCCGGGAGCCCAGTTCGGAGGTCGCCCTCCGGAGCCAAGTCTGGAGGCCATCCTCCGAGAGCCAAGTCCGGAGGCCGCCCTCCGAGAGCCCAGTTCGGAGGTCGCCCTCCGGAGCCAAGTCTGGAGGCCATCCTCCGAGAGCCAAGTCCGGAGGCCGCCCTCCGGGAGCCCAGTTCGGAGGTCGCCCTCCGAAGCCAAGTCCGGAGGCCACCCTCCGAGAGCCAAGCCCGGAGACCGCCCTCCGGGAGCCCAGTTCGGAGGTCGCCCTCCGGAGCCAAGTCCGGAGGCCACCCTCCGAAAGCCGAGCCCGGAGGCCACCCTCCGGAGTCCTGTTCGGAGGCCACCCTCCGGAGTCCAGTCCGGAGGCCGCCCTCCGGGAGCCCAGCCCGAAGGCCACCCTCCGGAGCCAAGTCCGGAGGCCGCCCTCCGGAGCCAAGTCCATACCGGGGGCCCCCCGCCCCTGGTATGTCGTTTAGCCGGTCAAAGCCTGGCGCAGCCTGACACGCCAGTAAAGCTGTAAAGTTGTCTGGCACCTTTTGTATTGTAGCTAGCTCCTTTTCCCCTCTCTGCCCCTATGAGCCTGAGGCTCATAGGGGGCATCCCAGTCTTTTCCTTTGGCCTGCGCGCCTATATAAGCAGGGCCAAGCCCTTGTAGCGGGGGACAACCCTAGGGGGGCCATGAGACCCCGTAGTTCTCTTCTCCACACTAAGGCACACCATGCCCAATCCACCATAAACTGGACGTAGGGCTATTATCCCCTAGGGGAGGCCCGAACCAGTATAAACCCCTTCTCCCTCTGAGGGAACCCATCGAGGTTCATTATCCACATCATGCTCCACCACAGAAAAACCTGCTGGAACTAACGCAATTGTTCCAACAGTGTGTTTCTCAGCGTGCGTTCGCTCTGTGTAACTTGAGGCCAGACCTCACAGATTACTAGCGAAGCCCTGATCGAAGCCCGTTTTGCTTCTTGTGTCGAAGCCCGTAGCGAAGTCCGTTTGTGTGCGTGTAGACCTTCGTGTACGAAGCCCAGCACCAGTTGCTGCTGCCAAGTACTCGGTCGAAGTCTCTAGTAGGGTGTCCACTCTTGCGAAGGGTGAAGTGCGAAGCCTGCTCGAAGCACCCTGTGTGCGGAGCCTGCACTGACTTAGCAGAGTAGATTTTCGAGGGTTGATAGTGGAGCGAAGTCTTCTTGGCTTCAAACTTTTGGACCTGCGAAGCCTGCGTTCGGAGCTGTCAAAGCACCTCCAAACCAGACCTCCGAAGGTAGTGTTCGAAGCCTGTTCCGCAGAAGACAGAACTGAAACCGAAGGCTAGTTTTTAGCCCGAATTTTTAAAAGCTCCCATTCACCCCCCCTCTGGTCGCCGTTTCCGGTCCAACAATTGGTATCAGAGCGGGTTAAGATCACCAGTTGACCTTAACCGGTTTTGTGATCTGTTGGCGACATGGATAGAGGCAGTAAAATTTCTCTGTTCGATGGGACAGATTTTGCATACTAGAAGGTGCGCATGGAGGCTTACTTGCTAAGCCAAGGAAATGCAATTTGGGAGATTGTGGACTCATAATACTCCATCCCTGAGACTCGCACCTCTCAAACAGAGAAAGATCAGTATAATGCCAACTCGAAGGCAAGAAATATACTGTTCATTGGTTTGAGCAGAAGTGAGTTTGATAGGGTGCAGCACCTTAGGACTGCTAGGGAGATTTGGACAACGCTCACTATTTTTCATGAGGGCTCTACTCAGATTAAGGCCAGGCGCCAAAGCACATACAACCAACAGTACCAGCTATTTGTGCAGGCACCTGGTGAATCTATAGATGCCATGTTTTCTCGCTTTGATGCAATAGTGAGTAACTTGCGATCCAACGGGACGCTTGCTTACAATGATCATGATAGGGCTATCAAGCTTCACTATGCTCTTTACCGTAGCATATGGGAAGTGAAGATATCCAGCATTGAGGAGTCTGCAGGTTATGACACATTGACCTGTGATGAGCTCTTCAGCAAGCTGAAGTCCACAGAGATTGCCAAGGCATCTCTTGCAGTGCACAAAAGCTCTTTGCCACAGCCATTGGCATTGGTTTCTAGCACTAGCCGTGGCACCACTGCAGAACCAAGCACATCTGGCACTGGTGTTCTTGTAGATGGTTTTGCTTTGTCCTCCCTGGTCTCCGTCACAAAAGAGCAGGTGGACACTCTAGATGATGATGAGCTTGCTCTCATTGCACGAAGGTTCACCCGCTTTCATCATGAGAGACGGGATCAGAGGAGAAGTGGTTTTAGTGGTTGTTATGAATGTGGCGACACCTCTCACATTAAGGCAAATTGCCCTAAGCTCAAGAAGAGAGATGAGAGTGAGCGCCCCAAATACCACAAAAAGGAGAGGAAGCCTTTTGTGAAGGGCAAGCGCGGCAAGATGGCTAAGAAAGTAGCCAAAGCCGCTTCTAGAGCATTTGTTGCTGCTCTCAGCGACATCGACACATCCTCAACTGAGGAGTCGAGCTCTGAGGAGGAGGAGTCCCCAAGGAAGGAGGACAAGAAGGACAAGAAGGGACGAGACTTCACTGGCCTTTGCTTCATGGCCGACAGCGATCACAGCGGCGATGAGCTTGACTCATCTGAGGTACCTCTATCATCTGACCAGCTATTAATTAAATTAGATGAGCTAAATGAAGTAGTTCTTGGTCAGGATAGATTACTTGTGCAAGCCGCTAGAGAAAGAAAAGACCTTAGACTTAGGCTAGAATCTGTTTCTACTGAATATGCCATGCTTAAGTCTAAGTTTAATGATGCTGAATGTGAATCTTGTTCTGTTGTCATGGGTGAGCTTGCTCAATTGCGTTCTGTACATGCTCAAACTCTTTCTGAGCTTGAGACTGCACAGAAGCAGCTTTTGGAGGTGGATTCTAGACCTCATGATGTTATTGATTGTATGAACTGCTCTTTATTACGTGAAACCATTAATTTACGTGATAAGCATGTTCATGATTTAGAGGCTAGATTGGAGAGGGTCGGTAGTTCTAAGGATGTGCAACCTGTTTGTGACACTTGCATCACCCTTAAGGACCAGCTAGGCACTGTTAGAGAGCGAGCTGAGAACCTCATGTCTGAAAATGAATACCTTCTTTCTGTGGTTAATAAATGCACTGAGGGAAAGGGTAGGATGGATTTGCTCTTGGCCAAGACCAAGTTGTGTGCTGACAGAGTAAGGGTAGCTCTAGGTTTGGGTTTTGAGAGGATTCCTTCAGACAGTAAGACCAAAACTGTTTTTACCTCTCCCACTACCTTAGAGAAAGAGAGAGCTCTGTTAGACACCCCATCAGCCAAAAAGCCTACCCGACCACCAAAGAAAACCACACCTCCTGCCAAGAAAAATCCTCCCAAGAAAACCACTCAGAGAAAACCCAAGGATCCTGTGAGAGTTGCTCCTGTGACCCATGAGAGTGCCCCCAGGAGAGTTTTTCACTGTTCCTACTGTCAGCGGGCGGGTCATTTGGTTGGGTTCTGTTTTCGTCGCATCAAGGATGAGCGACGCTCTCAGGCGATGAGTTACCAGGACATGCATTACCCATCTTTAGGTATGCATGAGTCTGAGTTGTACTATCGTCCTGCTTTTGAGGCTCCTCGCGCTTCTCGGAGAGGTTTTGCTCCTCGAGGTGTTCACCATGTTCCATATGGTGGTAGACCTCGGGCGAGTAGCTTTGTACCTCGTCAGAGTAGGAGACCTCGACATGTTGTTCGATCACAGCATGTAGGTAGACCTCGCACTTTGCATCATTTCGATTTTCCTGTGCGTAGACCGTCTACTTTTGCTGCGCCTACTACTCGTGTCACTCAGTGCTGGATGCCTCGTCATTTTTTCACTCACCCCAGCACTGAGCGATCGAGACATTCTTATCGTGTGTAGGCGACAGATCGAGGCTTGGAGGGCACGTGGATCATGGACTCCGGTTGTTCGCGCCACATGACCGGAGATGCAGCATGGTTCTCCAGCCTCACCACAACCAAGCAAAGGGAACATATCACCTTCGGAAACAATCGAAGGAGTAGAGTGAAAGGTAAAGGTGTGGTAAGAATTAACTCGAATTTCACTCTCAAAGATGTTGCTTTGGTTGAGAACCTGAGATACAATTTGCTGTCTGTATCTCAGTTGCTTGATGAGGGCTTCAAAGTGCGATTTCATCGCGATACTTCGCAAGTGCTCAATTCTGATGGCGTTGTGGTGTGTAAGATGAGAAACCAAGGGTGGTTTCGGTGTTTGTGATGAGTGATTGACAGGATTTTACCCTCTGTTCGAAGGGTACCTCCGGAGGGGCTTCGGAGGTGTGTCACCGAAGTATGTTCGGTGTTTGCTTGCTGCAGCTGTGCAGCGGAGTGTGCTTGTCGGAGGGGTCCGACAGTACGCGATGACTGGGTTCGTACCGAGGGCTTTGGTACTTTGGGCGGCACACCGGAGTGTGTGCCGGAGGTTGCTAACCCGGAGAGGTCTCCGGAGTACTGGATACACTTGTTTGCTTGTCGGTGGTGCGCAGGGACTTCGGAGGCGATGGACAGGGTTCGAGCCAGGTGAACCTGGGTCAAGCGGGTGGCTTGATGCCAGGGGAGCGGGGAGCTCCGTCACGGTGGCTGCGAAGGTGGTCTGGGTCGGTCCTCGGGTCGAGGCGTGCCAGGTGAAGGCAGAGAGTGCGGAGTGTGGCTCCGGCTGAAGGTACTCCGAGACAAAGTCCTCGGAGGTGAGGCACTTCGAAGGTACTCCGGATGGAGTGACTTCGGAGTTGGTGGACCAAGTCCTCTGCGGAGGCAAGGAGTTCGAAGTGTGCTCCGGAGGGAGACACTCGAAGGTTACCCGACGAAGGTCTCAGAAGTCAAGGCGCATCGAAGGCATGGTCCGGGTGAGGCTCGTCGAGGAATGTGCTCGGAGTGAGACACTGCGACGGAGTGCTCATGGAATGCTTCATGCGGAGGCCTTGGACGAAGGAGGGACTTCGAAGGGTGGTACTCCGAAGGTGGGGCTTCGGAGTAAGGATGACTTGTGGTGCTTCGGCCATGCATGGCTTCGGTACACGGACGGACGGTGTTCGAGCTGGGAGTAGCTGCGAAGCCGTGGTGATCCACTCCGGAGGTGGTGGTGCGAAGGCCCAAGGGCTTTGACGGCTTCGGCTCAAAACCGTCACTGTATCGAAGGACTTCTTCGGCGGAGCGAAGGCCAACAGGCTGCAGGATTCTCGCCGAAGCTTCCGCACCCCTCGCGTGCGAAGGGAGGTTCCAGAAGTCAACACTATAAAGGCTGACACTGTCTGTTCTGAAAAAGGCTGACACTGTCCCCTCTGCAGCTGACAGAGAAGCCTCCAAAATAAAGGTGGACTACCTTTTGTACCCCTTAGTTCTGTAGAGACAAAATGGATGTAAACCCTAGGGGTAAAGTAGTCACTTCCTTAGGATGAAGCCGTGGGCTATAAATATGGGGGCTCGGTAGGTAACATTTAACACTTTGAGCATTTACTGTTGAGCTCCTGTAGACAGACCTCGCTGTATTCATTCTGAGTTCAATTTATTTCAGTGTTCCTTGTTCAAGCGGCGAAGCCCTGTTTCTGTGTGCTTTTGCTTGAGCTCGCTTTGCATACCTCGCTAGTTTTAGTTCACCGGAGCCTGTCTAGGCGAAGGGTGTTTTTCGTGCGAGGTGTGCTTTGTCAGTGTGCGTTCGCTCTGTGTAACAGGAGGTGTAACCTCGCTGCTTACTAGCGTAGCCCTGACCGAGGCCCGTTTTGCTTCTTGTGTCGAAGCCCTTAGCGTAGTCCAATTGCGTGTGCGTGTAGACCTTTGGGTACGAAGCCCAGCACCAGTTGCTGTCGCCAAGTACTTGGTCGAAGTCCTCAGAGGGTTGTCCACTCTTGCGAAGGGTGAAGTGCGAAGACTGCTCAAAGCACCCTGTGTGCGGAGCCTGCACTGACTTAGCAGAGTAGGTTTTCGAGGGTTGTAAGTGGAGCGAAGTCTTCTTGACTTCGAACTTTTGCCTCTCCGAAGCCTGTGTTCGAAGGTGTCGAAGTACCTCCGAACCAGACCTTCGAAGGCTGTGTTCGAAGCCTGTTCCGCAGAAGACAGAACAGAACCGAAGGCTAAGTTTTTAGCCCGAAATTTTAAAAGCTCCCATTCACCCCCCCTCTGGTCGCCGTTTCCGGTCCAACAATTGGTATCAGAGCAGGTTAAGATCACCAGTTGACCTTAACCGGTTTTGTGATCTGTTGGCGACATGGATAGAGGCAGTAAAATTCCTCTGTTCGATGGGACAGATTTTGCATACTGGAAGGTGCGCATGGAGGCTTACGTGTTAAGCCAAGGAAATGCAATTTGGGAGATTGTGGACTCACAATACTCCATCCCTGATACCCGCACTACTCAAACTGAAAAAGATCAGTATATTGCCAACTCGAAGGCAAGGAACATACTGTTCATTGGTTTGAGTCGGAGTGAGTTCGATAGGGTGCAGCATCTTAGGACTGCTAGGAAATTTGGACAACACTCACTGTCTTTCATGAGGGCTCTGCTCAGATTAAGGCCAGGCGCCAAAGCACCTACAATCAACAGTATCAGCTGTTTGTGCAGGCACCTGATGAATCTGTAGATGCCATGTTTTCTCGCTTTGACGCGATAGTGAGTAACTTGCGATCCAACGGGACGCTTGCTTACAGTGATCACGATAGGGCTATCAAGCTTCTCTATGCTCTTGACCGTAGCATATGGGAGGTGAAGATATCCAGCATTGAGGAGTCCACAGGCTATGACACTCTAACCTGTGATGAACTCTTTAGCAAGCTGAAGTCCACAGAGATTGCCAAGGCATCTCTTGCAGTGCACAGAAGCTCTTTGCCACAGCCATTGGCATTGGTTTCTAGCACTAGCCGTGGCACCACTGCAGAACCAAGCACATCAGGCACTTGTGTTCTTGCAGATGGTTTTGCTTTGTCCTCCCTGGTCTCCGTCACAAAGGAGCAGGTGGACACTCTAGCTGATGATGAGCTTGCTCTCATTGCCCGGAGGTTCACCCGCTTTCATCATGAGAGACGGGATCAGAGGAGAAGTGGTTTTAGTGGCTGTTATGAATGTGGCGACACCTCTCACATTAAGGCCAATTGCCCCAAGGTCAAAAAAAGAGATGAGAGTGACCGCCCCAAATACCACAAGAAGGAGAGGAAACCCTTTGTGAAGGGCAAGCGCGGCAAGATGGCTAAGAAAGTAGCCAAGGCCGCTTCCAGAGCTTTTGTTGCTGCTCTCAGCGACATCGACACTTCCTCAACTGAGGAGTCGAGCTCTGAGGAGGAGGAGCCCCAAGGAAGGAGGACAAGAAGGACAAGAAGGGACGTGACTTCACCGGCCTTTGCTTCATGGCCGACAGCGATCACAGCGGCGATGAGCTTGACTCATCTGAGGTAAACCTATCATCTGACCAGCTTCTAATTAAATTAGATGAGCTGAATGAAGTAGTGCTAGGTCAGGATAGATTACTTGTGCAAGCTGCTAGAGAAAGAAAAGACCTTAGACTTAGGCTAGAAAATATTTCTACTGAATATGCCATGCTTAAGTCTAAGTTTGATGATGCTGAATGTGAGTCTTGTTCTGTTGTCATGGGTGAGCTTGCTCAGTTGCGTTCTGTACATGCTCAAACTCTTTCTGAGCTTGAGACTGCAC